>CAMZMU010000073.1:24193418-24514826 GCA_947311845.1 Poa pratensis | reverse complement strand
CGATCGCCGTCGGTGTAGTATTACGCGACGGCCGCCGTCGGCGTATCCGCCGCCGTCGGCGCGAAGAGTAGTGGGACCCACAAAACGGCCGTCGAACGTCTCCGTCTGCTCCACCTATACGCCGACGGCAGTGCCGTCGGCCTATGCTGCCACGTGTGCTGCTCTGGTGCTTCTGGGAGGAGCCTGACGCCGACGGCATTGCCGTCGGCGTAGGGATGACCATATGGTCATCCAGCGTCGACGTGGCGCAATCCTGTGCGTCCACACAGCACATACGCCGACGGCAATGCCGTCGGCGTATGTTAGACCATATTTTCAGTTTCTGAAACTTTCTGCTGCTGGTTTCTGGCGCATTTCAAATACAATTAAAATTGCACAAATTATAAAACATCACAGAAACATCAAATAAACATCACATACTAATCCAAATGATACAAACATGATTCAAATTCATCCAAACTCAAAAATGACACAAACATAGTTCGAATTCACACACGCTACACCCGAACACATCCTACACCTCCCGAGAGCCCGAGGTATCCATTTCTGACAGCGTGAGAATAGGCGACCGACCGCGTGGGCCAGTCGACACAAGGAATCCGGCGAGGCACGGGACGGTGTGGTCTCAGACGCGACGAACTCGGCGAGGCACCACCAGTGCCATGCTCCACGAGCGCGCGCGTCGAAGTCGGCGAGGGGAAGCACGACCAAAGGGTGCAGTCCTGAGTATCCGATCCCTACATGTTTTGAGTCCAAGTTAGCAACTTGGAAAGCACAGCATGGCGGTAACAACTTGTTTGGCAAATAACTTACCGGAGTCGCTGGCTTGTATGTGCGAGCGACCGACTCCCTCGTTGGGCGCGACGGGCATGATCCCCGGCCTAGGTGGACGCGTAGGCAGCTGCGACCGCTCTCCAGTGGCATGAAACTTCTCGTCAGCCTACAAGATAGTTTAGATGTCAGGAGTTGTAAAAAGAAGGTTCAAACTGAGGAAATGGGACTTGTCATATTTTGCAAATATAAAAGTTGAAACTTACAGCATCCCTCAACTCTGCCCACTCCTCATACTCCTGGCTCTTCTGTACCCACAACTGATACTCTCTCTCATAGTCGCGTAAGCGGCATCGAAGGCCGCCTCGAAACCAGCCTACAGTTTTAAAAGGAACGCATCTAGTCAACTTAGCCACTTAGCTAGGAACGAATGTCGGAAAGAGAATGAAATTGAGAAAAACTTACATCGGGCGAGCTCGGGAAGGCCGACGAGGCAGGACGGGAGGGTCGTCGGCGGTGAGGGTAGCCTTGACACGCGAGAGGCCCAACTCAGGAGTACGCGTGAGTACCGCACTAAGCAGAGGACGGCCATGCTCCCAACCGTTCCCGGCAAGGACCACCGCTCTCTCGTCGATGTCATGCTCAAGAGGGTTGTCCACCGGATTTATACCCTTGAACGTCTCGACGTATGCCTTTAGCCCCTCCTTGGCAGTGCCGAAGTAAGGCAGCGAGGGCTGAGGCTCAGAAAAATTGGGCTTCTTCATCTTCATCCTCTCCCATGCTTGCATGTCCGAAAGAGGCTCCCCGAGATCGGCCTCCTGCAATGCCAAAGAAGTGTCATGCGTATCAAGTAGGAACATGAGGGGAAATAAATGAAGATTGTTTCATGTATATATATACCAGCTTTGCCTTGAAGCGATCATGGTTGCGGGCACCCGCACGATGTGTCCCCCCGCTCCCGCGGTTTAACTTGTTTCGCTCGCTCAAGGCCTTGAACTCGTTGTCCTCCCCAGCCCACCTAGACACCAACGCCCTCCACGCGTCATCCTTGCCATAGGCCCATTGGGGCTTAAACTGAAAAAACAATACTCATGAGAAGAACGGATAATGCAATTGCAACTTAGCAGCAACATGTAATCTCATTAACAATGTACTTACCGCCATGTAGTCATCTACGGACACCTCAGGTGGGTTCTCCACAATCTCATGCTTCACCGCCGTCTTGCCTAACGTCTCAGTACTGAAATGATTGATCATGGTATGCTTTGCATTGTAGAACTGCTGTCGTGTCAACTTCATACAAGCCCCCTGCAAAGTCTTGTCCGCATCGCCCCGCTGCTCAGGAAGTACCCTATAGAACTTCTGTAATCATGCAAAAAAAAATTGTGAGAGCATGGTGGGAACATCAAGTATTAACGAAATTCGAAAAGTTCAACTTACCCAAAACTTGTTGATCACGGCGTCAGAACATTTCCCGCCGGTCGCGTAATTGGCGGCCTGATAGTCTACCCAACGGGTGGCTAGCTTCCTCGCGCCGTTGGGGACGGTACTGTACAAGCCCGGCCAAAACTTCCTAATCAAAGCTCCAACAAGGGTGTTTGGCACACGGCTTCCCGCAGGATGTATCCAGTTGCTGCACAATAATTAAACATTAGTACATGTCATACTGTCCTGACAACAATGAAGTTACCATGTTCAAAATTAGTATATATAGTCACTTACTCTTTCCCATTAGGCGTAATGAGGATCTTCTCCTCCTCGGTAGCAGGTTCCTTGTCCTCATCAGGGACCTGGGATTCCCCTCGAATCTTTGGCGGCTTCCGCCGCCCGGAGGGCCCCGCCTCCAAGTCCGTGGAGGGGCCCGTCTCCTCCGAACCCTCGTCGACAGAAGCAGAGGGTATGTCCGAAGACACGTCGCCCCCACCTCGCCCTCGTCCTCCCTCACCTCGCCCTCGCCCTCGTCCTACACCTCGTCCTCGTCCTCGTCCTGCACCTCGTCCCCTCGGAGGAAGTGGAGCATCGGCACCTCCCCCTCCTCCAGCATCTCCACCCTCACCTGCATTGAGAAAGGGTGAACAATTAAGCATAAAGACATGATTCAATTAAGAATTGCATCACCTCTACTCTCACCACTGTCAGACAGGTAACGCGGGTTCGGTGTACTTGCTCTTCCACTTTTAGTAACTTTTAATTTCTTCAGCAAGGAGGCCGATGATTCCTTGCCTTGGCTCATCTTGGTCAATCACCTGCATTGAGAAAGGGTAAACTTTTAAGCATGTTGAAAAATGTAGTTAACACTAACAGTAACCCTAAACGGCAACAAGAAAAGGAGGGGAGAGCCAAGTACTGCCATTGAGAAAGCTTGGGCAAATGATTTGATATGGGTTCAAATTATCCCTAGTTATTATCCATATGGGTTCAATTAATATAAGCAAGTGTAGCGATGTGGCCTCCATTCTCGATATTGCGAAAGAGGGAGTTAATATCATTATCGAGAGAAAATCATGATTAGACTAATATCAAAGGAGGTACATATGACCATTTTGCGTCAGGAAAAATATTCTTAACTAGTTTCTTACAAACAACCATGTGCTATATTTCTTACTAACACTTCACAAAATCAACCCATATGTCCTCAACTAGTGTGCTTGCTAACTGCTATGTTTTGATAACTACAAAATGACTAACTACAAACCTACATTGCTACACTAGTGTGCTTCCAAAATGAGACAGTTCAAATGTAGCTAGATTTTGATAACTACAAACCTACATTGCTACACTAGCTTAATGACTAGCACAATAACTACAAACCTACATTTCCAAATTTCATTTCCATATATCAAGTCTGTCAAACTACTGAACTGATCTTGCTGCCACCTATCTAATACTTTGCCTGCTACCTACTTGCACACACACTGCCACCTATCTAGCTTAATACTTTGCCTGTTCATGTACACATTTTCGCAAACACCTTGCGTGCGGTTTCGGTAGGGGGAGGGAGGAGGCAGAGAAGGGAAGCACACCTTCGCGCAGGGGAGGGAGGGGAGGTCGAGGGCGGTGCAGGGAGGGAGGGTAGGTGAAGCCGGCGCCGAGGTCGTCCGCAGCGTCGAGGACGGCCGGTCGTGGGCACGGGCACGGCGAGGCGACCACGGGCACGGGCACGGCGAGGCGACCACGGGCACAGCGAGGCGACCACGGGCTGGGACGGCCGGCAGCGGCGGAGGAGGATTTGGGGATGGGACGGCGGCGGCGCGATGTCGATTTGGGGATTTTGGGCGCGGGATGTCGATTTGGGTAAGTGAAGCCGCGTACGCGCGGTGGACGGGTAAGTGAAGCCACGCAGGCCTACGCCGACGGCTTTTGCCGTCGGCGTATGTTTTTTTTTACACAAATAATAGCAACATTGTCAACAAATTTGTGAGATTTCGTGGAGTAATTCACCAGACTCAACATGGAGTCATCCTAACGTCGTATTACTAGTATATTATGTGGTTTAATTTGTGAGATTTCGTCCGCATCAATGGCATCATATCAGTATCTCTACTATATTATCTCCTGTGTCAAACACACAGTACTCAACATAGGTGGGCACACACACAGTACTCAATATAGGTATCAACATACGTGGTTCAGAAAATACAAAAACAACTTCAGAAGGAAACAAAACGCCAGGAGAAAGATGAACAACATTTGATGAAACAACAGAAGAAAATGCAAGAAGAGGCACTGAGAGAACAGAAAAGATGTCAAAAAGAAGATGCTGAAGCGAAGAACATAGGTACTCAACATAGGTGAGCACACACACAGTACTCAACATAGGTACTCAAACTAACTTCGACCGGGTCCTAAGCCGCGCGGTGCTGAGCGGCGGGCGCTCTGCCTCCAAAGAGCCGGAACCATCACGGGGTCATAGCTAATGTGATAAGGATCCCTCTGAAGTATCGACCAGCGCCTGTTTAGATCATTATCCAACAAATGCATGTAGCGACGGACGTGCTCGTCCTCCTCCCGGATACGGTGACGTACCACCTCCTCGGGGGCCGGCTCTCTCTGCACCCTTTGTGGCCCATGCGAATGCTACCAAAGAAGATCCGGGTCGACGATGTCACCTGGATCCCTCACCAAGCTCCGCGCCCCGGAAGGTAGCACCTCCCAGTGCCAGCCCGGCGGATGCCAGTCCCGGACATTGCCATCTGGGTTGATCAACAAGGACATCGGAAAGGCCGGCACGGAGGAGGAGCAGCGCGTGGAGGAGAGATGGCGGCGCGTGGAGGAGGGAGACGGCTTGGCTCGAACCGGGGACGAGGTCGTGGGTATTTATGCCCAATCAGGGACAAGCACATGGATCGTGTGCTTCCTTCGTGCGCTTGTGAGCCGTTGGATCAGCGGTGTGTTTCTTTCTAGCGCTGGTGAGCCGTTGGATCAGGGACAAGCACACGGATCGTGTGCTTCCTTCGTGCGCTTGTGAGCCGTTGGATCAGCGGTGTGTTTCTTTCTAGCGCTGGTGAACCGTTGGAGGAGGGGATCAGGGAGAAAGGGTACCGTCCTCATGCCGTTTTGAACGGTCGCAGGTCATCAGAGACGTCCTGCCGCTGGTTGCCCAAAGATGCCCAAAACACAAGATAAAATACATTGCGACTAAACTTATAAATGAACAAATCATACGGTTTCACCCAGCTACAATCCCACCGTGGCTGCGATATCACATGCAGGGTGGGACGTAGCTTGGTAAATCCGGATAATTTGTGTGGAATGTCTAAATATAGCTGAAACAAGACACACGGTTTGAGCGCCACTTCGATCCAAGCAGCGGTAAGACGTCTCTGATGATCTACAACCGTCCGGCAAGACGTCTATGATGATCTGCAACGTTTGGTACGGTCGCAGGTCATCACAGACGTCTTGCCGCTGGTTGCCCAAAGATGTCTCTCCGAGTGATCTTCAATTTATGATGTGTTTAATATTTATGTTGTAGGTGTATATTACATCTGTTGTTTTTATTTATTTTACATGTATATGTTGTACGGTCGGGTTCCAGAAACTCAAACCGTTATTTTATGCGGGTGGGATACCGAAATTGGGAGAGAAACTATAGATCCAATTTATATATAAATTATACCTACTCTAAACCATAAACCCTACACAAATAAATAAAACAGGAACAGTACAAATGTACGCCGACGGCATTTCCGTCGGCGTCGCAACGCAGTTACGCGTCCGTCCCCGATCCGTCACGGTGGGCGTGCGTACGCCGACGGCCTCCTGTACGCCGACGGCGGCCGTCGGGCCGCAGATTGCTACGCCGACGGCCGTTCATACGCCGACGGCTTGTTGGTCTTCTGCCCGAGGTCGTGCGGTACGCCGACGGCCCCGACATTTGGCCGTCGGCGTACGGGGAGGCCGTCGGCGTATTGTGGCTTTCCCGTAGTGTTGATTACGTGCGTTGCACGTGCACGTCAACTAGTAAAACAAAGTCATGTACATCATTACGATGCATAGTCTAGAGCTATGTTCTCCATTTAAAAACAAACACTTTGTATCCGTTTGACGGTTTATAATTTGAAGCCAGCGTAATGCCCTTATATTCTACTATCTCCGGTCCAGAAAAAGTGTCAAAATAACGGACCGGAGGGAGTAGAAGAGAGAGAGAGAGTTGAGCGCCGATGCGCATTACTCACAACCAACCTCATAAAATAACGACGATCGATTGTCACCAGCTTGCTGATAGACTTGGGTTACTACGTGCTGTGCAGTGGCGAGCACTACTAGACTAGTGCATCTGATTTTAAAGAACTGCCTCGTGTACAGCTTAGAGGATTAGAGTAATTTTTTTCGGTAGTACCCCTCCAGAACCATAGTTGTCAAGAATATCCGCCTAGTGCTGCATTCGTTCCGATCTTCCGATGAGAATAAAGTATTTCTCTCTCTCGTTGAGTTCCTTGACCAATATCCACAGTATGCCAGGCTAGCTGTCATTCTTCTATCTTTCGTATCCTGTAACCGTTGGCTGACTTTCATTTAGAATTAGCGATAAATGAGGGGCAATCACGATTAGTGCTGGCTGCTTCTCAATTATTCACGTGATTCTGTTTCGAGGTTGTTATTTATGGCCCTAATGCCACTGCCGGAAACATGGCCAGAACAAATGGTCTGGCCCAAGGCCTAAATGTCATACAGAACCAACAATTGAACGAGATCTAAACCTTGGCAACGAGTCAGCTAGCTCTTTTTTTTTTTAAGGTAATACCAGTTTCTCATTTGTAAATAAAAAACAAGATACAAAGCACATACACTGATACAGATATGGAAAGATAGGATAAACCTATGTGAAAACCAACGCCTATCTCTCTCCTTTGACACCACCGTAGCAGCCACCAAAGATAAGCGAGACAGATCACCTCTTCACCCGAGCTCGACGCGGCTCCATCGCTGATCAGCAGCTTTTCGGACCTCCAAACTAGTTTGCCATAGGACAAACCATTGTCGTTGAAAGAATCAGACCGGTCAAGTACGACCCCAGACACGCCATTGAAGCTCATGTACACCCTTTGGCTCAATTTGGAGGCAATTTTTTTTTAAAGAACGTATTTCAATTCCACGGTTTTCGTTGCTCTGGGCACGTACTAAATACTGTAGTTTAGTGATGCTACATTCTTTTTGCGGTTCTGCAAAAACCATGGTGTGTTTGGCAATCATAGACTTTACCACTGTATTTGGTAACAATTTTGTTAGTTCATGGTCGTTTGACTAAACTGAATCAGGCCAACTCAATAATATAGTGGATATATAGAATTATGAAATAACAATCGTCTTTTCTCAGTGATAGTAGTAGCTAGAGACGTCTATTCTCTTCTACTGCTACTATCAAGGCATTGAGTATCACTTTCTCTTTCTCTTGGTGCTGAATTCAGTAGTTCTCGCGGTTCGCATGCTACCTGAGACGTCGGTGCTACTTGAGGTAAAGCGGATGGGACGATGGAGAGAACGAAAAGCAAGAGTTTTCTCTGTTTAGAAAAAAGAAACATCAGTTTTGATGATACTACGGTTTTATGAAACATCGGTGCCAAAAACTTTAAGACTGCGGTATTTTTAGAAATCATGGTATTTCCAAAAAAAAAAACTTAAAAAAACTGAGCACCCAAACACACCCTACATTGTGGAGAGTAGATAAATGGAGGCTGAGCTCCATAGAGCCCTTTATTTTTATAAATTCGAAAAGTCATATTTTGAAGTTTTAAAAAATCTGAAACAAATCTTGGATGTAGGCAATTTTGTGTTATACCAAAGTGTAAAATATCAACTAAAATGTTTTGTAATTTAGGCTTTACAAGAATGACAAAGTCTAACATTTGAAAGTGAACAATACAAAATTTCAACTCTTTCAAATCTGTCAGATTTTATTATTTTTTACCCCGAATATAGAATATTTTTATTTAAAATTTTGCACGCTGATACAATACAACATTACCTATATACAGGATGTTTTTCAGATTTTTTTGCAACTTTAAAATATATTTTTTAATTTTTTAAAATAAAGTGCCACATGTAGCTCGATCTCCATTTACACTATCTGCTACATTGTAGCGCTGTTAATAGAGGACACCCATACGGAAACTAGATCTATGGTGGTTGGAGTAGGTGCCAAGAGTCAAGACGAAGATAGCTGCTAACAAGTGTTGGTAGATGGGATCTTCTGCAGTGATCTACCATTCTTTGCTCGGTACTCTTTTTTATAACAAGGCGCTCTTTACAAAATGTCCTTTACCTGTGCCTATGCTTCTCGTGCTGCATATGGCATTCTTTTTGTGTACTTTGAAGTAGCTGTACTGAGCTTCGGAACAAAAATAGTAGCTGTACCAACTACCGCCTCATCAACCGCAAGTAGCAATCAGTTTAAGCTCCATAAGACCCGGTGTACTCTATTGTACGCTCAGTTGGTTGCATCTCACATGGTGGCCAGCCAAGCAGTTGTGGTGGACTTTGATCTTCCTCGAAGCTTTCATACTTTTCCTAAGATCGTTTATGGACACAAGTACTTGAAGTTAAGCCAACATTAGTCATTGCTTGGTCGACATCTTTTGTTGTCTGACTATGATTTTTTCATCTTCAAATGACACCAAATTTTTAGAATATCTTTGGTTCCGCTCCAACTCTTCTAGTCGAAAACAACGCAATCGGGACCATAGGAAAAGTAAGTTACTATATACTAGGGGACTAAGCGCGGCTATGCCGCGCCCGTGGGTTTAAATTTTGAATCGTTGAACCGTAAATTTGTTGTGAATTAAAAGTTTTGAAAACTGTTCAAATTCGAAAATCACTCAGTTTTTGAATAGTTTAACGCATTTAAATTCCTTTTGATGTATACGGGGAATACAAATTTGTAAAGCACATGGATATTTGAATTTTGAATTTTGCTTGTGCATATATATTTTTATGTGATCCCGTTGATATGTTCGCCATTTTTTCCGGAGAAGATGTGTTGAACTGTTAATCTGCATTTTAGACTATTTTTCGGGGAAAAAGAAGTGGACATTTGTTAAATTGTAGTTTGCATTATTTAGAATCATGTTAAAATCATATTTAGAATTATATAGAATGGTTTAAAAAAAAAGACTTGGGACATTTTTTAGTTTGGGATCTTAGCGCGGTAATTTATTTTGCATTGGAGTTTTGTATATATGATTTTTTTGAATTTCAGTACTTTTATAATTACTATTTTGAATTATAGATTGAAATTTATAAGTTTTGCTTTTTTCCCTATAGTTGTTGATATATTGTTTGTATTATTTTGAAGGGTAGCTTGAAAGGCAAGTTTTTTTTTTTTGAATTTCAACTTTTTTTATAATCGTTGTTTTAAAGATATGCATTCTTTGAATTTTAGTATTTTTTTGTGAGATAATAGGTGAGGTATTTATTTTTTAGAGCATCTCTTTTTTTTTGTTGCTTTTTTTTAGGAAATTAAAGTTGAATTATATATATGTGCTCATATTTATTTGTTTTCGGTGTGTGGGCAAAATTCGAATAATTTAGGCATTTAACTTTTTTGAATATTTGGAATTATTTTAAAATCGTACGGATAGTTTGGGCTATTTTGTTTTTGTAATATTAAATGTGGACATATTTAAAGTTGTTGTTTTGCATTATGTTGAAATTTTTTGAAATCCTTTTTTCAGAAATAAAAACTGACAGGGTGGGCCCTGTGATGTCATGCTGACATCACAGGGTGGCAGATCTGGCCATCCCGCCCACGGCGGCGCCGACCTCGCCGGCGGCGCTCCGGCGCGTTCCAGGACGCGCGGCTGCTCGCTGCCGAAGCGCCCCGTCGCGGGGAGGCAGGAGGTGGCGGCGCCGCCCCTGGATGGTCGCCGGAGGGCCGCCGGGAGCACGCGCAACACGGCGGAAGTCCGCGCGGCGGCGACGATGATTCCGGCGCGGCGGCGGTGTCCCGGCACGCCGCGTCCGGCAAAGAGGTGAGGGGCGGCGCGGCGGATCCTCCGGTGGCCGCGGATTTGGCCGGGGACGCGTCAGGTGGCGGTGAGGCGTGGCGGCGGCGGCGGCGACCGCGGTGGAGCGCGGGGGAGCGGAGTGCTCGCTGGCTGTTTTGCAGATAAGGGCCTGGATTTGCGAAAAATTGCAGATAAGTCCTCCCGCAGAGAGAAGCCATGGAATGTACGTAAATATCTTTAAATGGGAGGCTTTTTTTGCAAAATCGCGCGGTGACCGGGTGGGCGACCGGCTGGGCACCGGGTTCACCGGCTGGTGACCGGGACACGTGGCGAACGCTGGTTGGACAAAATTCGCCTGCTACAGTGTTTTGCGTCTGGGGGAGACGTGGGTTCATCTGGACCGTCCGCTCGCTCGATCGGACGGCCAGGAATCACGCGCGACGTGGACAGCCTGAGAGGCAGCGGTTTGTGCCGTCTTTTATATATAGTAGAATAGAATGTGTGAGGGAAGAGAGGAGGTGTGACATACGACAGATTTGCTAATACTCAGTCACCTTATCGACCATTCAGTTCTGTGCGCCAAGATTTGTGCAAGCCACTAGTCGCTTCTTTTGTATTGTTGTGTCGCAGAAGCATCGCAACTTGCTTTTTTGCTCAGGCATGCCCGTGGGCTGCTGGCTGCTGCTTGCTACGAGCAAGCCTTCGAGGTATGGGATCTTTTTGTTTGTGTCTTTTTTGGTTGCTTTACCAAACTGTCCGGTGCCCGATGCACAGTGGGTCGTCCTCCCTGCCGCCCGAGCCCCCTGCGGGCAATTGGGGTACCCTATATATCGCCTTAAGCGAGTCGACTCTACTCGCTCACAGGAGTCCCTCCACCGCTGAAAGCCTAAGGGTCCGTTTGGCTGAGCTTTGCTAACCAACTTCTGCTACCAAAAGATGATACTGCCAAGTTTTTTTCTTTCCCCTAGCGAAATAACTAGGGTTTCGTTTTCCTCAGGCGGCGGTGCAAACCTCGCCGAGAGTTTTCTCGACTATCGAGCATGCTCTACCTCGGACGGCGACTCCTACCTCGTCTCTCCCGTCGCCTTCCTTCGGGGCGGACTCAACGATGGGGGACAAGGCAGTAGCAAGCGGAACGAGCAGACGCAAGGATGAGGATGTAGACGATCTCCTTGGGAGATTGCATCTGGAGGAAGGAGAAGTTGAAGATTTCGTTTGGGAAGATGAGATCGCAGAGCCGGAGATCAAAGCCAAGTGGCTAGCGATCGCCCGTGTACACACGTCAAAATTAGGGTTTAGCCAGAGTGCCCTTTTTGCGGACATGAGATCGGCCTGGAATCCAGCTAGAGAAGTAACATGGCGACGGATTGAGGATAATCTCTTCACGATTCAGTTCAATTGTCTCGCAGACTGGAATAAAGCGATCAATCAGGGACCGTGGCTCTTCAGAGAAAAGGCTGTGATCATCGAAGAATACGATGGGTTTACAAATCCAAAATCTGTAAAATTAGATCGATTTGCTGTTTGGGCTCAGATTCACAAACTGCCAGATAATTATCTCAAGGAGAATGTGATCAGAGGAATGGCACGTGGGATGGGCGAGATAAAAGAAGTGCAAATAAAATTGCCGGCTGGGTTTGTGGGCAGCTTTGTGAGAATAAGAGTGAGACTGGATATCCACAAGAAGCTTAGTCGTTTTGTATCCATTACTAGGGAAGGGAAAAAGGATTTCTATCAAGTCAAGTTTGAGAAGATGCCTGATTTCTGTGCTAATTGTGGTATGATTGGCCACTGGTATGAAGAATGTGGTACGGGGGAACATGATCCCACGTCCTTCCAATGGGGGGACTTTCTGTTAGCTGATGGCGGAAGGGGCAGAGGCAGGGCTAGAGGTCCTGTTCGTGGCCGGGGTCGGGGATGTGATCAAGGACCAATGGGCCGTGGAATGGGCAGAGGGTACTTTAATCCTGCTGCCGATGGAGATGGCAATGAGGAACATGATGAAAGTGATACTGAAGGTATGGAATTGGATGGATACAAATTACATAATCCCTATGTACGGAAGGGACTCGCCATGAACTCAAATTCTTTGAATACTGGAAGAGATGAGTTGGCGTTGCAAAATGCTGGAGCTATGGTTCAGACTTCAGTTCCTAATATGGTGATTCAATACGAAGGAGTAAAAGGTACAGAAAATGCTGGGATGGACACTCCACAGAAGCATATTAACAGGAAGAAGCAGAGGACTGATGAAGATGGGACTCACAATGATGATACAAATGAGAGATCGGCGGCCTCCCTCGGGGTGGACCGCCGGGAGCAATGAAACTCCTAAGTCTAAACTGCCACGGTCTTATAGGGGCCGCGGCAGTGCTCGCGCTTGTGGATCTCCAGAAGCGCAGAGGAGCGGATATTATGTTCTTGTCTGAAACTCATTTGGAGGAATGGCCGGCAGAGTGTCTTCGTCGCCGTCTTCAAATGGATCACAAATTTGTTGTTAGAAGTGAGGGAAGAAGTGGGGGCCTGTTACTTCTTTGGAAGAAGGAAGTAGTGGTCGGCCTAAGGTTTAAGTGTGCTAGTTATATAGATGTTACTGTTGGTAGTGGTGTGGACAATATCTGGAGACTGACTGGTATGTATGGAGAGCCCAAATGGGAAAATAAACACTTGACTTGGCAAAGATTGAGAGCCTTGCATGCGGAGAGTACTATGCCCTGGTTGGTAATTGGGGATTTAAATGAAATCATGTACCCTTTTGAGAAAGAGGGCGGTAACCCAAGGCCAGCTCATTTCATGGATGCTTTCCGAGAAGCTCTAAACGATTGTAATCTTACTGATCTGGGATACTCTGGAGATATGTTTACTTGGCATCGTGGCAATATAAGGGAGAGATTAGATAGAGCTGTGGTTAGTGATGCTTGGAGAAACAAATTCCCTGAAGCTGTTCTGGAGAATCTACCCTATAGCAGGTCTGATCATAGACCACATCTGCTCAATCTGGAAGAAGTAGTAGCTCAAGATACTTATGGGCCGAAAGTGCTACGGTTTGAAGCCCGCTGGCTGAAAGAGGCCTCTTTCAGGGAGGTGGTAGAAAAGGCCTGGGAATCTAACCAAGTTTTGAATGCAGGTGATTTGGCGGGAAAACTTGCTCTGGTACATAAACACCTGCATAAATGGGACCGGAATGTGCTCATGAGTACGAAGAAGAGAATTAGAGCTGCACAACGTGAGCTGGAGCAGGTTTCGGTGGATGAACTGACAGTGGCAAATATTCTACGCCAAAAAGAAATAGCTATAGAAATTGAGAAACTTTTAGAGCAAGAAGAAATGCATTGGGCGCAAAGAAGTCGACTAAACTGGTTGCAGTTTGGAGACCGAAACACCTCATACTTCCATAATTTTGCTAATGCTAGAAGATAGCGGAATAAAATTAAAAAGCTGAAGAACGAGCAAGGTAATTGGCTAGAAGGAACAGCGTATCTAAATCCTATGATTACTGATTATTTCTCTGGTCTGTTTAGCAAAGAGGTGTATGACACGGATCCGGCACTGTTGGACAAGGTGATTCCTCGGGTAACTACAGAGATGAATGAGGCTTTGCTTAAGCCGTATTCGGCTGAGGAGGTGAAGAAGGCACTATTCTCGATTGGCGATTTAAAAGCACCAGGGACTGATGGCCTGCATGCAATTTTTTTCAAGAAATTCTGGCACATAATTGGGGATGTCTTAACACAGAAAGTCCTGGAAACAGTAAATAATCACACCATCCCAGCCGGGTGGAATGATACGGTTATTGTTCTTATTCCTAAAGTGGAGAATCGGGAGCTTATCTCTCAATTCCGTCCCATCAGTCTTTGCAATGTGCTCTACAAGGTAATATCTAAGATGATTGCTTTCCGATTTAAACATATCCTTGATGAAATTATATCACCGGTGCAAAGTGCTTTCGTCCCAGGCAGGATGATCACCGATAATATCCTGCTAGCTTATGAAACTATCCATTACATCAAAAATAAAAAGAAGAGTAAAAAGGGATATTGTGCAGTTAAGTTAGACATGCATAAGGCGTACGATAGAGTTGAATGGCTCTTCCTTGAAAGGATGTTAGGCCGGCTGGGCTTTCATTCTGAGTTTGTGGAGCTGATTATGGCATGTGTTACTTCTGTTAAGTATAAAGTCAGATACAATGATCAAGAGACTGAAGAATTCACCCATCTAGGGGTTTAAGGCAGGGGGATCCACTTTCTCCCTACCTTTTCCTAATTTGTGCGGAAGGGTTATCAAGTTTATTGGCTCATCAAGAGGAGGTTCGTGGCATTGAGGGGGTAAGGGTGTGTAGAAATGCACCATCAGTATCACATTTATTATTTGCCGATGATTCCCTAATCCTTATGAAGGCAGACTTAGTTAATGCAACCTCGTTGAGACAAGTACTTGACAATTACTGTGCAAATTCGGGCCAGCTAGTGAGTGAGGCGAAATGTAGCATTTTCTTCAGTCCTAATGTGGATGTTAACTTGAAAGGTGATATATGCACAGAATTGAATATCATGACAGAGGCTCTTTCGGATAGATATCTTGGCCTTCCTGCAATGGTTGGTGTTGACAGAAGTGATAATTTCTTGTATTTGATTGAGAGGGTTATAGCTCGGTTGAATGGATGGAAGGAAAAGCAGCTGTCTATGGGAGCCAAGGAGATATTATTGAAGGCTGTGATCCAATCTATTCCGGTTTTTGCCATGGCAATTTTCAAGATTCCAAAAAATATCTGTAAATTACTCACTGATGCTATGGCAGCCTTTTGGTGGGGTGATACGGAGGATCAGAAGCGTATGCACTGGAGTGCTTGGTGGAGGATGTGTATTCCAAAAAAAGATGGGGGCATGGGGTTTCGTGATTTACACGCTTTCAATCTTGCAATGCTTTCCAAACAATCATGGAGATTGATTACACAGCCCAATTCTCTATGTGCTAAAGTGCTACGTGCAAAATACTATCCACACGGTAACCTGTTGAATGCAGGTCCAAAGGCGGGATCTTCTTTTACCTGGCAGAGTATAGTGAGTGGACTTCAAACTTTTAAAAGAGGACATATTTGGAGAGTTGGGAATGGAAGAAATATTAATATATGGCAAGATCATTGGGTACCTGGGAGTTTACAGGAAAATTGAGACGGCAAGAGGTAATAGCCTTCTACAGACGGTGGATGAATTGATAAATACCGATACTGGTTGTTGGAATGAGGTAACCATCCGAGATACTTTTAATCTCATGGAAGCTGAAATGGTGTTGAGAATTCCTATTAGCCGAATTTAAATGATGATTTTATTGCTTGGCACAAGACAAAGACCTTCACATTCTCGGTTAGATCAGCTTATTATTCTGAATGGGAACATCAATATGGGAGGAAAATGAGACGCCAAGACGGACAAGGATTGTCAAGAAATAACCCGGTATGGGAAATATTGTGGAAGTTACAAATACCGGCAAAGGTGAAAATTTTCATATGGAGATCTTTGCACGGTTTGGTCCCTGGTCGAGGTGTACTGGCCAATAGACATATAAAAGTTTCCGCAGAATGTCCTATTTGTTTTCAGGGGCAGAGGATATCCACCATCTTCTTTTCACATGCAAGCGTGCTAAAATGGTCTGGCATGCTTTGGGTTTGGACGAGGTGATCAACAATGATGTATCATTGGATCGATCAGGCTCGGTTATTCTTGAAGAGATCCCGCGCAATCCACGTAAGAATTCACCTGTACTAGGGCAGCTGGGACTCCAAGAGACAATAGCTGTGGCGGCTTGGTATATTTGGTGGCAGCGCCGTGAAGCAGTGAAAGGAGAATCCATCTCGCCGGCGACTAGAACAGCTTTCTCTATTCAAGCCTTGACTGCAAATTATAAGCTCGCATCTAGTGCGGCAGTACCCAAGGTAATTACGTGGCAAAAACCTCCTAACGGAACTTACAAAGTTAATGTGGATGCGTGTTTTTTCCCAAATGGATCAGGTGCAGCGGCGGCTATAATTAGAAATGATCGTGGTGAGGCTATCTCGGGTTTCGCTGAACCTATGATCAATGTGCTTGATTCTTCTACAGCAGAAGCTATGGCGATGAGGCTAGGTTTACGTCTACTGGACTCTATCGCCTGCACACCGGCTATAATGGAGTCTGATAGTCTGGAGTTGATAAATGCATGCACGGGAGTGATTGAACTTTGGAGCCCGTATACTGCTATTTTATCTGACTGTTTTCAGGTAGCACAAGGAATTGGTAATATCACCTTTAACCATTGTCCAAGAGAAGCAAATAAGGTGGCCCACAATTTAGCTAGACTTTGTTTTGATTCAGATAGATCTTTTATTTGGGATGGGGATCCCCCTCTTTCTGTTAAAATCGATGTAATAAACGATGTATCTGTGTTGGTTTGAGGCAGCAAGCTTCAGACGCACTCTTTTCCTTACCAGGGTACCTAAGGGGACTGGAAGGTTTTTAATGAGGCGGCTTGCTGACCTAATATAGTGTGGTAAAAATTCAAAAAAAAAAACTTCTGCTACCAAAAAGCTAAAAGCCAACCAAACGAATATTTCTCGCAGCTGATTCTACGAACGCACCTGCTTTTGGTAGTGTATTTTTCACAGCACCTCGACCCCTGCTTCCGCTGCGGTGACTTCCAACTTGGATCGGTTTGTTAAAGGTTTGTTTACAAAGGCATGGCTCAACTGCTGCAAACTTATAAGGATTGTACCTACCGTGAAATTAGTGCCAAAAAAATACCCACCAATACCCTGATAAGTCGTACCGCTTCGCTTCGGTTCTATTTCTTTTATCCCGGGCGCGACCCCTCTCCGTCTTCTTTTTTATCTCTCTACTCCTCTCGACGACGAGGTCCCAACGATGCCATCTCAGGCAGTCAGGCGGCGCCCCTACCTTTTCCGGCCTGCCTGCATGCCCCGGAATTTCGCATCCATACTGTCGCCCGTCTCCGGCTAGCCCCCACCAGATTTTTTAGATAAAGATCATATCTTAATATCACTGAGATACCAATTACACCCAGCCTGTGCAACGACGTAATAACCTGCTAGGGTATTACGGATGCACACAGCCGAAAACAATAAGAAGAAGAAACAAAAAGAATAGTCCCGCTACAGAGTTACAGACCTTGCAGCAGCAGCACAACCACCACCAAGACAACACCTGATGTTCAATTTCTCCAAAAGCGATGCCTTCAAAAAGGAAAACAGTGCACAAACGCCGTCATCGTCCGATCAAAGATGATGGGTTTTCACCCTAGAGATAGTTCTCGCTCTCAAAACAATGTCTTTAACAAGGCCATTGCCAGGCACAACTAATTAAGGCTAGACCTTGGATTTTTACCCCGAAAGATAAGACTCTGAACTTCACCTGTGCTGGCACCCCCACTTACATACCGCTGCTACGATTTCTGAACCTCCAAGCAAGTTCCTCCTTGCAACAAAGGCTCCAATCATCATTGCTAGTCTTCCAATCTCGGCTTTCGTGACCTTCTCCGCCTCTGACTTCACCATGATTTCCTCATTATGGCAACAGAAATAGAGCTTCACACCGCTCCCTCCGGCACGACCCGATCACTTCCGATTCAGCAGTCTCTAGGCATAAACATCTATGTGAGACCGCCGACGGAGTCTTCCGGAACGCGACACTCCGGCCAGATCAAGGAGGGCCAGCGTCAAACAGATCTTCGCCTTGTCACAAGAGAAACCAAGGACCACCACCATTATTCAGGCCGAGCCCCCACGCAACCGGCCATCCCGACCACCTGACCCGCCGGAAAATCCAGCAGATCGATGGCAGCCCTGGCCGCCACGCCCGCAAATCGGAGCGCGCACAAACTATGTGCATCCAATCCCCAGCGTCGCCGCCATGCTTGCCATCTCGCCGCTCGCACACCGCCCAGCGTTCCCGCTCCACGCGAAGCCGGTCCGCTGTGGTGCGCCCACCAATCTCACGCCGCCTTCAATGGCCGAGGGCCGCCGCCACCGCCGCCAGCAGCGGCAGCAGCGGCCAGGGAGGCCCGACGGCGGCGGCGGCTGTTGCCTAGGTTTGGGGCCCTCTGGAGCTGCCCACGCGAGCATCCCGGGAGGGATTTGGAGGAGAAGGGTGGGGGAGGGGAGAGGAGGCGAAGGAGAGGAGTTAGGGACGAGCGCCGGCGGCGGGACTTGGGTGCTCTCGAGGCTATAGATGCGATCCTTTGAGAAGTACAGTTACTGAAGTCTTAGATTTGGGGGAGAATTTCACTTCCCTGACCTCTACACCAACTAGGGATTCACACAGCCCTTTAAGCATGAGTATCAGGATTTTTATCTTGGTTAATAACCAAGCCTGATCCTCAGGATAAATTGCATGAGTATCAGGAAGGCCTAGTCCTCAAATATAAATAGGAACCTAAATTCGCGTCCCTAAGGACTTGAACCTGGGTGTTGGGTTTGTACATCCACTCCCCCAACCAGTTGAGCTAAGCTCCACTCCTAAAAATAGTGGCACATCTCCAGCCCTGCCCCGAACCTCGACAGGTACCCGGATGGACTGCACGTCATCGAGCTGGCGCGCTGGGACCCGGCCCTCGCCGTCACCGCGCGCCCTCGAGCGTGCGGGACTTCGTGATGGACGAGCGGAGAGTCCGGCCCACGTTCCGTTTCTCCGCCCCGCTGGTGTCGCCGTGTTCCCGCGGGAGGCGTACGACGGCAACGGCGTGGTCAGGGAGAAGGATCCCCTCGTGCTCTTCAATGAGAAGGTGCACTGCTGCAGGGCTACGCGCGCATGACCGAGATGGATCCCACATACCAGGCAGATAAAGCGGCCGTATGTATCATTTTGATGCAGAGGCTGGGTGACCCTTTTCTATTAAAAAAAATCCCAGGCAGAGTGATACGTCTCCAACGTATCTATAATTTCTGATGTTTCATGCTTGTTTTATGTATCCTTGTCACATGTTTTATATGCATTATATATCATTATTATGCATTTTCTGGGAGTAACCTATTAACAAGATGCCACAGTGCCAGTTCCTGTTTTCTGCTGTTTTTGGTTCCAGAAAAGCTGTTCGGGCAATATTCTCGGAATTCGACGAAACAAAAGCCAAACCTCCTATTTTTCCGAGGGACACACGGAGCCAGAAGGGCAAGCCAGGGGGAGGCCCACGGCCTCCAAACCACCTCTTGGTGCGGCTGGAAGGGGGGCGGCGCGAGCAGGTGGTTTGGCCCACTCGGGACGCCACCGACGTTGCCCCTTCGCCTATTTAGTCACCCCGACGCGAAAACCCTAAATATACATCTAATACTCCAGAAAGACTTCCGCAGCGCCGTCGCCATCGCGAGACCTCGTTTTGGGGGTCAGAAATTCCTGTTCTGGCACCCTGCCGGGACGGGGATTGACCCCCGGAGCCATCTCCATCGACTCCACCGCCTCCACTTCGACTCCATGATGGTTTGTGAGTAGTTCCCCCATGGACTACGGGTTCTTGGTTGTAGCTAGTTGGTACTCTCTCTCTCATGTACTTCAATACAATGATCTCATGAGCTGCCTTACATGATTGAGATCCATATGATGTAATTGGTGTTGTGTTTGTTGGGATCCGATGAATTGTTACATTATGATCAGATTGTTCATCATATTATCATACTATTGTTTATTTATGATCTTGCATGCTCTCCGGTACTTGTGGTTACCCTGATCAAGTAGTTGCTTGTATCTCCAAGAGGGAGTATTTATGCTAGATAGTTGGGTTCAGCCTCTATTTAACCTGGGAAGGTTGTAGATGTGTTGTTGCCACTAGGGGTAAAACAGCAATGCTTTGTCTAAGGATGAATGTGTTGTTTACATTATGCACAATACTTAATGCAATAATCTGTTGTTTGCAACTTAATACTGGAAAGGGTGCGGATACTAACCGGAAGGTGGATTATTTAGGCACAGATGCATGCTGGATAGCGGTCTGTGTACCTTGTCGTAATGCCCAATTAAATACTACAGTAAACTTTATCTTATCATAAGCATGCATTGTCATGCCCTTACAATTATCAATTGCCCAACTGTAATTTGTTCACCCAACACCTGTTATTTGTTTGGAGAAGTTACCACTAGTGTAGATAGCTGAGAACCCCGGTCCATTTGTCATCATCATTGCTCTTCGGTCCTATATGCCATTAGAAGTAGTATCAACTATTTTCTGGTGCCATCGCCTCTGTGTTACTGCTACTGCTGCTGTGTTACTGTTACTATTGCTCTCATATTACTACTGCTTTCACATCACCCATGTTACTAGTGCTTTTCCAGGTGCAGCTGAATTGACAACTCGGCTGTTAAGTCTTATAAGTATTCTTTGTCTCCCCTTGTGTCGAATCAATAAATTTGGGTTTTACTTCTCTCGAAGACTGTTGCGATCCCCTATACTTGTGGGTTATCACAGAGCATTGCTGCTCACAGGTGATGATGATGCTGGATGCTGATTCAATTGCAATTAATTTTGTGTGGAACTGTAGATCAATGGCACTGCGTGTACATGTATCTTTGTTTGAAGTTCGAAAGATTACACTTATCCCAAATCGTGCGCTAACATTGTAGACATATTTATTTAGTAAATTATTACAAATCTACAATTCTATGCGGTCCGGCAAGGAGCGACGAAATTATGGCGCGGTGGTCCGGCGATGGCCCGGCGAGCGCAATTCTGGCCAACTCCGGCGATGCTCCGGCCAAGAACGAAGTGGCCGAAAGTGGAGGTGGCCAGAGGTGAGGCTTATGTTAGCGAACTCCGGTGGGAAATTCCGACCGACGTCGCTTCTAGCGTCTCTGGCTATTACAGACGATTCACGTAGAATCCACAGTTTCACCGTTGATTCAGCCAAACAACTTTCAGCTTTGCCACAGTACTGAGCTCACAACAGGGTTTTCACAGCTCACACTTCACAGCAGATTTTTTGGAATCCACAGCTGAACCAAACACACCTAAGAAGATGAAAGCCCAATCAGATTCGCTAGTTGTTTCATTTGGTTCGGTGTTGTATCTTTCACGTCTTTCCTTTCTTCCGTTACTTACGTATGTGTACTTATGAAAAAGAGAAAAAATTAAGTGCACTTTTGGTCCCTCAAGTGTTGCAAAAGTCCAATTTTGGTCTTTTAACTCTATTCTTGTATAAACCTGCTCCTCAAACACTTAACATGGTGTAATTATTGTCCTTGACAATTATTTAATGATGGTTGATGGGTTTTTGACGTTCTGTATGTCACGTTTGCCAGGATTAGATTTAATCCATTCGTCAGGTCTGTTATGCAATTAGCATGCACGTTCAATCTCAATCACTCTCCATAGGAATCCTATCTCACCTAGCGGCGTCGGTGGTGGTGGCTGACACGTCAGGGCTGCGGTGACTGACCTGACGACGATGTGAGGATGTCGGGCATTAAAGGCGCATAACTAGAATTCGTTGGGGGTGGGGGGGGGGGGGTCGAGAGGGCAACTAGATTTTTTCTTTTTTATTGAACCAGCAACTCACATGATATTGATGAAGGGACAAGCGATCCCGATGAGCCTTGGTAGATTAAATATGGGCAAATCCTATCCACCGTGGCACAAAAAAAAAGTTGAAAACGGTCAACCACCATTAAACCGCTGTTAAAGATGATAATTAAACTAAATTAAGTGTTTAAGGGCCAAGTTTAGACTAGAATAGAGTTGAGGACCAAAGTTGGACTGTTGGAGATCATGGGAGACCAAAAAGCTATATAAACCATTTTGCTAACCGTGAAATAGTTCATACATATTAAAAAAATCATGTTTTGAAAAAAAGGTTTGCGCTGTCCAAAAAAATGTTCATGGTCTTTGAAGAAATTGTTTACGTGGTTCAAAAAATGTTCACGGAGTTCCAAAAAATGTTCACATAGTTTAAAAAAATAGGATTTCAAAAATATAAGAATGTCCACTATTTCAAAATATACACAAGGTTTCGAAAAAATATTCACATAGTTAAAAGAAATATTCATGGATAAAAAATTGTTCACGGAGTTAACAGAAATCACGTGTTCAAAACAATTATTCATAGTGTTCAAAAAATGTTCACAAGCTAAAAAATCTCGTATTTAAAAAAAATTGTTCACAATTTTCAAAAATATATTCACACGTCCAAAAAAATCATGGAGTTCAAAAAATATTCACATAGTTTAAAACATACTAAATGTTACATGTTTCAAAAAAGTTTGCCTGATCAAAAAAATTAACGGCTCATAATTATAAATTCATGTATTTTCAAAAAATAAAAGGGAAGGAGGAAAAGAAAAAATAATAATAAAACAAAAAAGGAAACAAAAAGGAAAGAAGAGAACAGAAATACGAAAAAAGAAAAGAAAAAAGAAACCAAGACCGAAACAAAAAAACAGAATAAAGAAGAAGAAGAAGAAGAAGAAGAAGAAGAAGAAGAAGAAGAAGAAGAAGAAGAAGAAGAAAGAAAAAAAAATAGTGGGCCGGCCAATGTTGGAGGCTCGTGCGGGCTGATCTCGAAATCCAATCCAAATAGAAGTGGCAAGCAAAGTGGCTGCGGTATTTTCTTTTTCAAAAATCATACGGCGACATTAGGTCGTTTGGTCGTTCAGTGATAAGACTTTAGACCTGCAACATAGATGGCCCCGATGTGTACATGTAGGCATTGGTATCAAATTCGTTGCCCAGATCATGTGGCCTATAAGTCCAATGGGCGTTTGTTGGGCTTAATCTGCTTCCTCTCCCGTTCCTTAATCGTCAAGTTGGGAAACTACATAATTTTTCATCCATAGTTGTCAAGTTGTGAAATAAATCATGCACCTAGATTATGTTGTGCATTGTCCACCCATAATTTTTCATCCACAAATATGAACATATGTGGCCTGTACAAAAAAGACAAAAAAAAATGTGAATAGCACATGATACTATTCTCTTATGTCTTTCTCTTTTTTGCACAGTTCACATATGATCATATTTTTGTTTGAAACTCTGTGGGTACATAAAACACATCATAATAAATGTCCGTGATTTATTTCGTAATTTTTTAAAACTCCAAAATCGGATATCCGATAATAGGGCGTGGGTGCACCTAGTTGCGAAATATTCACACTCTCTCAAGTTGGTGTCGTTCTCGACTCTGGAGTTATGCCACTGCATTATCACGAGGATCACATGTTTCACGAAGAGAAAAAAGGAGAATCCAGATGTTAATATTTTTTAACCATGTTTAGATAGATATGAATGTGGAAAAAGATAAAACATTATATTTAAAAACGGAGGGTGTAAATGTTCATATGTTTAGTCAAAACATAGTATGCGGAAGTGGAAGGAGAATCCACAAATGGCATTAAACTACTGCAAACTAAGGATGCGGAAGTGGGATCCCAGTTATCCCACTTATTCAACATTTGTACATGTATAGTATAAAATTTTGGACCAAAATTCAAGCATGTACAAATCTTGTATAAGTGGGATCCCACCTGCACATCCCTACTGCGAACATCAATCCCCGTCGAATATAGTCTGGATAACACTTGAATATACTGCGAACATAGTTTTGACTTCTTGTGCTTTTTCCCATTCTAACTATGAAAGTGCCTTTTACCAGTTGCATTGTTGCGCGACACTCAACTTGAACCGGGCATTCCCTTTCTGCAGATTCCATAAAGAGTAGTTATCACAGTACGTTAAATTTGTCAACTGTCATGAGGAACAGACAACACTATAAGCTCAACGCGCCTTTAGACCGCCGCATAAAACATGAGCCTCATTCTGATCACTGTCGACGTTACTTCCATAACGATATTTTTATTTTGCGGAATCGCTTGTCCAAAATACAGATTGGTAACTTGAACCACACGCTCAGTTGTAGTATCGCGACGATCCAATAGCTAGACATCCAAACAGAAACGCCCCGTTATCACAAGGGAAGTGTTTGTGCAACTCTTCAGAATCCAGTTTCCTCGCCTATATAAGTTTGACATGCTACAAAGCAACATTTTTTTTAGATAAAGAGTGTTTATTGATATCGAGAAGATACAACATGGACCCAGCCTCTGCAACAACGCAATAACCGAAACCATTACGGATGCACACAACTAAAAGACAATAAGAAGAAGAAATAAAAAGAAAAGTCCCGCTAAAGAGTTACAGTCCTTGCAGCAGCCGCACTACCACCATCAAAACAACACCTGATGTCCAATTCTTCAAAAGCAACATCTTTAAGAAGAACAGTGTCAGGCACAGCCAATTAAGGCCAGGCCTTGGGTTTTCACCCTGAAAATAGTCCTCGCTCTCAAAACAGTATCTTCAGCAAGAACACTGCCAGGCACAACCAATTAAGGTCAGACCTTGGATTTTCACCCTGAAAGGTAGGACTTAGGACTCCACGTATGTTGTCGCCCCTACTTACATGCCGCTGCTCCAAGTCATGAAAAACCAAGCCAATTCCTCAGCCGCATAAGGAATCAAACCACCATTGCCAGTACTCAGATCTCGCCTTTCATGTCATTCTCCGCCAGCACCATGGAACGAGAAAGCGTGCTCCATGATATTAACAGCCAGCAGAGCTTCGAAACGCTCCCTCTGAAACCAAACGGTCAGAGAAAAAACACGGGTGCGCACGATCGAATACCATCCGATCCAGCAATCTCCAGGCATGAAGCGCCCAGTGGAGTTCGCCGGCGGAGCCTTCCGAAACACGATTGTCCAGCCAGATCAACGGGGATAGGCATCCGGCAGATTGCAACCTTGATGCGAGAAGAACCCTAGGACCATCTCCTTATTCAGCTTGAGCACCGAAAACAGGGGCTGAACGGAGGAGATCCAGCCCGCTGCCGTCTTGCCGGCCGCCGGCACCACCTCGGTGCCCAGCAGCCGGAAACACTAGGCGCCCCGCACCATCCTGCTGTCGAAGGGAGGCTTGCCCGAGACCAATAGACCCGAGCTGGCCGTCGCCCGAGGCCAAAATACCCGAGCTGGCCGTCGCACACCGCCGCGTCTGCAAGGGGCGGCTACCTGACCATCTCCGGCGAAGGAGACAACCACCACCACCATATCCGGAGCTGCTGCCCGGACACCCTCAGTCATGCGAAAGTAGCCTAGGGAAACCGTCCACATCGTCGACGGGCAGCAGAAGTTGCGCAGATGCCATGGCCGATCTAGATCCAACGGGCCCAAATCTGGCCTGGATCCTCGCCGCCCCTACCAGCCCTGCCGCCGGCCGTTGAGGGCGTCCTGGTCGCCGCCACCCGCACAACCGCCGTTGGAGAGGGAGAGGAGGGGCCGCCGCCACCTCTACCAGCCGCCGGCCAGAGGGAAAACCACCGCCACCGCCGCTGCGCCCGCGGGCCTTTGCCCGGTGACGCCTATGGCGGCGGCGCGAGGGAGGGGGGCGCGAGGAGGGCCTGGAGTCGGCGAGGAGGGCCACCCCGGGGGCGGCGGCGGCGCCGCCTCGGGGGTGTGAGGGAGGGGGCTTGTTCGACTAATTCACCTACCGGCCACCCGCTACAAAGCAACATAGCACCGAAGAAAACAGGATCGACTTGTAAAAGTCTCCTACGTACTGCCGCTTTTGAAGTGTGATCATCGTGTCCACATCTTACCCCGCCTTCAAGTGGTCATTCCCGTCCATAACTTTGCTGCATATGCATATAACTTTCTCACAAGATCCACGAGAAGGCTCTGCAAATCCCACTCAAAAATAACTTTCTAATCGTGGATATATCGCTGCATAAACCGTCAAGGACGTTAGAGTGTTTTTTTACAAAATGATACTTAATCAAACTTTTAGCTAATTGTGACCCTTCGAATAACTTTCAGCCACATATGACCTTAGCATAAAACGCCAAATAGTTAGGCGTTCTGAAAATCTCAGATGCTCTAAAAATCTCAGAAAACCGTTATGCACTCTGGAATATCCTGATCCTGAGAAATGCACTCTCGAATCTCAGAAAAAACGTTATGAATCTCAGAATACGCCAGAACCTCTTTGACTGGAAAACGCCAGATCAAATGGCTTTTTCCAAATGACTTAGAAATTTTGCGTTTTTTCAGACTAGGATACTCCAGAGTGTATGACGTTTTCTGAGATTTCCAGATGCTCTGAGATTTTAAAACGCCTAACTATGTGGTGTTTTATGCGGAGAGCCATATGTGGTTGAAAGTTATTTGAACGGTCACACTGAAAATTAGCAAAAGGATAAAAAAAATACGACGTGAGATGGATCGATGCAGATATGACCGGCCGGATTCTCCTCTCAATCAGTGACCTCCAAAAAGGCTACTGCTTTGCGTGCCATAATGCATGGAACAAACCAAAGCCATGATCTGATCTATCCATCCGGTCCGGCCGTAACCGAGGAGGACGTATAGTACATTCCCCGGTCAAAGAGGCATCTATCTGGTTTCGGCCAGGGCCCCGGCAAGTATGTTGATCCAGGCCTCTCAAGTCTCAAGTTGGCAGCCAAACGCGAGATTCGTCTCGGACATCGCCCTCATCCTCGCCCGCTTTTGCCCGTGCCCCCTCGCTTGGATGGTTTTGCTGCATTTGTACCATCGGAAAAGAACGAATTCTTGATGCATGGGATGCATGCTTGTCGTTTCGTCATCATCTTTCCAGTACGTACTCACCATTAACAACTTGTTGACATTCTTAATCCAATGGCTCAGCCTAGGTTATGACAACGTAACCACATAATCATGTTTCTTAATTGGCAGGCCGACTGATATGCTAGGGGCGTGATTGTACCATGCATGGGATTTCCATCTCTGGGGGCAGGCCCTGGGGGCATGGCTACACGAAAACGGAACTTGAGCCGTGTTGTCTAGTTCGTTTGGTAGGCTGCATTATAGAACGTGGTATCAGCTAGGCAAACAAGTCCTCTTTGTTTGCTTGGATGCAAATCATAGTTAGCCTCACCTATTTTTCATATGGGTGAAGTTACCACCTACCACCACACCTGCTATCACACTTGGACAGCTCACCAATGGTGGCATGGTGGCGGCAGAGCTGGACGGCAAGGAGACGGCTTGGTGGCGGCGGAGCTCGACGGCGATGACACGACATGGCGGCGGCAGAGCTCGACGACAATGAGGTAGAGCGGAGGTTGAAGAAGACACGTACAGTAAGAACAGTCGAAATACGCATCCTTAAGCGATCAAGATATATTCATCTATGAGCACCGAAATGAAAAACTTACAACATGAAAGTTGTGTGAAATGACGTGGTGAAGCTAATCCTCAAAGGAATTTGAAAAAGGTTGTCCGTGTGCGAAAAATTTAACGAAATTCGTCTAAAAAAGCTTCAGACAAGAACACGAAATTTGAAGTTAAAAGCTAACGAAAATCGAAAGCGGTTGCCAGAATGGAACCACGTCACTAATGCGCACAGATTTCATGTAGAGCTTATTTTGAATCGAGTTGATATTGTGTTGATTAGAAGAGGGTAGGTGAGAGCCAGAGTGAGCGGAAGCAAAAGTCACATAGGATGTAGCATGGGAGCACTGGCTTTTGCAGCTGCCTAGCCTGCCGCATAAAAACGGTTGATTTGGCCGTTGTCACTGGGCCTGGCCCGAGCCTGCTTTAGGAAGCGTGCGGGCCAAATTTTCCTTCGCACGGAAACAAACGGACTGCCTGGTTCTGCAGCTGGCCAGCCTGGCCCTGCCTGCTGCAGGCTACCAATCACGCCCTAGATCTCTTTTGATCATGCGCCCCATTTTCAAAGGAATGATTCGATCCATGCATGGCCTGTCCTCGGAGATGTTCACTTCGATCAGGTTTAATTTGTTCAACGTATTTTATTTTATTTTATTTTAAAAAAAGAGAGCTCGGGCTCTCCGATTTCTATTAATAGAAACCAGGGGACAATGTTGTTCTTACAAAACCTACAGGCAACTAAAAAGAATGAAACAAAGCAAAAGGGCAGCCAAGAGGTAAATCAAAGCTCCAAGCAGTAAGAACATCCTCCCTGTCCGAGCAGAAAAGGCTAAACGCCCATTACAACTTTTGTTTCGAACCTCTATAAACTGAAACAGAAACAAAGAACTGGAAACTACAGGGTTCATCGCTTCTCCATTCTTCCAATTCAACTTCTTCTTCACACCATGCATCTTCTTCTTCGAGCATCATCCAGCAAGACGTAGCACTCCAGGTCTCCATCCCATTGCTTCTTTAAAGGCTTCATTTGTCACTTGTTCGAGAATTACCAGCTAAGACGTGCAAGATATTGGAGTACCATGCATGCATGGTAAAGATATCAGCTGCATGTGCATGTGCTTAGAGCTTCGTTTCCTCCAAGCTTCTTTTGCCCATGTTGATTCTTTATTCAAGATGATCTGTTCAGAGATCTGATGCATCATGCATGCATCTCCATGCAGACAAATGTGCAATTTGAAGTGCCAAATCAAATCTTACATGCTTTTTCAGCTAAGTCTTCCGCCAAGATCACACGGGCCGACTCATCAGATCCCACGACGCTTTTGGAAGAACATCTACCGGTTTTGACATCGCTGCCTGGTCGGTTTGACGTATTTTTGGATGAAAAGTTGAAAACTATGCACAGAGGAGAGAGTACCGCACGTAGGTACTTACGCACGCACGCGTGCGGTCAATGCTGTGCGGTTTACATTAGCTAAAGATATGAGAATATATTTTCCGTTGAGGAATAAAGCTGTGTTTGATCTGATGGCGATCCATGTTTTTGGCGAGGAATAAGTGGCGATGAGACGCTTCTCTGCCTTGCCGTACTCTGAATGTGTTGAAGCCAGGATGATTCTCGAGAGATCTGCCGGGATAGATCGAGATTCTCTGCCTGGATACATGTCGGTCTCTTGCCGCGTCTAGCATCTCGATCACATGGGTGCCATACTGATCTTGATCTGCTGAAACTTGCAACGCCCAAGGGCCGGCGGACCGGCTGCAAAGGAGAATGCTTTCAAAGCCTTGCTAGATGCCACTTCAGTGGAAAGTTTCAACAAAGTCGCGCTCCGATCTACCAGTTGATCCATTCCTTGCCCAACATGAAGAAAAATTCGCATTTCTAGTTTGGGCGTCGATCTTGTCCTGTAGGAGAACCATTTCCGAGGAATGTATGATCAATTCTTACAAAACATTGCTGCCGCATTCATAAATATAAAAGTGCATAGTCAAACTTCTTCACCTTTGACAAGTCATAGAAAAGATTTACTTAAATTGGTCGGGGTAAAAATTAATATTATTTTATTGTGATCCAAATTCATATGAAGATAAAGGCTAACTTTTGCCGTAGTGAGGGAGGCCCGTCGCTGGAAGGATTGGGTCCACGGTACGGTACAAATCATTTCCAAGTCGGACTGCAGCCGACTTAGGGTTTTGCCTTCACATATACCTCTTGTAAGCCGCCGGTTTGGGATAAGTCGCAAAGTGTAAATCACCGGTGTTTGTAACCTCACACCCGATCATAGTAAAGTTTTGCTGGTTGGTGCCCGTGGTTATTTCTCTTCCATTGTTGGAAGGGTTTTCCACATTAAATCTCATGCCCCGTTGGTTTGATCTTTTATTCATCGTTTTATTTGCCTATCGTTTATAACAATTAAAACCGAATCCACGTAGTCGGATACCTCTTGGACGTCGCAATGAAGGTGAAGTGCGGTACTGAGAGCACTCGCTGACCACCGTGTTCGTGCACAAGCTCATCGTCAATGTGGCCATTCACGTAGACACGATGAACGGATCCTAAAAGTTTGAAGGGGGTACAAACTGACACACATTTCACCAAATGGGGTAAATGGGATAAAATAATGTTAAATGGGGTAAATAATGTCACAAATGTGGAATTAGGTGGGTAAAAAAATTACTCAAGGGTTTACCACACACTTAGATTAATACAATTATACTGATGCCATAATGACAAGAACTAATCAATGATGCATGTTTGGTTCAGTATAATTTTATTTTGGAGGCTTTCCCATGGCTTAAACAAGGTGCATCTTTGTTTCAAAGGGATTTCTTACGAATTTCTGGAGGAGTGGGAAATTTTTACTTGTGGCTTGTTTTTTTTTTTTTTGAAATTTTACTTGTGGCTTGTTTGCTTTGTAGATTATAACCATCGGGATTTTTTCTTTGTCTAGTTTGTATGCAATTCCAAAGAAAAGAAAAACTTATACTGAGTCCCTCCGTAAGAGAATTTCTTCTTCGTTTTAATAGCAACCATGACATACACTCTGTCCATCTGGAAAGAGAGGGATATGAGGATCGATGCAACTAATTAGAGATGATTTATCTCTCTTGAGAGAGATGTTTTGCGAGTAGTCGTGTTTTTTTTTACTGGTCTTGGGCTGTTCTTCGTTTCGAACTTCCTTGTATTGTTTTCCCTTAATGTTTACCCGTTCACCATCAAAAAACATACTACCTTCAGTCTAATAAAATTGTCGTGAAGATTGAACTAGGGTAGTACAAAATATGTGTACAAGCCCTGACATTTATTCCGAATCGCAGGGAGTACACACAATCTCTTACAAAAACTTCTTTTTTTTATGCAAAGCAACCAGGCAACTTTTTGGTTTGTAATATTACACATTCATATGTTTTCCTATTCCTGTGTTTTTCTTATTGCTCATCTTGAAAATACCGTGTAGTAAAATAGAACCATAATCTATATAAAACAGGGGATATGTTTATTTATCATTTGCTTGGAAACAATGAAAACTTTAAACTAATACTTTTAATATGAACTAGATTTATAATCACATGCATTGACTTATTATATGCATTGTGGGTGAACTTCCCAGCGTTGCCGATATGCACTCGTTTTTATCATTACATAGCTGATCAAGCAATGAGTTATATATATGCATCGTGTCTGAACTTCCCAGCTTTGCCTAGTCTCTTTTCAGATATGATTTTGCATGATTAGGCATGATGTTGGCCTGCTTGCACGCGATTAGTCGCCGCCATGATGGGGTTGGTGTTGGTGAGGCTGGCGATCGACGATACAACGATGCGTGCCTTCCACTTGACAAGCTGCAGAAAACATATGCAAAATGATGCGTGAAATGCGTCCGTGCAGCGAGCGATCGACCAGTTTGTATGATGCATTTGCATGCACCAATTGCGCTGGGGTTTGGGATCATGTGAGGGCCTGGGGGCGCAAGGCGTTCTCGCGGGGGGAAACATGCATGCCAAGGAAGCTATTCTGTTCTTACCAGGTGCTAGCTGAGTGATGACTGAACCTTCCCAAAGCAGAGTTTTGTTCGTTTCATGATGGCTGAAAAGCAGCGGACAAGCAGACAGTGATTTGCTCCCGGAGCCTTTTCGGTTTGCAACACCAAGCTAAAACAACAGTACATTATTAAGGATGTGAAAACGGGACCCGTTTGTCCACTTTTATTCTGTTTTTTGCATAGCTAGTGCAAAAATTTGATCCAAAATTTTACACTAGTTATGCACAAAATTGAAGTAAAAAGGGACAAACAGGTCCCGTTTTCGCTTACAGTATATATTGATCTGGTCCGCCTTTGCAATCGAGTATATATAATGAACAGCAGTGATATTCAACATGGAGCGAAAACACTACCACACCTTGTAGGAGTATTATTTATCCACCACACTTTTGCTTTCCGACAGCACTAGCTACAACAATCCAAGTTTCGTATTGGACCCTTCTTCATTTTTTTTTTTTTTTTGCTTACTTGAGCGACTACTGCAAGCTACTGCTGCTTACACGGCATCGACTACTCTGAAATCGGTTGCGCATTAGACCTGATTAATTAATCAACGACTGACGTGACACGGCGAGAGCTCGACTGTTAGCTGCTGGACCTGGCGCTGACGAAGGCCCTGATGTGGCCGAGCATCTCCTGCGTCCGCGGCTGGGACAGGTGGTAGTTATGCAGCACCTGGAAGGCATGCCCCACGCCGCCGTACATGGCCTGCTCCACGCTCTTCCCGGCCTTGCGGAGCGCCTTGCACAGCTCCAGGTTCCGGTCCGCAGGATGTCCGCCTCCGCCACGCACACCAGCACGGGCGGCAGCGGCAGGGTCTCCAGCCTGGGCGCGCCACGGACAGCGGGTTGCACCAGGGGTGGTCGCGGCCGGCGCCGTCCGGGAGCGCCAGGCGCAAGTAGCTGTCCGAGGTCGACAGGCTCAGCGCCGACCGCGGCGGCTGCGGCATCGTCTTCTCGGACGCCGTGCGTGCCTCGCCGCCGAAGAAGGGCTGGATCAGGATGGCTCCTTTGACGGAGAGCGGGGCCAGGGCCCCGAGCTGGCCCTGCCCGAGCCGCGCGGCGACGTGGAAGGCGATGGTGGCGCCCGCACTGTCGCCCATGAGGAACACGCGGTCGAACCTGCAGCGGCTGCACCACCAGGCTACCTCGTCGTTCCTGCTGTGCCCCGCCTGCTGCCGCAGCCATCGCACCGCCGCGAGACCATCGTCGAACGCGGCCGGGAGGCGGTTCTCCGGCGCGAGGCGGTAGTCGACGGACATCACCGCGCACCCAGCACGCGCGGGGAGCTGGGCGAGGAACTCGTGGTAGCAGCTCCACGCCGCGGAGCCGACGCAGAACCCGCCGCCGTGGAAGTACACCACCACGGGGACCTTCCCTGCCGCGGCGGCCGGCGCGTACAGCCGCGCCCACACCCCCGTGGCGCGGTCCACGACCACGTCGCGCGCCAGGACGCCGCTCGCCGCGGCCGTTGAGCCCCACGTGCAGGGGACGTCGGGGATCGCCGGGAGGCGCTCCACGTGCCCGTCCTTGTACACGCGGATGAGCCCGTGGATTCCTCGACGACCGCGCCATGACCCGCGCCGTTCTTGCCGACCTGCTGCTGGTAGCTGACCCGCGGCTCGCCGACGTGCAGTGCCCCCATCCTCCGCCTTCTCATGCAAATCAAGTCCGAGCAGGCAGGCCGGTGCGAGACAAAAACAGCACGTACTGGGCTCTGTTTGTCTGTGTGGTGTCCCGGGAGCCGACGGCGGACACAATTATGCGGCAATGTCCGGGGAGGGAGCTCGGCCGGCGACCAGTTTTTATAGCGGGGAGGGGGGCGGTGGACAGCTGTCGGGCTGGCTTTGGCTGCCGGGCGAGTGGACTCGTCAAGTGGTGGAGGTGGGTGATTCCCGCGCACGGCCGATCGAGTGTCTGAAATGATCCATTCATGCGCGTCGACGATCGCCGAAGTCCACCATGTCGGAACACATGGGACGCTTCGGTTGTCTCTACGGCCTGATCAGTTCGTGCTGTTCCTAACTGCGGAGAGTTTCAGCTGTGCAAGCTAACACCAGTGAAGGGAAGGAAGAAAATGACTGATTTATGTGGTGGCTGTGGCTCTAATCTTTTCAAGAAAAAGAAGGCGCTTAACATATCCGATTGATTATAGCCGTCGACTTAAAATGCGACCAGATTTAGTTATACCACATCATGATACCACTCCTTAAAATTGAAATTTTGCAAGATTCAAAAAATTCTAAGATAAATTTGTGAGTGTTCACAAGATGTACGTTTACAAAACGTAGAATTTGCTGAACAAAAATTGAAATACACACGGAGAAACAAAAAAAGACAAATACAACATGAATGGTGTCAAAACGACAAAAACAAAAGATGAAACTATTAGAAATCAATTTTTCTTTTTTCTTTCTTTATATGTATTTCAAATTTGGTTCTAAAAACTGAGGAATGTGAAGAAGAGCAATTTTTTCTGAGGTTTTCTACACTTATAATTTTAATTTTGATGAGTGGCATCATGATATCATCTAAGGTGTGCTATCACTAGATATTTTCTTACTTACGATAACCGCCTGATCCCAATATTTTCATCAATTTACACCGAAATTAAAGATCCATTGTGACTCATAGATAATTACTTCACGTTCATGAAAGAGCCAGAAACGATAACTTATTTGCGGTGTCTCTAATTTCACTGATGAAATATAACACATCAAGGTTGTACCACATAGTTGGTCTAGTGCACATGTACACCCCGACCATGAAGAAACTTCAAAGATGCAAAACGTGAAACAGGGAAAAATTCACTTTGTCACATATCAGCATATGCTCCTGCCATCGGAAAAAATGTTTTGAAATGTCAACAAAATCCGAACAAACATTTGATGTGTACCTTCTGACATTCCATGTTTCTACGTGTGCACGCCAAGTTTCACAGTAAACTGACATTTTTGTGGCATGTGTAACAAGACAAATAAAATTATCTCGTTAAAAGCTCTATTTCACCAAATTTTGTCTTTTTACCCATGACACAAAAAATGACGTTTTTTCCATGGAGCTCGGCATTTCACAAAAATTAAATCGATATTTTATGCTTCAAAGAAGTCAAAAACAATTTGAGGTGTAGATAATGTCGAGACCTATCCCCGTGCGAATTTTTAATGCAAAATTTATATTAGTTTAGGCTACACAAAAATCATAAATCTGGCAAAGTTTTAAAATTTTGAATATAGAGACTTTTCACTGATCCAAATCTATATAATTATCTTTTTTGACCAGGCCAAAATACGACGAGTTTATCATTGAGATTGTGGAATCGGTAGATCCTCACATTATCTACACAAGGATTTTTTCTGATTTTTTGAACATAAAAATGTCGTTTTAAAAGTTTTAAAAACAAGTTTCCTATTGTTCGGTAGCCATTTGTCCTCTCTCAAAAAATACCACAATAAAAAGCTGCGCGGCAAGGCGTGCCTAAGTTTCTAATAATCTCTACAGACCACAAGGACGCATCCTCACACAAACTAAACTCACATCACTCCCACGCACACAAATGAGCACTTATGCAATCATGCGAATATGAGAGAGACAACACACGTCGCTGCCCGAGTAGCTAGGCATGTTGCAAGCCTCACCAATGATGAGCCATGGCTCACTTTACCAAACAAATACACACACTGATGGAGTAATTGATTAGAACCTTGTCTTAACAATTAGGAGAGTAGTTTCGCAACCAAAAAAAACAATTAGGAGAGTAGATATGTGTGCACCATTACACGGTACTGTCCGAGGAAACACAGCACTCAAAAGCTGGAGATCCTTCTAACCGATTTCTAGTGGGTTCCAAGCCCAAAGTAGTATTTATTATAGTCAACCAAAAGCCCGAAATATTTTTTGCCCGGGCAACAGTGATCATGTTAGTTTAAAAAATCGAGTTTCAAAAAAATCGAAAAAAAATCCGGATGTACCTATTGATTTATTCCACAAACTATTTATCCTGCTACACATAAACGACAGAATCTGATAATTTTGGAGATTTGAAAATATGCATATTCAGATCCACACTTTGTCATTTTTGTGTAGCCCAGAATATAAAGTATTGAAAGTTTATCTTACACACGTTTGTGGGATGCACCATTGGGCACATCTAGAAAAAAATCATTTTTTTCAAACTTGTAAATATTATTTCAACTTCTTTAAACTAGCAGGATCACTGATGCTTAGGGAGCACGAAATCTCCTCTCACTAAAAGCAAGTTAATAACATGAGGAATACAAATAACTAGGTTTATATAGAGCAGCGACATGACGTAGAGGTTTTACTTTTGACATTGTCTTTGACTAGTGCCGATGGAATGGAACTTTAGTTGTAGAGGACCCGGCACTTAAACAATCTGTCCGGAGCTGCCAACAAGTGGAGATGGGTGGGGCTGTCATTGCGTGGGTGCCTTGTGGCTTCCAATCGGGTGTCTTTCTCGCAAACCAAGTGTAACAAAAACATAACTTCCCCATTCCCAGCGAAGCAGCACTGTAAAACACAAAGAAATCAACGCAAAAGAAACCTACTCAGTGCGCAAAAGTACTACTCCCTCACGGTGTTAAGTGTCGTTAGAAAAGAACTAATCACGTACTGTATAAATTAGTGATACAACTCGCGACAGTCTTTATCTATTTTGTCAGCTACGCAATGCGCCGAAATGCTAAAAGCAGTTACTTTCCCTCAGCGGTCAACTAGCGAGCTCACACTTGCGGTCTTTCCTCTACCAAGTCTTTATAAAGGCAATACAACATTTGTGGTGACTTTTGAACCGAGCGTTCAATTAAGATCCAATTTAGAGCATCGCTAACAACTGTCCTATAATAGGTATCAGATTTTCATTATAGGGCACCAGTTTTTATGTTTTATGGCACCAAAACGGCCATCGCTTTACCAGCTGCCCTATAATAGGGCACGGCTGCTCCAGCGGCTGCGCCCTATTTTAGGGCACGGCCGCCGCGCAACACCCCTCTCTTTTCTCTATGTTTTTGCACATTTGCATACAAAGGTCAAATAAATAGTATGATAGGTGATCTAAAATGAATTCAAACAAATAAATATTAAATAGTAATTAATTATTACAACACAATACTAATTGTTATTGTTCATCAAATGGTTCATCAAGTTGCACACAAATCAACACACAATAGCAATTGTTTCATGACATATAACAACATATATAAATTGCACGGTTTTGATATTTGCTTTCCATATATCATGACCACCACTCCTTCATGCTTCATGTGATCCTTTTGACGATCTTCGTGCACATCGAAGTCACGAATGTCATGTTAGGGCTCAAGAAAGCGTGCAACTCGGTCTCCACCTCGCATCGGCCGCATCGGCCACCCCATAACCTCTCATAGGTACCATAGACCACATTTGGTCATGCTCATCTTGGATTATCATGTTATGATGATCACACATGCAGTCATGATGTATCAAAGGATTTGTTCATCCCAAAACCTCACCGGTCCCCTGACAATAGCAAATTGGGCTTGCAAACTCTCAAATGCTCTCTCCACATCTTTCTTGCCGCCGCTTGAGCAGTGTGGAATTCTACTTCCTTCTTACCTACGGGGGCAACTAGGGGCTTCACAAATGTAGCCCACTTCGGGTAGATACCATCCGCAAGGTAATATCCCATCTTGTATGTCTGTTGTTTGCTTGGAACTTCACCGTAGGTGACTCACCATTGGCAAGCTTGGCAAAAAGGGGAGACCTTTGAAGAACATTGATATATCATTGCAAGAATCGGGCATCCCAAATTCATGCCATATCCAAGTCACATGATTCGCCACGGCCTCTAAAATGATATTGGAGTCCTTTTTTTTCCTCTAAATTGTTCATGACATGTTGTAGGACAGTTCTTCCACCCCCAATGCATACAATCTATTGAGCCTAGCATACCTGGAAATCCACGAGCCTTGTTCATCTCCAAGATCCTCGATCTGTCTTCAACAGTGGGGGCTCTCAAATACTCCGGGCCAAACGCTTCAACCATTGCAACCGCAAAACGCTTGACACACTGGATGCTCCGACTCTCACTCATGGACAAATGGTCATCAACAAGATCAGCCTGGATGCCATATGCAAGTTGCCACAATGCGAATGTGACCTTTTGGAAGGTACTATGCCCAAGTTCCCCGGATACATTCCTCTTTTGCTCGAAGAAGAGATCTTGAGTCTTCATACGTTCTGTAATTTGCCTGAACAAACGGATGGACATCCGGAAACGGCGCCAGAATAAACGCTCGGGATAATCAGGCTTCGGATTAAACTAGCTGGGCATGAGCTTTGCGTTGGCTTCCATACGTTCCCTCTGAATCACCTCACGGCCAAACACTGAACCTCCATGCTTCGGCCGCTTGCTCTTGTGCAACATAAAAATCAATGAATTGTCTTCTTCCTCCTCCAAATTATACTCCTCATCGGAGAAATACTCGATTAAAACCATCTGCAAACATAATTTATTTGTGTTTAACCTCTAGTCCAAAATCGAACAAAAAAAAAGAAAAAAGGGGTACAAATTACCTCAAACCCCTTGCGTGCGGAAAGGCCGATGGTGGTGCAGAGAGGTCGCCATGTTAGTCCTAGGCAAGAGCAGTCGATGGAGGAAGGCCGGTGGAGCGACGGTGTAGCGGCCCAACGGCTGAATCGACCGGAATCGACCGGGATCAACCGAGGCGGTTGCGGTGGCGCACGGCCAATTCAAGTCGCCGGCAGGCGGATTTGTGGCCGGTGATGGTGGGAAGAGGCTCTGCGGTGGTCGGGTCGTGCCGACGGGGGCTGTGACGACTGTCGATTTGTGGCTGGCAGCGGCGGGACGGGGCGGGCGGCGGCTCGGCGGGAGTGGAAATTAAGTTTCACAACGGCAGTTGGGTTGCGCGCGCAGTGCATGCGTTTGCGGCATGGCCTCTCGCGTTGCAAATATGCAACGCCGAGGGCCGAAATTTACATCTGCCCTAAAAAAATTAGGGCACGGAGCATTTTAGGGCAACTACTGGAGTCTGTCTTTTCCAGTTTTGTGTCCTATATAAGTTAGTTTTTATAGGGCACACTCTATTATAGGGCAGCTATTAGAGATAGTTTAGGCTACCGTATTTCGTTCGACCCCAACTGTAAGACTAGACCCTATTTTATTAATCTTTGGTGAAAAAATTGACCTTAGGTAAAGTCTTTGTAAAGGCAATATATATGTAGAAAGCAATGTAGCATGGCCTGATTTTTTTTCTGTATTTTGCGTTTTTCTTTCAACATTTCTGAAGTTGCTCCGGTAGAGTTTTCTCCGACCTTATAGCATCTTCATCCGGATTTTGCAAATTTTGCCTCCTAATATCCGCGGAGACAGTCCAGACAATCCCAAAAAGTGTGTCCGCCAATCACTACACTTCAAATCTAACAATTACATGCAAGCCATCCACGTCGATCAAATGGTTATTCGAATCAACATAAAACATAGTCTAGTCTTTGATAAAATTATTCAGAGTGCATTAAAATACATAAAATTAAATTATTTTTAATAGTGCCAAATTCAAATTCAAATTTACTGATTTTAAGTAAAGATCCACATATGGTCCACGAGATCATTGGGTTCTCTCAAATATTCAGCTCCAAACACCTTCACCACAGCGTATGCAAATTTGACCATCGACTCAATGCATGTGCTCTCTCCCATTCGAACATACTACCAACAACATCCGCAGCTTTACCATAGGCAAGCATCCTCAAAGCGGTAGTACATTTCTGCATAGGAGATAATGAAAGTTGTCCGCAACAATCTTTCTTAAACGCGAAGTAGCCATCGAACTTTCTCACTTCTTCTAAGCGTCTGAAAAACCTCGAGCTAAACCGGAAACGTCGCCAGAAAAATCCCTCGTGGAAGACCGGTTTATCGCTGAAATAGTCCATGTAGAGATCACAGGCGCCCTTGATCCGATCATGGGCACCGTAATCATGCCCTTAATCTATCCCGTTAAGTTGAGTACATGCTTGGGCTGACTATAGAGAGTCCGTTTGGGTGCATGTTTTGTGTTCGTGCTGTCTGCCGGCACGTATAGAGGGTTTAATATAAGATGTTTTAAATCCCTCATATGTTGACTAGTTGGTGAACATACACATTAAAACATGTCTAAATACATGTGTACACTTGTGAATATGGACGACATGTTATATTTAAAAACGGAGGGAGTATCATATACTCCTTTGAGCTAAGACAAAACTGACCTCCCCGGTCAATCCAACTAATTGATAAATACTGCGTCCAATATTTTGTTTTCGCCGATCCACATACAAACAAATCCTAAATAAGCTTAATGACAGTCCTCCTACCCCGTGATAAAGTAAGCTAACATAGCCATCGATCTAATCAGCACATGTATTTAATTTTTCTTAGTCTTAGGTAAACTATACTTAAGGAGTAGTAGGAACCGCCGCCCTAACGTTGAGTTGACGCCCCTCCAAGTCCTAATCAAGCTTTTCCTAGCTTTCTTCCTCCCCAACCGTTAAACACTAAAAGCCTTTGGTACTCCCTCCAATTCAAAATAATTGTTGCAGATTTAAATCAAGGTTAGTTACACTTATTATGAATCAGAGGTAATATTATTTTGTTTTGTCGTGAGACACTTACTACCCATTTCCGAAATATAAGATGATTTATCTTTTTTCAGTTTAGATGTATCTAGACGTGTCTCAATATATAGATGCACCCGTTTCAATCCATACGAATTAGTTCATCCTAAAATATGTAAAAAAACATCTTATTATTATTTGAAATGGAGATACTCCATCCGTATCAAAATATAAGACTTTCAACCTATTTTCTGCACACATGTATCTAGACATGTTTTAGTGTAAGATTCACATGAACCTTACACTAATACATGTGTAAATACATGTGTCTGAAAAGTAAATATAACGTCTTATATTTTGATACGGAGGGAGTAGTACACAATCATCACAGTCCTATGGTTTGGGCATGTACACACGGGATGCACGCATTTAGCATTCGGCACATCAACGCCACACTATACACGAGCCTCGATCGCTTTACTTTTTCGATTGCCGTTCCCTTTTGCCAGATGAGTCGGCAAGTTCCCGTGAGTTCCGTGTCTCATCAGAAAGGCAGGCAGCACACACGATCGAGAGAGAGAAAGAAAGAAAAAGGTCTCCGTGCTGCAGCGAGCGTATCACGCGGTCGACATCGTTGTCGCCGCGATCTGTGGAGTTGGCCACATCTGTCGTCGCGATGACGGCGCACCCTCAACCTCCATGTTGGAGGCCCTAAAGGGAGTCCTTGGCCGGCGCTGTGCTCCTCCTAGCCACCAAGTGGTTTGTCCCCGGTGGATGGTTGCAGCAGGCCGGTGGCGAGGCTCCGATGAAGATGTCGCCGGTGGAGAAGACCTTGTCCTTGATCGCGTTCCTCTTTTCTTTGCAGGGTCTTGTTTGCTACTTTCTGAGGGCCAGTTTGTAATTTATTTTTCCTTATGGGTCCTTCGTGTAATATGTTCCCACCGCTTGGTATAAAATTTGCAGCACCTGGGGTCTTCTAGACCCCTCCCCTTGTTCAAAAAAAAAAAAAGAAAAAGGCGGAAATTCGCATTGGCACCCGGGAGCATATGCTCCCGGTATTTTCAAAAAAAAAATCAAAATTTGAAAACTTATCAAAAAAATCTGAAAAAAATCATGCACGTATCTGACCATGGTACGCACCACCGTGTTTTTTTTCGCGCCGAAATGACATCGTACGCGCCCTGTACAAAAATGGCAAATTTCCTGTCAGGATTTCCTGACCCTGACAGGAAATTTGCCATTTTTGTACAGGGCGCGTACCTGACAGGAAATTTGCCATTTTTGTACAGGGCGCGTACGATGTCATTTCGGCGCGAAAAAAAAACACGGTGGTGCGTACCATGGTCAGATACGTGCATGATTTTTTTCAGATTTTTTTGATAAGTTTTCAAAATTTGATTTTTTTTTGAAAATACCGGGAGCATATGCTCCCGGGAGCCAAAACGGCCCACAAACCAAACCAGAAAAAGGCAGTTATCCATCGTCGGCTTGGCTCGTCCTAGCTTGGGCCGGTTCACCAACCAGAACAGGAGTGGCACGCCAGCGCAGCGCTTCGCCAACTTTTGGTCCAGACAAAAGGAAGATCGATCTGGCTGTCTCGTTAAAGCTGCTGCTCCGAGGTGGCCCTCGCCCGTCGTGGTTATCTTGCACTGCGTGGCCACGTCACGGCATTTTGAATTCGCTTTTACTAACGCTCGATCGGCCGACATTTATCTTAGCGCTCGATTGATCCGACCCGTGATAAATCGAGAGAGGAGAGGAGGCGAAGCTCTACGGCGACGAGGATGGGAACGAGCCGGAGGCGTCGATGACACGGCCGGCCGCCGCGGTGGAGGCGAGTAGAAACTTAACTTGGGGGTGGGGTGCCGGCGTCAGAGAAGACACGACGGGGTAGGGGGATTTAGAGGGATGGTCGAGGTGGTGGTGGATCGGCGGAGGGGAAGCTTGGGGCAGGGCTGCGTGGCAGCGCACCGGCCACGGGCGGGGAGGACGACAGTTAGGCCGCCGGTTACAGCGGGAGGTCGCTGGAGGGGATGAAGAAAACAAAGGAGAAGACGATCGAGCACTATCCTATTTCTCGGTCACCCGAGGCCTAGGCGGGTCCTTCTGAATTTGTTTCTCGAAACAGCAACTTCCTGAATTTGTTTGTAGATGCGCTGCCCACTGTCAATTCCAACTCACAAAAGTTTCACCTTTCAGTTCTACACGTGCTTAGTTGCCACCACTCGGGGCTCGGGCAATTACTGAAGCGCTGCTAATAAGTTGGCAGAAAGACACAACAGAAGCAAGTGCTAAACCCTACAAAGCATGACTAGCTAGCTAGCTAGGGGCGACCATTACTACCTATATGAAAGATGGGCGAAATAGCGAGCTCTTAGCGATCGTTGTACTGTATATGATACAGTAGCTACAGTGTTGAACAATACTGCGCAGAGGGACCTATTTGTAATTTGCAGAAAACCGAGGGACTTTTTTTTGCAAAAACATCCACAACTTCATCTTTTTCCTCTCCTTCCGCGCTCGTCTGGAAGTCGCCGTCACCGCCGCCACCCATCGCCGCCGCTCCGGCCTTCCCCGCGCAAATTGCCGCCCACGACGAGGTGCGCCGTCGCGTCCTTTCTCTGCTCGCCGAAGATCGCTCGCCGGGACGCCGCTGTGCCGCCGGAATCGTCCGCGCCGCACCCCCCATCCGCCGCCGCATTTCCACGACGCCGACGATGCATAAGCGGCGGCGCCGCCACCTGAGGGCCGCTCGCGCCCGCGCGCGTCCGACGCGACCCGCCGCGCGTCCCAACTCGCGCTGGATCGACGCCGACGACGTCCACGCCACCGCCGCGGAGCTCGGCCACTGGTGACTTCACTCTGACGTCACCGTGGGTCTGGGATGGGTTCATGGGCTGCTGCTGGGCTGGGCCGCCTCCTGCACGGCTGCCTCGGGTTTTTTTCCCCTTTTTTCCCAATTTTTTTTGCATCTTTTCAAATCCACCTCCAAATAAATTCATACCAGTTTCCAAAAAAAGTAAAAAACAATATAGAAATTTCAAATACTTCGTAACCTTTCCAAATTATTCCAAATTACAAACAAAATTATGAAAACCAAAATAGCCATTTCAAATACATTGTAATCTTTTCCAACTTATTACGGATCTTACAATCTATACAAAAAAACAATTTTACAACTTTGTTTTCAACTCAGATAAAAACCACAAAAATAATATCAGCAATAACTTATTTGCCAACTAAAAATAATTGAACAGAAAAACAAAACCTAAAATTGAACATGCTTTCAATAATTTGAAACACTTTATATAAATTTGTTTACAGTATTTAAACAATCTTCGAATACTACTAAATGTTGCAAAAGCAGTGACTTTAACTATGTCCATCAGACCAACATGCAAATTATAACAGAATAATCACAACTAAAATGCTAACTACTTACAACATACAATCAAATTTCAAATTGGGATATTCCAAACTTTCAAATGTCTACCAAATCTGACCCTCTTACAGCTGCAAAAAAAATCGAATATGAAAAACTTCCCAATTTGAACGAATTTGGAAATCTAAACAATTTTTACCCACAAGAATTCAGGCCAATTTTAAAAAAATTGTGAAAACCAAAATAATCATTCCACATACTTTGTAACTGTTTGAACAAAATATATTTGCAATTCATATTTCAACAACCTTTTAAAAAAGATATTTCAAATTTATGAAACGGCCACAGCAATAAATACCCACCGACAAAAAATAAGAAATATTATCAGAGTGCTAACTATTTTGGCAAAACAAACAAATAAGTTCAAACAATTAAAAATTGACCAACTTTTAAACATAGATTTTTTTTGAATTCCAACAAATTTCGAACTACCAACTTCAAAAAATGAATATTTATGAATTTTAAATGTTATGCAAATCTAAGCAATTTATAACCGTTAAAATAATTCAAATCTAGAAAACTTAGCAAACATAATTTTTTTTAAATATGCACAACTTTTGAATATAGATTTTCCAATTTTACCGCGACGACACGGCAAACAAATTTGAATATTCCAAAATTTCAGCCGCTTTTCAAATCTAACCATTTTACTAACGTGAAAAGAATTCAGCTCTAAATAACTTTCAATTTGGACTAATTTTCAAAATCTAAACAACTTTCAAACATAAACTCTCTTTGCATTCCAACAATTCTCAAATCTACACAATTTTTAAATGTAAACATTTTCAAATTCCAATTTTATCACACAGGTGCGGTGTGACGCCGCGCCAAATTACAACTAGTATTTAATTAAAGTGAAGGGCAAACGATGTTTTGGACACGAATGAATTGCAAAATTAAGAGGAAATCCCATTCGTGACTGAACATTCACTTTTTTATATAAAGGAGTTTATTACTTAAAAGGTTAGCTGAACATTCTGACTCTAAAAACATTAAGGAAAATTCATTGCAAAATTAATAGAGCATATCAATGGATCCACCAGCCAAACAAGAGACATAATTTGATCTCTTCAAATTACAAAATACGATAAATACATTGAAATTGAAGGGCGAACACATTTTCGTATATAAACAAATGGCAACATTAAGTGGAAATCTTGATTGGACATTTCACTTGAGATATGTGAACACATTGCAGACATTTCATCAGCAAAATAGAGAATCTGAATGGATCCACAAAGAAAACAGGAAACACAGCTTGATCTGTTCATATGTGCAGGAATCAAGAGAAGGCCGCACATCACCACCTGTTTCCCCTGGAGTGCTCCAAGCTAACCTGCATGAGGCTCAAGGGGCAGCACCGTACAGGGCGAACATGTGAGTCACACCAATGTGACATTGATACATGTGAGTCACACCAATATCATTTTGGAAGCCGTAGATGCAGTTACCCTCTATGCCACAAACAGGATCAGCGTTGATGGACAAACAACGCCGGCGACCTAGGATGATGGCACGGTTTCCAATACTCTTAATCGGCACGAGGGCCTTCACCTCGAGGTCAACCTTGAAGACATCCGCAAGCAACAACTCCCCATCATTGTCCACGAGAAAGCTGTCGCCTCTATTCCCGTTGGTATGGATGACCTCAGGTGTCATGTGCCCATCCGATCGAGCAACCCACGACCACAACCGAACCATAAATGTTGGTGCTGTATACGCGACCTTGGAAGGACACAAGCGTCCTGAGTAACGTGTCAACGCTCAGATCTTCCCTGAACGACCGCAGGCAAGGATCACGAGTCGTAGCATACTCCATCACCATATAAGAAGATAAAGAGCTTCTCACCACCCATAGCAACATGAGAGCATATGCGATGAGACCCACGGACTGAAGGAAAACGGACCATGCATGTATCCCGTGAAGGGGTTGAGGATACATATGTCGTAGCGACACACATATGCATCACTAGAAGCGAAAGTACAAGCAAGCCCTCGTCGGTGCCAATGTAGCTGCAGGTGTAGCCATGGTTTAGAAGGGGCAGTTCCTTCCATAGAAATCATCCGGTGTTGATGTTGAGGAAGAGGCAGGAGGTCGTCGAGCATGACCCATTGGCGGGGACGGAAGCGCTTACTCGGGCCACGCGTGTCGTCCGTTACAACGTGCCCACTGCTGCACACGGCGCGGAGATTCATGTAGTCAATGTCACCGGTGGCTAGGAAAACATCACCGACACGACTTACAAGGTCCGGCAACAGGGATGACCAGTCTCCCGGCAGCGTGCTGCTATATTTGGTTATCGTTGATCTCCTGCCGAATCTATTATCCAGGCGTGCATTAGGGGGACTGCAGCCAAGATCTGCATGTATGTCTAGTATATCCTCAACTAGCTAGAAAGGCCCAATCCTGAATCGACCTTCCACTTACGGCAATAAGCTAATTAATGGCGAAAATCATCGGCGGCATCGATGTTAGACTAGTCACAATGGGTAGTAACTTAGACTAGTAACATGCATATGTTACTACTCTAAGTTACTACCTTTATAGTGGGGAATAACATGTGTGTAGTGTCATATTTAATAATCTTTCCGTTCCAATTTAATTGACTTGCTATCCACTACATGTGGATGTATCTATACATGTAACATGTCTATATACATCCACATTTGGTGTATACCAAGTCAATTAAATTGGAACGGAGGGAGTAGGTTATACACTCATGTTACCTTGGAATGTGTGATGCTATGTTAACATAGCTAGTTACCACCACCATCTCTCTCCTCATTAATTACCCGCCACATCAGATTTTTTGCCTATGTGGCACTGATGTTACTACTATGTTACTCCCCATTGTGACTAGTCTTACCCACGGGATGTCACTGACCCGCACAGGCACAGACACAGCTGAGCTGCCCGCCTGCCCGGGTTGTCGCCCAACCAGAACTTTTCCCCCACTCTCGGGCTCCAAAGGTCGTGGAAGAGCTAGCTAGCTCAACTCTCGTCATTATGCATGTGCAGTGGATAAATGACAGTGTTCCAACTTGGTTAGATCGTGGGCTAGCTCGATCAGTTGGAGAGTGCACACAACCGTGTTCTCCGCCAGCCATCGTGAATCGTGATCTAGGCATACACTATTTGTCCGCTACCAGCCTACCACATTGCTATGTGTATTTTTGGCCTTCTAGGCGTGGACTATTTGCCTGCTACCACACTGCTATATGTATTTGAGATAATCGCATCTCTAGTTACTGAACTTTAAATATTTTGCTCAATCAACTTCCGAGTATGAGCCAGGGGTGGTCATTTTGTACCGTTTTATGAGTAAACCGGTCACAAATCTGATGTGGCACGCGGAGTGGCCAGTTGACTCACTGGAGTCTTTCACCAAAAAAAAAAATGCGAAAGTACAGTGACCAACCATGCAATTATCTCTATTTATTTTTAGCCTCGCGGGCACAACATTTCATTAGCCACAGTGTTGTAAACATTTCAAATCCGTTTGGGGCAAAAGGCCCCCTTGGAGCAAATCAGTCCGTGGAGTTATATTTCAAGTCCCATCTCAAGATAATTTTGTGTCCAAACAGAGCGTCAAATCAAGAATCACTCAAAGGATCAGTGCCGCTTGCACTACATAACAGCGGGCTCTAGTCAAAGGACAGCACTATCCATTGCTCAAAGGAGATCACCAACCACGGACAACTAAACCTTCCTTCCAGGGCCGACGATTTGGTGGTGATCGCTGAGCACTGAACAAGTTTTTTGTTTTTTTTAGGGCATTAGCATTTACCACTGAACAAGTGCTATTTTTTTCTCTGAGAACTGAATGATAACAAAAATATCTTTACGGGCCGCAACAAAAGTTCGCCCTGGAAAAATGATATCTTTAAGCCCATCTTACAGTCATATGCTTATCCCCAAGGCCCAAACAGCCACCTTATCCGTTTCAACTCCCGCGCGGGGCTCGCCCCGGCCGGCGCCTGCCGTGGACAACGACGACGACTAGGCTGGTCGGCCATGCCTGCATCCATCTCCATGTCCAAGATTCTCTCGCTTCCATCCTGCTCCTCCACGTCACTCTGCTGCCGCCCTCGCAACGCGGCACCAGCAGCCTTCGCTCGGAACCCCGGAGCGCTGCCGTGGAGGTACCACTGTTTCTGCTTGCTCATCCGGTTTCTTGTATCTTATTTTTCAGAAGCCAGTCGAGGCAAGTGCACCCATGATTCATGCGTTTCTACTGTGCGTAGTTTGAGGTCAAGCGGCGGTTAGTCGGAAGCTGCCACACCGGCGCGAGCTCCGGAAGTAGCTTAGCCGATTCCAGCGGCGAGGGCACCTCCGCAGTAGGGTACGAAGATGGTGGCCTTCCGTTTGTGAAGCTGCCCTCGAAGATCCTCCAAGCCGAGCTGAACTTACTCAAGGACGAGAAGGCGCCATCCCCTCACCTAACCACACTACTGCCGGTGATCACCACCACTCTTTCCATCAAAATCCTTCCAATTCCTTTTTGTCTGCTTGCTCTCCGCAGAGCTCACGATTTTCCGAATGTGAAGTATAACCCTGAGATGAAATTCCAGTCTTTGCTGAAGGGAAACAGAGGAGAAGGTCACTTGGAATCAACGCCAGCTTACCCAGCCGCCATGAAGGGTACTTATTATTTGATCTCCATTAGCACATTAGCACAAGCAAGCAACAACCGTCAAGTGCCTTATGTATATCTATGTTCCTGACCGGCGTCAGCTCTGTACGCGGCCTGCCTCGCCGGGAACGCGACTGAGCACCTCTGGAACTTTACCTGGCCTGCTGCCGTCGCGATGCTCCATCAGAGCCTCCTTCCCGTTGCAGTTCTCGGATTCTTCACGAAGGTGCCTGCTCTGATCACACTCCCATAGTCACATTAGTTCCTAACTCAAGTGTTGGAACTCGATGTGCAGCTCGTTGTGTTCGTCGCAGGTCCGTTGGTCGGGGACCTCGTGAGCTCCCTCCCTCGGATTCCAGCGTACCGCTCTCTGACTGTAATTCAGGTGATTCTCTGCCTAACTTTTGAGATTCTTCAATACATATGTTTTTCTCTTTCAAACTTATGCCCTTCCTCGTGACCTGAGTGTTCTTGATTTCTTGAGTCTTTATATGTCAGACAGTGGCACATTTGGTGTCAGCGGCTATGATCACGCACGCCTTCACCGTCCCGAGAGCATCTATAGCGCTAGAGCTGCTCCTGCGGCCATGGTTTGCCGTGCTGGTGGCATCCACTGCCATCGACAGGCTCTCCTGTGTGTCACTCGGCATCGTCGCGGAGCGTGATTTCGTCATGCAGGTGTGGCATCTGTAACCTCTTCATCTCTGCAGGGGAATGCAGAGATGCAAGCATGCTCCAAAATTTCATTGAATTTGGGGAATTTTTCTCATGTAAAAACCGTTTCGATGTCTCATTGAAGCTCGCAGGGGAAGGCAGGCCGATCGCGCTGGCAAAGGCGAATGCTACCCTCAGCAGAGTGGATCTGATCTGCGAGGTCTGGCATCTCCAACTGTTTCATCTCTGCATTCTACACTGCGTAGTCGGTGTACGATTTTCTTTTTAATGAAGGATCAGTGTTTGTTTTTCATGTGCAGACGGCAGGAGCATCAATCTTCGCATTCCTGCTATCTAAGAACGACCCGCTGACCTGCATCAAGCTGTCCTGCCTCATATCGCTCTCTGCTCTGCCTGTTCACGTATGAGACTAGTAGTACTCCAAACTATTTTTCTCTCCGTCTACAGCATTCCCCATTTATTTTCTGAATATTGTATTCTGAAGATTTTTCTTGGGGTATGATGAACCGACTCGCGGACGGTGTCTTCGATCACTCTGAACATAGAAGAAGCCCAAATGCTGCTTCTACTTTCGACATCCGGAGGATAGGTGAGACAGATACATTCAGTTAGCAGCCTCCAACTGCACATGGAGTTCACCGTGATTCTAGCATCCTTTCATGTCTGGCAGTGGGAGATGCTTCGGCCACCATCAGACGCGGCTGGAGCGAATACATCAGCCAGCCAGTCCTCCCGGCGAGCCTGGCCTACGTGCTGGTCTGCTTCAACGTCGCCCTCGCCCCCGGCGCTCTGATGACCACGTTCCTGATCCATCAGGGTGCGTTCATCTGCGTTACTGTTTGGCCAGGTTGGTGATCATTGAGCTCACGCTGTTCATGTGTTGCTGGCACTTGGCAGGCACAAGCCCGTTGGTCCTCGGCGCATTTGGTGGCTCGTCTGCACTGATGGGGATCCTCGCGACGTTCATGACACCGAGCCTCGTCAAGGAGCTCGGCATCCTGAAGGCTGGAGCGGCCGGGCTGCTCGCCCAGAGCGCGCTCCTCGGAGCGGCGGTCCTCGTCTACATGACCGGCTCCATCTCACGGCGAGGCGCCATGCTCGCCTTCCTCGGTCTGATAGTAAGTCCGACGAGAGGTTCAGCCACGATAATTGCAACGTCTGCTTCGATTGAATCTATGGTGTTTGGCCTGATGGGGTCGCGCACATGCAGGTGGCGTCAAGGGTGGGGCACATGGCGTACAGCGTGATCGGGCTTCAGGTAGTGCAGACCGGGAACCCCATAGAGAAGGCTAAGCTGATTGGCGCCACGGAGATCGCCGTCGCCAGCCTCGCGGAGCTCGGGATGATGGCAGTGGCAGTGGCCGCCAAGGACGTCTCACGTTTTGGTGCTGTGGCTGTTCTCTCGGCGGCCGCTGTCGCCGCTGCCTCCTGGCTGTACTGTGGCTGGTTGGCCAACCCCACCCACGAGCTGAAAACGCTCTTTCCATCCTGATGATGTGCGACTGAACCCGCGTATTCAGTCAGCCGTTTTTCGTTTGGCATATCATTCGCATCTTCGGCTACCCGCTGGATCAAACTCATGATTTAGAAGACACGAGAAGGGGGAACTAGAAACACTCCAACTTTGCATGCGCTACCGAAATTTTGTACCAAACTGAAGAGATAAGGTGAATACAAGACATAAATAGAAGTTCCCACGAGAGAACCTCTTTGTAGGAAGTCTGGGAGTGCATATTCAACAGAAACACAAGCCAACTTCCGGCATTAGTTTCTTCCCAGGTTCTTAATCGAAATTCGGTGACATCTCTGCTTTTTTAGACAAACGTTTGAAAAGGTAGTTGTGTGAACTATTCTGTGATTAATTAACTTGTGAAGTTCCGAGTGAGCACTGTGGCCAGCTAAATCAGTTATTGGAGGCAACATAAAGCTATCACGCACAACTTAAAAGTCAACGCAAATACTACATGGAAGCCTTGTCATTATACAAGGTTATGCGTCTGGAAAAATCCAAATGTTTACAAAAGGCTCCCCAGAATTCAGCTTCAATCAACAAAGATAACCAGTAAGCAACTGCAAAACTCCAAAAGCAGCAGTGTACGTACAGGCATGGAGAGCCTTGCATTGCAAATTCTCCATCGCATAAAGATTATTGGTTCTTCCCCTTGCTCTCTTGCTCGGCGTAAGCCTTCTTCATATCTTCCAGTATTGCATCATTCGTGCTGCAAACATACAAAAGTGCATGGTGAATTACATGAATCTGTTATCTGGCATGCCAATGTTAGTCTACTCAAACAACGCAACATGGAACTTACAGGATAGAGGGGGAAAAAGTAATGGTAAACACCTACCAATCAGGTGGAACAAAATTCTCTGGGCCCAGCCCATAACTGCTTTCAATCAATGATTGTCATTTATAAAGAGACACAATGTAGTCTTAATAGCTTCAATACTCATTTAAAGATTCGGCAAATTCATTGGTCATCAAACATGTTCCAGCACCAGATTTCTCAGATAGAATATTGCCATTTGGTGACAAATATATCATATTCTTTAATCTTGTTCAATGTTTTTACAATCTGCTGATGCACCGTTCTTAAGAACGTCGCCAGCAACTTCCTGGCAGGGGCAGTACTTTGGATTATAAATCAAAATCTACAGCGAACTTGGCTCTATCAATTTCCAAATGAGCCTGATGCTACTATATAATTTTGTAAATCAAACTCTATCTTTTCAATGAAATGAAACGCAAAGGTCCTTTGCGTTTTCTCGAAAATACCTGTCAAGACAATTTTGTAGAGAACAGCAACAGCTGTCAATAAGACAGCTTCTAAACCCAAATCAACAGCCAGAACTACGCCATGTTAAGGACTAAATATAAAAAGAGACATGCTTTTGTCAGTATGGAAATTTGTAGTGTCTAATAGGAGCTATTGTGTAGAATCATGTGGACCTACACAGGCATGAACACTGGCTTATTCACATCGACTCGATAGCAGTATATTTTCACTTCCTAACTCATCATCTGCGTGTACAATATGTATGTATTTTTAACATTATCCGTCTTCAGAATGAACAGTTCAAGCCAGCTTATTAGTTTCTGTGATTAGTCTACCAGAATGATATTCTTATCTATTCTTACAGAGCATTAATGAAATCTCTTCAAAGCTGGAACATTCTACTTGCACGAGTGAGACTCACAAAATAAATCTACAACAAGAATCGAGTTATGACTTGCATGATTTGTCCAATACAAAAGATTATAACAGACATTTAATGATCACTTACAATTGATGAAGACAGTTATTCAACTCTTTTGCTTGTTTGCGGCATGTCCAAACCACAGATAAGGTTTTTCCACGAGCACACTCGGCGTATTTTGAACACAGTTCATCACATTCCTTAAGGGCCTTTTGTTTCATTTTGCTGCGCAAAGCTGAAAAATGAAACAGAATGGGCCAAATTAACTCTTTGAGATAAATAAGAATAAGAACTTTTAAATTCTACTTTAAACCACGCTTAAATTTCCCAATACGATGAACCACTATCTATAAACAATTCTCATAAAAAATTCCAATGTCAAAGAATGCACTTATCTAGCAGCCGAGATATGAAAAAGGGAAATGTCTTTGACAAGTCCAGGTCCAGGTCCGTTAAGATTCAACATTCACTAATTCCAGTGGGATGCTCTATCTAGTTAATGATAACTAGTTAGCATTTTGGAGCCTTCTCAGTCTTCAACATGGGCCTTTTTTCAAGTTTATCACAGGCTTCTGCTTTTTCCTTGCCATGTGGCAAGCGTTTCACCTAAAATAAAGAAAAGATACGCCAGCCTTCAAGGATAGTTCTTCAAGTCCATAATACAAACCGAGGTTCCCAACAATCTTAATTCCATAGGGTTCGAAGAGCTAAAGACCAATATACTCGGATTACAGATTCTATCAGCCCAGGGTTCTCAAATTTCATAAATGCCTAAATAACATGAGCTAATACGTCAATTCAACTTTCTGCAAACGATTTCAGCTTGTGAGGAAAACCAGGTTGCAAGAGCAGGTACTATTAATTAACCTGACAGTCAATGTTAAACAGAATTGATAACCAAAGCCTCCCTGGTTTGGTGAAACTGCAACCTGCCAACTACCACTACCACTATCCTTAACCCTGCCTGACGCATTATTCCGTTGGGATTGTGTTGCAATTTCAAGAGCCAGCAAGAGCGGAGCTCATACACTACCAATTTCGCGTCTGCTAGAGAACTGGGGCGGCCTTTGCATTTTCCAATATTCCGAATCGCGAAGAAATAAAAGCAAGATCTTCGACTCACCTTCCTCGACCTTCTTCTTGACGTGATTCTCCCTGGCCTCCTCCAGGAACCCCATGGGTCTGCCAGGTATTCGGTATCTGATCGAGGAGAGGGCGGTGAGAGAAGTTGGAGTTAAACCCTAACGCCCTTGGAAGGGGAGGCGGCCATTGACAGGAAGGATTTCTCTCTGTTTTCCCCTTTTCTGGTCGCCTAAGGGAGAACGTGGAGGAGATTCGGGGCACGGGCTTTGGGGCTGCTGGTGTAGGCTTACTGAGCCCAGGTAGACTGGCCCAACTTCTCAAGTAACAATCGTTCTTAGTTTTCTCTTCAAAAAAATTGTTAGCAGTTTTTTTTTCCTGAGAATCAAATGGTACCATTTGAAGAAGAAAAAAAACAGATTACCCTAAAAATATCATATTTTTAATTTTATTCCCTGTTAAAAACTCTATTTTTTGTCATGGAATAAACAAACTCCCAGACTTCTTCTAATCAGATTTTTATTTTGTGCTCTTCTCACTTGTTTATATAGCATCTCATATAAATGAGACAGAAACTAATCATCACTTGCCATGTGTGAATGTGATAGGTATATAAGCCCGTGTAAAAAAAGCTTAGCATTAATAAGGAATATTTTTATGTATGTTTTTGCACTTATTGTCACTTTTCACAAGTATATAGAGGGTGATAACAGCTGTGGTAAGAAAATATTACATAGAAGAAAAACAAAAGCAGATGCGCCACCACGGCCCCACATCAGCTCCTAGTTTATAGTTGTTAAGAGTGTGATTGCTCACCCATCAGAAAAATGTTTAATTCAAAATAACCATGGAAAATTATGTTGTAGGCATGTGATTCAATTGGATTTTTCTCATATAAATCACCAGTTGCAAACATCACTTCTGTGTTTCTCATGACGGAGAATCAAGGAAAGGTGGCGGGAAACTATTTTTTTAACTCCGTAGATACCGTATGATACCTGTGATTTTCTGTACAGCTCAACACGTTCATTGTCTTGTGTGCCAAATTCACACGAACATGTTGTGTGGTTTTTTTTTTTTTTCCAGATCATGTGGATATGACTTGACAAGTTTTAGAAACGAAACGGGATCGCATGTACTAGGTCCCAAAAACTCCGAAAATGGAGTACTATAGTAGTATTAATTTTTCGCGAATAAAGGTGTGCAAGTGTAGCATCATTTGGCGGTTCTTCTCCATACACGGGCCTTGGGTTTTCTTTGTAGCTTTACACAATCACACGCGAGATTCTTGGATGGAGTATTGCAAAACCCATGGACAAGCATATCTCCAAAGTTTCCAATGACCCAACTCCTTCACGGTTCACCAAAAGCGACGAAACCACGGACGAAAGAAACAAATCAGGTAGGTCGGTCTAATTGACTAGGAGTAGATCATGCTGCCGTGCTCGCCACTTTTGGCACCAACCTCTCCTAGTAAATTGCCGAGTGCTGGCATCACTAACCGCAGAGCGCATGTGTTGCATGCGTGGTGTGCTCACTGCTCACACGTGTATATATTTCCGGGAGAAAGAAAGTGTTTCTTGTTGCATCAACTCTATCCCGGTTTACGTAAAATAAAAAAATAAAAAAACTCTATCCCGGTTTAAAGCAACTTAAGAGTACGAGTTTCTGAAATGACTGCAGGGGGATTTCCTTGCGATACAAGTGGCAGAGCTTGGTGATACTCACAGGCGTCTACTGCACTAGAACGTCGAGAATTGGAATCGACGTACGCAGGTACACTTCGCATAAGGAAATTGATGACCGTTGTGCAATGGGACTATGGGAGCAGCAGGCGCGATAACTTTTTTTTTTCAATCCTCGTCAGAGGACGGGAAGCTACCGCATTGCATTATAGAAAAAGAGAATTGGTCCAATTAATTAGGGAAATCAGACCAAAAACCATACAATGCACACATATTATACGGGAACCGCCACAAACCCAATCATGGGACATCATCTGAGCCTGAAACAAGGGCATCTAGTCCCAATCTCACAAGTCACACCTCGTATCCAACAAAGACAACCTCCCTAAACACACAAGAACTCTCGCCATTAGAGATGCACCGTTGTGCACCCACCCAACAAAAGAGATCAACCATTGATCTCCACTAAGGCGCGAACCGCCTCCACACCTGTGGTGTGTGTTGTTTCTTGTACATATGCAGATAGTGTTGCATCTTCTCATTCACGATCTCCTCCGTGGATTTTCCTTTACTCTTGACCTTTGATACTTCCCCAAAAGCCTCCTCCGCCTAAACTCGGCACTCTTGACAGTTGGTATATCACAACCTTTGTTCTTCTTGTCCAAACGGCTAATGCGACGCTCAACGAAGGATGAAACCTCCTCTCCAACCTTCATGTCATTGGGTGAACCCGACACAAAGCAAACAAGCTCTTGGAAGAGCTCTCCCACTGAACAAGGCAAGGCCTCCCGTGGCTCTTCAGCATCAATCTGTATCATCTCCTTTGTGGTATACCAACTCCAGCAAGTTGGGCATGACCTACGCCACCGTAGGGACGTACTCCGGGGCCAGGGCGATACACGACGCTAAATTGGTCGCACCCCTCGGGGAATAACAACCAAAGAGCTCGAGCCCGCCATCCACGCAGCCAACATTGATCCCAGCAAGCGGAGGTGGCACTGGAGTCATCTGTACCACAATCGGTGCCAAGGAAAGCCTTTCCAGGCTCCAGCAAGCTCCCAACACGCTCCATCAAGCCCTGCATAGAATCCTGCATCTTAAGCTGAGCCGCAACCATCTCCTCTAGCAGAGACGCGACCAAGCCTCGCAGCTCCACCCGCGATAGTGTCGCCTGCTCCTGCTCAGCCCGCAACAGTGCCGCCTGCTACTCGAGGATTTGCATCACATCGGACGGAGCTGTTGGGCTAGCATGCGCATGGCTGGCCAACTCCTTTGGCTTGCCTGCTTGGTGACGGCCGCCGGCGTGAGGTGCAGTGCGAGGAGCCGCAACCTCGACCTAGGAGGAAGAGTCGTCCGGACGGCAAGCAGACGGAGGGGCGCGAGGAAGGGATGCGTCGTGGGCGGTGCATGCGCGATAACTGATACACCAGATGTGTGTTCTTCCTGGTCCTCTCATATTAGGGAAAAGTACTCTCAATGCTCTAACGCCCACACCGGATATGGACCGAGCATCACTAAGCTACACTCTGACCAGAGTAGCATGGGGCATGTGGAATTCCGTATGAATTGGGAAGGACCACCTTGCAAAGCTAAACCGTGTTGCTACACATCTGACGGTTTGGGTCCGACACCCAAATAAGACCGTATCCAGACAAAAATCATACTGAAATTCATCGTACAAGCAGTAGTTTTGAACGTTAAATACTCTTGGGTTGCCGATAGCGAAGTTTATTTTCCATCTTTTGGTTATGTATGGAGTGATCAAAATAAAATGAATATAATTTTGGGTATTCACTTAATTTGGCTCCAGTCGTAAGCCTAGCCTTAGCCATACCCTCCTTATATACGGTTAAGGTATTGAAAAGATGAGAAAAAAAATTCTGCCCTTCCATCTCTTGCATATATAGAGACGGGAAAATGTAACCAACGTTTATTGAAAAAAACAACATCAAAGATTGGGGACCAAAAGCGGTTAGCAGTGGCAATTGAATAAGACGCTCGGACCCAAAATTACTAAGAGCAGTACTTCCATAGGCCCCCAAAAGCGAAGGGGTATCATGAGCAGAAACACAAGGACGGCTGAGATTTAATCTCACTAGACAAGCCAACTTAGTTCGGCTCGAGCCGAGCCTAGAAGGCTGAAAAATATCTAGCCGAGCCAGATTACCGAGCCCGAAAGTTTAGAGAATATCTAGCCGAAACGGTTCGTGGAAAAAAATATAAAAATGTGTGACTACCAGGATTCGAACCTGGGTCTCCCAGAGAAGGCAAACAGAGCATAGCCACTGGGCTACATCTTGGTTCGTGATTGGTGAAGAATCAAAGCCATCTAAACGTATCAAGCCGAGCATTTTTAGTCCCTCACGTGAGTTAAAAAAATGTTGCAGGAGCAGCAATCGAACCTGCGACCTCTCGCAGCGCGCAGGGGAAATGCGGCTGGGCTAATCACCCGGTTAGAGGCTGGTTTCTGTCGTATAAATACACGTAGTAGTTAAATACATTGAATTTGCTCACCGACTATTAATATTTCTACACTATTCTATTTTAAAAACCGACAAATGAACCGCGGTTTAACGGTGAACCAAACTACGGACGGTACGCGCAGCGACAAAGATTTAAAACGTTCTTTGACACTAAAATTTAGGACCAGATTATTCAAAACTAATTCTAAAAAATTACCAACATGAAATTAAAATATAGATGAACCCATTTTCATGAAAAACTTGATAATTATAGCAAGTGGTTTTTTAACCTACTCGAAATACCCATTATTTTTTCTACTACATTATGACCAAATTAGGCATACTTGACGACTAATTTTATTTTGTGACAAGTCTAAATGGTTCATAGTCTAGAGCTGGTGCACGTGGGTCTAAATGTCTAGTAGTTCTTATAGGTATGTATCTACCCCTTTGATACATGTGGACCCACATGCAACCCCTAGCCATATTAATTAGCAAATTTGTGACATGTGGACCCACATGCAACACTGATGACCATCTATTTATATATCTACCATCTTTATGACATGTGAACCCACATGGTTAACAAATGTTTCGAAAAAATGCATTTTAAGTCAAGAATCTGTTAAAAAATGACCAATTATTTTAGCGAATCTAGTAAGAAGTGAGGCTCCATTTTAGGTACTCACGTGCTTTTATGGCCTACCCTTACAGAGTCAATGAGAAAAGCTAATTGGTCTACCCATTTGACGCTGTTCCAAGGGGTAGACAATGCGCGATAGAAAGATCATCACGGTTCGTCAAGAATCTATAATATTATACATCCAGACTAGTCGAGAAGTTGATTTGATCCTAATATTCGCGTGTAGGTGTGGAGTGAATTTGAGGAGACAATATCCAACCTCCAAATTCATAGATCTACCCATAACACCTTTGTGTTAAATGTAGATCCAATGCAACTCTTCTTAGCAACTCGGTATATATAGTACCATCTTTGGACATGTGGACCCATATGTAACTCTCCTAACCCGCACATTCATAGTCGCAACACCCCTAGTCATCTAGGTATATATCTATCACCTTTTGGGTATATGGACCCAACTGAAAACACTCCTATCGCGCCAGCTTGGTCTACCCTTAGCAACCTTGGGACATGTGGACCCACACACATCTACCCCTACCACCTTTGGGATATGTGGATTCACATTAAACATCCTATCTGGCCCACTAGTTCTATCCTTACCACCTGAGGGACATGTGTGGACCCACATGCAACTCTATTGCGAGATAGGTCTGCCCTTACAACCTTTGGGATATATGTTGTCCCACCACAACACTCCTAGCCATCTAGGTATAAATCTATCACCTTTTGGGCATAGGCCCACATGAAAACACTCCTATCACGCCAGCTTGGTCTACCCTTAGCACCCTTTGGACATGTGGACCCGTACACGTCTACCCCTACCACATTTGGGACATGTGAACCCACATTCAACACTCCTATCTGGCACGCTAGGTCTAGCCTTACCACCTTCGGGACATGTGTGGACCCACAGGCAACTCTCCTTGCGAGATATATAGATCTGCCCCTACAACCTTTAGGATATATGCATGTCATCCACTTCAACACTCCTAGCCATCTAGGTATATATCTATCACCTTTTGGGTATGTGGATCTACATGAAAACACTCCTATCATACCCGTTTGGTCAACCCTTAGCACCCTTCAGACATGTGAACCCACACACATCTACCCCTACCACCTTTAGGATATGTGGATCCACATGCAGCACTCCTATCTGACCCGCTAGGTCTAACCTTACCACCTTCGGGACATGTGTGGACCCACATGCAACTCTCCTTGCGAGATAGGTCTACCCCTACAACCTTTGAGATATATGTCGTCCACCGCAACACTCCTAGCCATCTAGGTATACATCTATCACCTTTGAGACATGTGGACCCACATAGAACACTCATAGCCATCAAGCTGTATATCTACCACCTTTGAGACATGTGGACCCACATGCAACACTCCTATCTATGTTGAATATTGTGGGACCCACATGACAATTCTAGTTCAAGGTTCTAAGGATGATGCATGTGGATCCAGATGTCTAGTAGGTTATATAGATATGTATGTACCACCTTTAAAACATGTGGACCCACATGTAACACGCCTAGCCATTTTGACCTTACACATGTGGAACATTTGGACCCACATGCAACACTCATAGCGATCTAAATAAATATCTACCACTTTGGGACATGTAGACCAACATGCAAAACTTCTATTGTGGGTCCCACATGATAGTTCTACGTCAAAACTTATCTAGGCTGGTGCATGTGCGTCCTAATGTCTAGTAGGTAATATAGGCACATTTGGGACATGGGGACCCATATGCAACACCCTTAGCCATTTTGACCTAACGCATCGGGGACATGTGGATCCACATGCAACATCATAGTAATCTAGTTGTATATATACCACCTCTGGGACATGTGGACCCGCATGAAACACTCCTTGCTATGTTTGCATGTTGTGGGACCCACATGATAGTTCTAGATCAAACTGTCTAGGATTAGTGTATGTGGGTCCAATGTCTAGTAAGTCATACACGTATGTGTCTACCACCTTCGAAACATGTGGACCCACATGCAACAGACCTAGCCATCTTATCCTAGCACATCAGGGACATGTGGACCCACATGGAACACTCATGGCCATCAAGCTGTATATCTACCACCTTCGGGACAAGTGGACCCACATGCAACACTCCTATCTATGTTGAATATTGTGGGACCCACATGATAATTCTAGTTCAAGGTTCTAAGGCTGATGCATGTGGATCCAGATGTCTAGTAGGTTATATAGATATATATATCTACCACCTTTAAAACATGTGGAACCCATACACCCCTAGCCATTTTGACCTTACACATGTGGGACATTTGGACCCATATGCAACACTCATAGCGATCTAAATAAATATCTATCACTTTGGGACATGTAGACCCACATGCAACACTTCTATTGTAGGACCCACATGATGGTTCTACGTCAAACCTATCTAGGGTTGGTGCATGCGTCCTAATGTTCAGTAGGTAATATAGGCACATTTGGGACATGGGGACCCATATGCAACACCCTTAGCCATTTTGACCTAACGCATCGGGGACATGTGGACCCACATGCAACACTCATAGTAATCTAGTTATATATCCACCACCTCTGGGACATGTGGACCCGCATGAAACACTCCTTGCTATGTTTGCATGTTATAGGACCCACATGATAGTTCTAGATCAAACTGTTTAGGATTAGTGTATTTGGGTCCAGATGTCTAGTAAGTCACACACATATGTGTCTACCACCTTTGGAACATGTGGACCCACATGCAACAGACCTAGCCATCTTATTCTAACACATCTGGGACATGTGTGGACCCACATGGAACACTCATATCCGGCGGACATGTGAACCCATCTTGACCTAGTACATCCGGGGGACATGTGGACCCACATGCAACACTCATATCCATCTAATTGTATATCTACAACCTTTTGGAACATGTGGATCCACATTTGGGACATGTGGACCCACATGCAAAACCCCTAGCCATCTTTATCTAGCACATCTCGGGAACATGTGGACCCACATGCGACACACATAGACATAGCCATCTAGTTGTATATCTACCACCTTTGGGACATGTCGACCCTTATGCAACACTCCTAGATATGTTTCACGTTGTGGGACCCACAAGATAGTTCTAGGTCAAGTTGTCTAGGGCGGGTGTATGTGCATCGAAATGTCTAGTACGTCATATAGGTATGTATATACCACATTTCAACATGTGGACCCACATGCGAAACCCTATCCATCTTGACCTAGCATATATGGGGATGGGACCCACATGCAACACTCGTAGCCATCTCGTAGTATATCTAGCACTTTGGGACATGTGGACCCACATGCAATACTCCTAACTATGTTGCATGTTGTGGGACCCACATGATAGTTCTAGGTCAATCTGTTTAGGGATGGTGCATGTGGGTCCAGATGTCTAGCAGGTCATACAGGTATGTATCTACCACTTGGGACATGTGGACCCACAAGTAACACCCCTAGCTATTTTGAACAAGCACATTGGGACATGAAGACCCACATGCAACACTCATAACTTTCTAGTTGTATATCTACCATGTTTGGGACGTGTGGATCCACATGCAGCGCTTCTAGACATCTAGCTAGACCAAATTAGGCATGAATGCAATGTTATTTTGCATTTTGGCAATGTTTCGTATATTTTTAATTTTCAATACAAAAATGCCAGGAATAATGGCAAACTGATAATTTGGTGAATTTGGAGGTTGGATATTGTCTCATCAACTTCAATCCACACCTATATAGAAATATTATGATCAAATCTAACTTTTCGAGTGGTCCCGTCATATACTATCATAGATTTTTTACGAACCCTGATGATTTTTGTGTCGTGTGTCCTCTACCTCTTGAACTGGCGTCGAAATGGGTTGACCAATTGGTTTTGCTCATTGACTATGTAAGGGTAGGCCATAAAAGCATGTGAGAATCTCAAATGGAGTCTTAGTTGTCACAAAATTCGATGCATGTGCAGAATGCCCTTTTTCGGCACATTCATTGAGAAAAAATAAAAAAAATTGTTGGAGGTGTAAAAAAATAAACTTATTGTCAAGGATGTCTAATTTGGTTATACTACATTACGAAAAAATAAAGGTTCATTTCGAGCAGGTGAAAAAAAAAATCACTTGCTTATAAATGGACCCGTTCTAGCTATGTTTGGCACCCATTCTAAGCAAGTGATTTTTTTCGAATTTCGCGAGATGACTAGTTTTTTCTTCTGGCTAGCTAGACCAAATTAGTCATGAATGCAATGTTATTTGGATTCTGGCAATATTTTCATACTTTTTAAATTATTCTTATAAAACGATGTGAATAATGGAAAACTGGTAATTATGTGAATTAGGATGATGTATAGTGTCTCATCAACTTACTCCACACCTATATAAGAATATTATGATCAAGTCCAACTTTTTGAGTGGTCCCGACGAATACTATCACAGATTCTTGACGAACCCTAAGGATTTGTGTGTCGTGCGTCATCTACCTCTTGGATTGGCGTCGAATGGGGTAGACCAATTGGGTTTGCTCATTGACTGTGTAAAGTTAGGCCATACAATCACGTGAGAACCAAAAATGGAGTCTCAGTTATCGCAAAATTCGCTGCACGTGTCAGAATGCCCTTTTTCGACACATTTGTTGAAAAAATTAATAATATGTTGGACTTGTCAAAAAACAAAACTATGTGTCTTAAGGATGCCTAATTTGGCCATACTATACTAGAAAAAATGGGTCATTTTGAGTGGGTCAAAAATATCACTTGCTACAATTATCAAATTTTTCATGAAAATGGGTTCATCTCTATTTCAGTTTCATGTTGTTAATTTTGTAGAATTAATTTTGAATGATTTGGTGCTCAATTTCAATAATTAGTACGTCAAAAAATGTACTCCCTCCGTTTTTTATGTAAGGTGTCTAAGTGTTAAGAAAAAATTCACTCCGTTTTTTGATGTAAGGTGTCTAAGTTTTTTTAAAAATTTCCTAAATATAGAACGTACTAGTATTATACCGAGCTTCAGAACAAAAATAAGTCTCAGCAGTCAGCTGAACTCATGCAATCCCTAAAATTGAGAAATATACGATTGTTTAGGCCAACTGCTACGCGCACCTACCTAAAATCGCATGCACCTAACATAGTATTAGCATTCCTTTTCTCTCTCTAGCTAGCTTAAATAGGAATCCTTTCACGTCACCAGCTCACCTCACGTAGCTTAGAAATAGGATCGTAATTAATTCTTGGCGATCGTTTTTTGGGGGATATGATCGGAGATATTATTTCGAATTCTTCGCTCATACGGACTATTCCCTTCCGATTTTTTCTACCTAGATAGTAGAAATAGTATTCTCTAGGATGCATTATACAACACAGAGGTTAAGTTAGCTCAGCGGTATGACTCCTTGTGCTGCATGCGTGTGACCCAGGTTCAAATCTCGGCAGCCACCAATTTATTTCATTTTCCTCCGCACGGTTATGTGATTGTGAGATTTGGGGTCCTATGAAGCACTAGCCAATTACTAATAGGAAGGATGAAGATTTTTTATTAGAAAGTCTGCCTTTTCAGTATAACTAGATGACCGGTTGTGCCCCTGGCGCAGGTGCCGAATTCAAGACTGTAATGTGGCCTTAAGTTTTATATATTTTATGTATATTGTTGTTTGTGTTAGAAATTCTTGTGGTCATCATGCGGCTATCATCGATAATTTATGAATAAATATGTAATGAAAAATAGATGGTATATTGGTGAAAATTAATCATCTTGTCTACGTTCGTTGAGCTTGGTTTTATACGGATAGTAATCTCAAATGGCGATGTTGTATGTACAAAACATCAATAAGGTAAAAAAGGATTTTAATTGGTGAATGGACACAACTATAAATTAATTGATAATAGATGACCTAAATTGTTTTTCTGGTTTGTACTCGTGTATTGATAAACTCTCTAATTTAGAATTTTTTAATTACCGTCTCCCACTGACGCAAGCCGGAAGCGAGACTGTATTTCAGTCATAAGAGAGACAGGAAGAAAAGAAAAGAAAAGACAGAATACACCCACCCATGTAGACAATGGCGCATCATGCCAATTTGGACAGATCACTTGTAGCTGCATGTAAGGGGACACGGTGTTTTGACTCATGGATTCAGATGCACCTGTTATGAAAAAATAAATAAATTTTAAAATGTCAACAAATTCAAACAAAAATTTCAGAGATACATATGGGCATTCTATATTCGTACAAAATGTTTCACGAAAAATTAATTTTGGTGGGTTGTGCAAAAAAAAAAAGACAAAAAACTTTGCGTACTAACATAAAATATCCGGATGTACACCCCAATGTTTTTATTTTTTTTGACATTTTAAAATACGAATTTTAGATGGTGGGATCATATCCTACTACGACCTCGAACCGATTCCCGCATGTAACGAATAATAGACCGGAGCTGAAAAGAAAATTTTATCAGCATCAATCATATTGAATCCACTTTGCAAACACAACATTTAAAATAGTTGTAACCATAGGTGATACACTGAAATTACACTACCACATAGATTAGATTTGTTATGTTTACATAGTTTAACTTGGATTCAAGAAAAGAGTTCTTCCATGGAAAAGAAATATGGGAGCACGATGACTCTGATTGTTTTGTCTTATGGACAGCCGTAAAAATTACGTTTCATAGAAATATGGCTTCAACAAAAATAAAATATACTAAACAGAGTGTAAATGAGAAAATACTTGTTGCTGCTCGCTCATGTCATCATCCGCATTCCTGGCTCAGCTGGAAAAATGATTAATTGAGGCGACCATCAGAAATTTCTTATATCTAAACTCACATTTAATCAGAATTCCGAAGACAATAGCAAATGCTCCATCCATTACAACTGGCACTGCAGATACTTGCATCGTCACAGAATTAACAGAATAGGAATGTTTTAAGTGTGTACACTATAGCAAAAGAATGTCTCCGTCAAGCACAAGCCTTGGCCTCAAACATCAGTGGAACTACAAACGCAGTCATCATTTACTCGTCCTTCTTTGTGCTCTTGCTCGATGGCCTGCCTCCCAACCATCAAACCGCTCTTCTGAGGAGATGGGTGAAAGGGTTCTGCCTCTACCATTTGTCACCTTCCTCTTTCGACGATCACGTTGAGAATGTTGTGCAGGGTCACGTTGTATCCGATGCTGTTCCTTAGGTTGATCACGAGGAGAGTGATTTACTGCATTGTTAGATAAACTTTGTTCAGATTATGAGGATATTTGTCCAAAATGATTAATCTAGCATATGTTTCCATGGTAATGAAGTGACGTTTCAGGCAGAACAAAACTCATAACTTTGAAAATTAAGTAGAAGAGCCATATCACACTTAAATATTGGCAACCAATCAAAAAAAATTGAAATTATCTCAATCAGTTTGTTTTAAGGTCATAGTGTTGGCCGCTGGGACGGTAAACAATTGTCTCACACAACAGAACTGAATATATCAAGATATACAACCCAATGTCTTTCAATTGGTAATAAATTAAGTAAAAAACGAACCAATATAGTGAACTGATGAAGTGACAAAAAGTTGTTACTTCCCATGCAACCAGTAAAAGTAAATTAATTAGGAAATAAAGTCACTAAGGCTCTAGAAAAGAATATATCACTACCCTACTTTAGTTAGCCATATGAACAGAATATCTCTCTGCTACTACTTTTACCCTCAACATGGTCTTCTGGTGTGAATGCACGTCATACTGTGTGCCGTCAAAGAATGTCCTGCTATGAGCCAGTTATGACAGAGCTCCATCATGGCCAAACACGTAAAGAAAGAGAATTCTCTTATGCTATTATGAGCCAGTTATCAAATGACAGATTACCGTCTAAAAATTCACATCCTTTACAAAATTTCAGTGGACTCCAGAGACAAACTTGCGTTGTTCAATTAATTCAAATGCAATAGAACCTTAACATGAAGATACAAACCATAACCAAAGTTCAAGTCTACCTCAATGGAAAAGCGTTATTCCACAGTATCACATAATGCTAGCCTGTACTCCACCTAATACAAAAATAAACATACTCAGAAGTATACGAGAACAAGTATTTGGAACCATTCATATTCATAACTCCGTCGGAGGCACACAATGTACCAGAATCATGAATTGGAACGCCACATGACCGCCCGCAAATACACGCCTCTCCTGCTCTCTTCTGATCACAACCAGGTACAGCACCACCACCATGTCCTGCAGCCTCCGTGACGACGACAACACTATGGCGAAGTGCGTCCACGACATGTTGTCGGAGCCAGCCTCGATGCTCTGCGAGCCGAGATTTGGAGGCCATGTGGCAAGTACTACTGATCCAAAACCGTACACCACGGAAGCCATGGTGACCTCGGAGCAGCTAGCAAGCAGCGCGAGAGGCCCTGGCCATCATACATAGATGCAGCACTAAGCGCACTACACCCTTAATCTCCTGGTCTTCTTCCCTATTTGTACTGGGAAGAAAAGTAAAATATTTGCTGAGAAGACACTGCGATTAAACAAAAATCACTGAAAAAACTGCTGGGCAACAAGCATATCCAACCTGAGTCATCGGACCAGATCATGGGCTTGCATCAACCATACAGTAGAGATTTCCAGTATTATTTCTTCTAATCGAGAAAACATCAGGACCAACAACGTTTGTTCCTACAAAAGGAGGAAAATGTATTAAGGACATGAGTAGCTAGTTATGTTACTAATACATGACCGCTAAGCCGAGCACTTGCCGGATATTTAAAACTGCAAGTAAATATAGATTAAATGATGCACTTGGGAGGATATTTAAAATCCTCGGATATTTAAAACTGCAAGCAAATTTATGAAGAACATAAGGGACATAAGGAGGAAAAGGCGAGGCCACAACCTGCAACCAGGTGGTAAATATGATTAGCATTTGACATTTACTTCAGTTTATGGCTGTGCAGATCATTTGGAACCAATCCCAGTCATAGCAACTGAATAAAATAAGTTAACACACTTAATCGCTATATGGGTTAATTAGCCTACTTCGCTTCTAGTTTACTTGATCAACTTGGCTTCAAGCCAAGCTAAAACTGACATTCATATTTATTATAGCAGGCAATAAATATATGTTTAAGAAAGCTCACTTTAAACTGTTTGACTTGCTCATTTGTTGAACCGTCGACACTCTTGAATTTAGATTCACAATCAGGACAATCAAACTCTGTATTTTCAAAAACAGAGAAACTTTCTGAGCAGTTATATTTATACAATTTGTGGATTGACAAGAATGATATACATTAAACTCAGAAATAGCATTGGTAATTAAGAAAATATAAAGAAACATGTCATCAGGCAAGCAAAATGCTTGCATGTGCTTCTCAGGCAAGTAAAATGCTTCCATCTGAAGCAGCACAACGGTATGGATGAGAGAAATTTTCTTTGAAATGCTAGCAAGTTTTTGGAGACACATGTTAGAAATTGTCATTCATATTTACTATAGCAGCCAATAAACATTGAGTACATTCTGAAAAGGTTTTAACAGGCCAATATCAAGTTCCTATGATTCCCAGTCTCATTAAATATATTTTGTCTATACTCTCTAGCAAATTAACAGAGTACTCTAGCTGCTTGTCACATAATAATAAATTGCTGACTTCTAGAATAAAACAGATGAGTTACCAAGCAGTGAATCTCCTAATTCTGCAGAAGAGAGAACAAAAACAACCATATCTTCCCAAGGTCAACAGGTACGGTACTCGACAATAAGAACTTGTGCTGGACTGCACAACAAGAACTCAAGAAGTACTGCATAATAGCTACTCCAGCATTTGTGTCCAATTTTGCAAGCATTTGTGTGTTTCAAGCATTTGCAAGCAATAGATTTGTGGACACAGACATAATCAGGACAACAACTACCCCAGCAAGAGGAATTAAAACTAAGAAAAAATAGCATACATTAGGAAACTGTATTACTTGTCTCAGGAGATTAAATCCATATTCCAATAACCAAAAAGTAGGTACTGAATACATGATATTGCAAGAACCCACTGAAATGAACTCAGTTTTTTCTGTTCATATATTGTTATCTATTATCTACAATTGAAACATTGGTGATGGTAAGTACTGCAAATGGCTTTCCCACATTCCGAGCATGTATAAATAATAGACAGTAATGCAAAGACCAAGAAGCTCCTTTTCTGGATGGCAATGCAAATCAATAGCAGCACAGGAATCATGTATCAATATTACATTCTCACAATCGTCTAGTATTTGTAATGTTTAATAGCCGAATAAAATATCTATACCAAAACAAACCAGCACAAGTGATAATTTGTTTTTACTTCTGAGACTACATACCTCTCAATGACACTGAAAATCAATCAGCTTTTATGACACTAAAATGCACACATGATCTTGAACATGCTTCAAAGATGTTCAGACAACCTTCATGATATAAAAAAATAGAGATATGAAGTCAAACTGTAGATAAGGAAAGATAATAAAAACCTGATAGAATATGTGGCATTAAAACAGGGCAATTTTACCTTTTTTTTTGTTCCACCACCAGCAGAACCCATCTCCACATCGTTTCTCGGCCTTCTGGCTGCATGCATCTGCGACAGGGCAACGCACTGCCAGCTCCTTGTTCCAAGAGATAATGAATTACTGCAGGTGTTCAACCAATCTATGATGTCACTGTGATAACAGTAAGGAAAAAATCACAGGACCTCCAAAAACGGTATGCAGAAAACATATGTTGTTTTCTTTTGTACTACCTGAAGGAGCTCGGAGTCCATACATTTAATTTGAATCGTACATCATAAGGGCTCCTTTTAAATTCAGAGACCATGTTGAGCACTACAGACTTACGGAAAACATTTAGGAGAACCTTGTTGAGAATAATATTTTTAAAGCAATAAATGAGAAAAATAACCATGATGAGAAGATTAATAAAGTCTAATTTATCCTAAACAGTATAGAATGACATTTTACCTATACATGATATTTCTTTTGCTAACATCCTATGGAAAGCGTGGAGAAGGGAAATTTTGAAACTGTGGCATTAGCCAACATATTATGTCTCCTGGATAATGCTCATCTACACAATGGCTATAATTGGTGTTCAAATAGTGAACAGAATCGCACGGGACATGTATTCTTAGCATGTGAAAAATCTGAGAAATGCACATTACATATGTTCAGTTGCTCATAATGAAGAATCTAAAGCACAAAGCAATATATAGGAATTATATTGCAAAGAAAAGAAATGTTTCACTCGATAATGCACAGAAAGAGTCTAAACAACAGTAAATAAGCAGCCAATAAAGCACACGAGACTGGCAGCCTCTCCCAAGAATACAGGCAATAAAATCAAAGAGAAAACCAGCAGATCAAACTGCAAATCACAGATGATGATCAGTAAATAAAGACCCTTTGAACTATGTTTCAGTCGATAATGTACAGAAAGAGTCTAAACCTGTGGAAGAGAACACAAGTAGCACGATGCTTTTCCCAACAGCAAGACACGAGCCTGAAACTGCAGAACGAAGACACAAACGTGAACACGCATTAGAAATAGACTAAATGAGCATCGCCTTCCCGATCGAGAACTACAGAGGCTCGGACCTAGAAAGGGGATGAAAGAAACTTGCAGAGGTCGACCATTGGTTCTAAGTAACAAAAATTCATAGGCAATCATTTCTAAACAGACAAATGTCTGCATATATGTATAAAATTAGAACTGGTGGCGAAATAAAGAAAATGAGGCAGCAAAGCTTGAATTCAGATAACATGTACATGATGCGAACAGTCCATATGAACAAATCAGTAAAGCTCTATGCTATTTCATCTGAGATATTACATAGCATTGATTTCTGCAATATAGGATGTTTGACAAAGCAAATAAGAGACAAATCTGTACGACCAAGCAAATAAGAGACAAATCTGGACGAACCCTACCTCTGTGCTCCCGCTTGAGCCCCAATGGGATCCGCATCACCCAGGCACGCCGGCTCCATCGCCGCCGTCGCTCCGTCCGGCGGTCCTGACCCCATTCGAAGCAGTGTGTTCCAATCTCGCGTACCTAGACAAAAAAGAATGGAGAGCGTCAGTACCTTGCTAGGAGCGGAGATGGAGCCAGCCGAAAAATGAGGAGCGGCATGAGAAAGGGCGAAGAAGACAACCACCATCGTCGGGCGCCCCCGCTGCTGCTGCGCTCGGGGCTGCAAACCCTGGATGTGGATGGCGGCGGAGGCTTTCCATCTCGCGTGGCGCCGCTGCGTGACGGAGGGCTCATCCCACGATGAGCTTTTCCCAACAATGGAGATGGCGCAGTGGCCACCCGCTCCCGCAGTCATAATTGATTTATTTTCTGGTCCAATTTAAAAGCATATCTAAGCAAGCAAGATATAGAAAATCTGCTAAATCTCAATATAATAGGAAGATCACAATTTAGAATATATCAAAGTCAGAATATGCGACTTAAATGTATTGAGGCATGAAGCATACAGCAACAGTGCAGGAAGATGTTAAACCTCAGGGATGAGGCTGAATATGACAAAACATAGGATACGAGAAAATTTCCTGTAACACGACATTATTATGCACATTTGTAGAATGCAAATTGTGGTCCACATATATTTTGAGATATAACTGTCCACAACCTCAGGGAGAGTAAAACCAGATGCATAAATATGTAACAGTGTAGACAAAAAAAAAAGAAAGAAACAGTCTCACGCGAATTTAACAAAATTAATTAAAAGCAATGATGGAAAGAGAACCTAGAAGAGAATAGTGCCATGCTGCACAAAAACAGAAACATAAATGGCAACATCCTGAAGACAGTGTACTCGCCTCAAGGAGAAAGGCAACATCACGTTAGAAGAATTCAGGCACAAGCTCTCCCAGGCCACTGCAAATTGATATATGTAAAATAGAAGATCAGAAACCAGATTTAACATATACACAGAAACAATATTGTAAGATCAGAAATCAGATTTAACATACACACAGAAACAATATTTAAATTTACACCATACAATAAAATGTATACTCAACATGTAAGTAGATCATAGTGTGACAACAACGTCAGGTACAACTACCTGATGCCAACACAACAACTATTCAATTAAGACCCCCTTGTATAATAACCATACATGAGTATTGAGAAATCATAAACGCAAGCGAGCAAGCTATTGACCTACACTTCTGCTGCTCATTGTCCAGCGAGAGTTCGAGCCCGGAAACCGCTGAGAACACTGCAAGATAGAGCAAAAGGACATCAGAAGCTAACATATTACCTTCCAATATTCTTCAACTACAATTCAAATACAAGCAACATTTGGAGAATACAAATCAAGATTCAAACAATATATTTGCAGCACTAAAACAATGTGCCAAATGGTAGCATAGGCTCTCCACACATGGCTTCCTGATGTGATAATAATGTGAAAATATGTGCAATAATTTGGAGTATTTTGCAACATGAGGTTTCTGGTCCATACAATTTTTTCAATATTGCAGCTTGTTTGCTACTACAGGTAAGATAAAACACTGCTAAGATGGTACCTTCGGATCATTAGCCAGAAAAGAACACCCCTCGACCTCCATTGCGTCCAAGCTTGACTATCTCCTCAGCTCCAACATCTCAAACTCCTCCATGCTCATCTTAGGCTTCACTGGAGGAATATTTGGCAGGTGTCTCTCTCCATTTTGCTGAACCGAACATCTACAAGCAAATAACCGGAAAAGAGTGATTAGCAATATTTCTACATAATGCTAATGTAACTTGTGAAGAACCAACAATTAGTCTACCATTTTCACCCTCCTCCAACCAAGCTGCCAGAAAATCACTTTCCTGTTACTCTTCTCCTTGCTCAAATCCATGTCAAGCCTACAAAAAACAGCAGCAAATCGTCATCAACATCAGCTGTTTTAAAGATGAGAAATGAGAGTAACTTGTGAAGAATAGTCTACCATTTTCAGTGTGGAACTAAAGTAAATAAAAATTATAGATGCCAAATTCACAATCCTCCAACACTAACAGTATTGCCGAGTAATGGCTCCCTCCCTCCTCAAAATCTCCTTCGTGTGACTCTTCTCCTTGCTCAAATCCATGTCACAGCTGCAAAAAACAGCAGCAGATCATCATCAACAATTGGAACGATCTGAATAAAATCAGCTATTACTTGCAATTACTCACAGAAACACATATTCCTATAACATTCACACCAACTCTTGATCTGAAATACTAACCACTGTTTTTGAAGAATTAAATCATGTGGCTTCCATAGATCAATGCTCCCCGAGCCTTGGATTTTCATCGAACACCTTTTAGGCATACAGAAATCAAATCTGCACAAACAAATATGAGAACCTCTGGACCAGGCCACTCGAAGAAGACAAAATAGAATTCAATATTACTATCAAGCCCTGTTTAGTTACCTCTGGGACCAGGGCACTCATCAACACCACCATTATGCCCGCTGCTTGTCCTCAGTGCGTCACAACTGGATGTAATCCCGTACAAAGATAAAGCAAACCTGAAATGAAAACTCACAATTATTTATCACACATTTAATTTATTGTAGAAAAGGGTCGAGCTACACCACACTTACTCCAATTTAGTCCAACTAAAGGCATGAGCTCGACGTAACATTAACCACTCACATTCAGGTGTTGTAATAATCATAATCTACAGCATAATCATATATAGAAGCTTCATATTGCAAATAAAAATTATACAGTAAGCCACAAAATTCATTGATAGAGCTGAGATCTAATTAAGTTACTCCAGGGCAACTTATCTGCTGAACTTTTCAGTTAAACTAAAAAGAATATTTACTAGAAATACATGCCACTCAATTACATGGAAGCAAATCATAGGCAATCACATAAGTTTGCACCTAGAGTTACACATAAATCTATAATCTAAACACTTTCATTGATTAAGTCAGTTTAACAATCCAAAGATGTAGAGTTTACCGCAGCAGCTTGTTTTTCCCAATATTCTTAAATTTGTTGGATTATGAGAGAGCTAGAAAAGGAAAAATAATAGTGGATAGAAACCTGGACACTCCCTTTATCCCCATTTTTTGTTTATGCAAATGCCTCCAGAAATTAATGTATAAGCAGATCTGTAAATCAAGAAACAACAGAGATCAGTGTAGGTGACATCGAAACCTTGTCATCTCTTTAGAATCATGAACAAATCTATAATTGGTGAAACCTATCAAGCTTTAACCTGCAACTGCAAACCCTAAAACAAATTTTATTTTTCTAGTTGAAGCTAGAGAGTGTGGAATGAAAAGAAGGCAGACCTGAGCATGAGCATACATAATTTCAGCTTCACCTCAAATCTTCCGCTGTGTATTTGTGCTTGAGGGACACGTGCACTGCAAAATGTGCGGCCGTACCTCATATCACATCCAAAATGTCCTATTCACCAAAAAAAAAACAATTCACAGAAAGAACGTGAACAGAAAAAGGAAAAATCCAACAGCAAAGGTCGTGCTCACCTGACGTCGCGGTCGTCCACATCCTTGTCGGCCACCCCGGTCTTGTCGCCGCTGGGGCGTGGTCGATGAAGCCGTCACCATCCTCTCTGTACCCACTGTTGGATGAGAGAGAGGCAAGAGCAAGAAAACCGGTGGAGGACGGAGGGGTCAGGCAGCGTACCTGCTCCTCCACTGGGACGAGATCACGGCCGGCGTCGAAGCCACCCGCGCGGCCGGCCACCAGTCTGGCCACCACCTGTAGGTCGCGAGCAGCGCGGAAAGGGTGGCGTGGGGTAGCCCGACGGTAGCGACGGCCGGCGGCGAGAAGCAGCGTGCCCCTCCCCTGCCTTCCCCCGCCGCTCCCAGCCGACTCATGCGCCTACCGCCGACGCGGGATTGGGCTGGGAGTCGAGCGAGGGGATTGGGGCATGCGGGGACGGGGACAGGAGGCCTGAACTCCAAGATCCGAGGCCCCTCCGTCCCCGCCTTGTCTTCCTCTTTGTGCCGCCATCACCGCACCACCGCCTCCTAGCGCTGCTATGTCCTCCCTCCTCCTCGCCTGTTGCTGTCGCCTGCTCGCCCTTAGCCACGCTCGCACCGTCCGAGGCCGCCGTGTTGCTCCTTCTCCTCCGCGGCAGCAAGGGCCGGCGGCGGGAGCGGGAGATAGGAGGTGGCGGGAGCGTGTAGCGCGGCGGCGGCGCGAGACGAGCAACGAGCTGGAGGAGAAGAGGCGGGATTGGGCTAGGATTTCCGCAGTGCTCGAGCTGGAGCCGGCGATGGACGCGATCCGCTGGGGGGGGGGGGTGTGGAGCTGGAGGAGGAGGAGCAAGCCCGCAGCGGCGGCGGCAGCGTGCGCTGGGAGGAGGGGACAGGCGGGCTGGATAGGGAGCGAGGATTGGCTCTAGGTTTCACTCGCGAAGAATCGTGGGTGCGTGGGCAAGCGACGCGGCGCTGTCTACCGGGCGGAAAAGCGAGGGCGACGCGGGCGCTGTGTTGCAGGTGGGCCCGACCCGGCGCAAACCCCACATGTCATTGACCTGTCGTGTCCGCCAGCGAGTGAAAAACGGAAAAAACCACGATCCAACGGCCAGGGGTGATTGGACGGTGGGAACAGACGGCTGAGATAAGCTGCCTAAGCTACAGTAACCGGCATGAGAACCCTCCTTGGATGTGGTGAACATTTATAAGTTAAATACAAAGCAGAGAAGGTGTCAAATGTTTGGGCTTGGTTCCATCCAGGTATAGAAGAATACTGAAAATGGGCTGGCTACTGAGCAGAAAGAATGAATCTAGTATCAACGAAATGGTATCTATCTTCTTAATATTCGGACGAACGAATGAGCCAACACACAGAAGACGTAGACGTTTGTCCAGGTTCAAGGCACGAGATACCCGGTAGCTAGCTAGCTAGCTACTGCTGCAGCCGGTTAGTTACGAATGCAAGTTGTTTTCTCAGCAGAACGGGTACAATATTAAGATTAGTTGTCTGCACGTCGTATTGCAATATACGCGTTCTAATTTCCGGTTTGATTGATCGATCGGGTAGCTAGAACAGTACAACGACACCGATTTCGGATTAGAAAAAAGAGACCTCATGTATAGTCGTGCATCACCCAAAATCTATCGCCGATTCCTGCACCACGGCCATGGATAAGAAAACAAGCTTGGATTATCCGCGCCACCCGCCGTTTCGGCCAGCTCGGAATGGGCAGCTAGCGGCTCAACGAATCGCTGTCTCCTCCACGCAAGAAACTTTTTTTCTGGAATCGGATGCAAGAACCTCGAGCAAAAAAGAACAATTTACAAGAGAACCTTGAGCAAACAAGAACAATTTACAAAGAATTGCAGGAGTCCCTACGGCCCAGGCCACTGTCACTCAAGGGATCCTAGCTTTTCTGTCGAGAACATCACTGCTAGCTGGGCCTGCTTTGCTTTCGAGAAATTAACACTAGTCCCATGGCTTTTCTTGTCACCATCAAAAGCGACCCAGTCCTAGTAGTAATAACTTTCTACCATAATTATTGTACTGATCTACTCCCTCCATTTTTAAATATAACATGTTTTAGCTTTTGTCAACATTCACATTTAATGTTTATATTCACTCATTTTAGTCTGAATCTATGCAATATGTGAAACAACTAAAACATCTTATATTTATAAACGGATGAAATAGCACACTATCTTTTGTTATGTGCCTAAGCTTGCACCTGGCGCCACCGCGGTGCATGGAATGATAACGTGCTGGGTTCATCTGTCCTTGATATTCTTAGTAGAAGACTTGGAGTGGAGCTGTGGAGGACCCAACGGCCGGCTTATTTGACATTTATGTGTATTAACTCAGAGAAACTAGCGATGGCGATCGAGATGATCAGTGACTAGTACTCCCTCCGTCCTAAAATAAGTGTCTCAAAGTTATATAAAAGTGAATGTATCTATACTTGTTTCATGTCTAGATACATCTACTTTTTGATAAATCTAAGACAATTATTTTGGGACGGAGGGAGTAGTAATGTTTTCATGTACTTACTTGTCTATATATACGGCTAGTTGTGCACTTGTAGTACTAGTTGTCGTTTTTCTTCCCGGTCGTGAATCGATTTGATGTGTCGACGTGATTAAGAGAAGTTTCCATTGGTATTCAATGAACGTAAACACGTTTTCAAAACTAAGAAAGGACTTACTTTGGCCTGATAATAAATTAACTACTGTGAAGCTGTGCCACTTTTTCTTCATCGTGGATCCTTAATTTCATCATGTCACCTTGCTTTTTCGTGCGTATTCGAGATGATCGATGCAGTGACAAGTTCGGTAGCTGACGTGTTCCAGAATCCTAGTGTAGGATTCTGCAAGAAAGAGCACACAGCACTCCACGACCTACCTCGGCGCAACGTGTCGACAACAGCCAAACCGTACACCGCGTCCTCGAAGACGGAGCTAATTATGCAGATTGTTTAGTTTTCGAAAAATGTTCAAAACGAAAATTGTTTAGTTTTCGAAAAACTTCAAATTTAAAAAGTGTTCAGTTTTTAAAAAAAATTAATTTTTGAAAAATGTTCAAAACGAAAATTGTTCAGTTTTCGAAAAACTTCAAATTTAAAAAATGTTCAGTTTTTAAAAAAATGTTCAAAACGAAAATTGTTCAAACTAAAAATTGTTCAGTTTTCAAAAAAATGTTCATATTTGAAAAATGTTTACTTTTTATAAAAAAATCAGTTTTGGAAAATGTTCAGTTTTTAAAAATGTTCAATTTTTTAAAAATGCTCAGAAATAAAAAATTGTTCAAATTTTAAAAATGTTCAAAAAAAAATGTTCAAAATTTGAAAATGTTCATGATTAAAAATTATTCAGTTTTTAAAAAGACGTTCAAATTTGAACATGGGCCGGTTTTCGGGCGGCCCATGTACAAGCAGTCTAAAGTGGGCCGAGCCCAGTAGCGCGGGCGGGGTGTGCGATGCATTCTTAGCATCACATAGGTCGACAAATAGGGGCACCCGAACGATAGGGGTCAGCGTCAGTGGAGGAGCGCGTGCATGGACATCAGCTAGCTCCGGGCGCCGGCTCAACGCTATCTCCTCCACGTTTTATCTGGAATCGGATGCAAGAACCTTGAGCAAAAAAAAGAACAATTTACAGAAGAACCTTGAGCAAACAAGAACAATTTACAAAGAATTGCAGGAGTCCCTACGGCTCAGGCCACTGTCACTCAAGTGACCCTACTTTTTTCTGTCGAGAACATCACTGCTAGCTGGGCCTCCTTAATTTGCTTTCGAGAAACACTAGTCCCATAGCTTTTCTTGTCACCATCAAAAGCGACACCGTCCTAGTAGTAATAACTTTCAATGGTAATAATTGTAATTTGTATGAGGTGAAGTATCACGCTAGCTTTTGTTCTATGCCTAAGCTTGCACCTCGTGCCACCACGGTCCATGAATCATAACTTCCTGGATTCATCCGTCGTTGCTATTCTCAGCACAAGACTTGGGGGCTGCTATTCTCAGGACCCAACGGCCGGCTTATTTGACGTTTATGTGTTTTAACTTTTAACCCGGAGAAACTAGCGATAACGATCACTAGTAGAAATAGGTCCTTTTGTCCAGAATCAGTTTGGACTCTAGTCCCGGGCAACTTTTTAACCCGGACTAGAGGGTGGGACTAGTCCCGGGTCGAAAGATACGAGGCCGCAGAGCAGTTGTCCTGAGTCGTGGGGATGCTCTAGTCCCGGCACGTGATACGGCCCGGGACCAAACGTCTGTGGCAGGGCAGCCGCATGGCGGGGCCCGCGCGGGCACCGCTAGTCCCGGTTCGTATCACGAGCCGGGACCAGAGCTCAAGCTTTAGTCTGGGTTAGTGATACTGCCCGGGACCAAACGTTGCCCTATATCTCTCCTGCCACCCCGAGCCAGCTCTCCATTGTTGAGCTCGGGCCACACCTTCATTTTTCTCATTTTTCATTCTCCAAAGCTCAATTTGATCCCCGTTTTTCTCCACTATTTGTCAATATTTACGGCATCCAGCTATCCAAGGGTTAGCAACATCATCTCTTCTTTCGGCCTTCCTAATTTAACTCATTTCATTGGTAGTTTAGCTCATTTCATTTTTCTAGTGCTAGTTAGGTGTTTGATGAAATGCCTAAGTAGGGGATTTCATTTATTTTTATGTGCAATTTAAGCTCAAACTAAATTATGATTTGTGGGTTTTAGTGTCGTCCTGTCCCTGCCCTCACCGCCGTTGATCGCATGCGCCGTCTCCATCCTCACCGTCGTCGATCGCCTGCGCCGCCCCGTCACCGACACCACCTCGGTGAGCCTCTTGTTTTTATCTTTTATTTTAAAAAATCTTAGTTGTATGATTTAGATGCATGATTATTACTTGTATAATTTTCTTATTTGTATAATTGTTTGTTATATATAGTGTCATGGTTTTAACATCTGTCCACACCGGCTCTCGTCCGCTCTATTATTCAGATGTGGTACGATTGTTTGTTATAAATATTTGTTTAATTTCGTGTTTATAACAATTATACCGACCAACTTGACATAGATATATTTTTATCTATGAGGTAGTTGAACCCGAAATTTCAAAAGACCCTATTATCGAGTTTTTTGAAAAAGAAATCAATGATTTGAAAGAAAAATTGAAAAGAAGTGAAGATCTTCGTCTCCAATGCTCGGAAGAGAAGATCAACTTGGAGTTCAAGTTTGCCGACGTCGTCGATGAGCAAGAGATCAAGATGGAGGCAATGTGCTTGGATTACGAGATCAAGATGAATGTAATGCGCTTGAAGCTTAAAAAAATTAGAAAATATGCCATTAGTCAAGAGGGTTGGTATCATTATGTTGTTGGTTCAATATTTACCTTAGTTGCGATTTTTATCGCATTTGTCGTTAAATTTAAATTCTTTAGCTAGTTGTATGTTAGTTTCAATTAATGTATGTTTAAGAGAACTATGTATTAGATTTGGTCACAACTCTACTTTTTTTTATATTGTGGTGAACTTGTATTAATGAATTTGGTCACGTATCTCATGATGTAGTGTAATTTGTCGATTATGTTCGTTTGCCGTAATGAGTTATAGCAATTTTATTGCGTTTGATATATACTTATATAATGCAGATGAGTCATCCATGGATGGATGTACGCTGACCGACGCTCTAACGAGTACATGCAAGGCCTGCGTTCTTTTCTCGATGTTGCTGAGGCAAACACGCAGAATGGTTCTATGTGTTGTCCATGCCGTAACTGTCGGAATGAGAAGGATTACTCTTCCTAAAAAAAACCTTCACATCCATCTGATTCAGTACGGTTTCATGTCCGGCTATAATTGTTGGACCAAGCACGGAGAAAGAGGGTTTATAATGGAAGACAATGAAGAAGAAGAAGAGGATCATAACAACTATCCTACGTTCCCTGAACACGGTGGTACTACAATGGGGAAGACGAAGATGAAGAAGAGCCAATTGTTGATGAGCGTGATGATGATCTTCGTCGGCCCATTAATGATGCACATATGAACTGCGAAAATGAAAACGAGAGGTTGAAATTTGAGCGCATGTTAGAGGATCACAGAAAATTGTTGTACCCAAATTACGAAGATGGGCTGAAAAAGCTGGGTACCACACTGGAATTGCTGCAATGGAAGGCAGAGACTGGTCTAACTGACAAGGGATTTGAAAACTTGCTGAAAATATTAAAAAAGATGCTTCCAAGAGATAACGTATTGCCCCATAGTACGTACGAAGCAAAGAAGATTGTCTGCCCTTTGGGATTAGAGGTGCAGAAGATACATGCATGCATCAATGACTGCATCCTCTACCGCGGTGAGAAGAACGAGAATTTGAATGCATGCTCTGTATGCGGTGCATTACGGTATAAGATCAGGCGAGATGACCCTGGTGATGTTGAGGACGAGCCGTGCCCCTGGAAGAAGGTTCATGCCAAGGTGATGTGGTATGCTCCTATAATACCATGGTTGAAACATTTGTTCCAAAACAAAGAGCATGCCAAGTTGTTGCGATGGCACAAAGAAGACCGTAAGAAAGACGAGATGTCGAGACACCCCGCTGATGGGTCGCAGTGGAGAAAAATCGACAGAGAGTTCAGGAAATTTGCAGATGACGCAAGGAACTTAAGATTTGGTCTAAATACAGATGGCTTTAATCCTTTTGGGGAGCAGAGCTCCAGTCATAGCACCTGGCATGTGACTCTATGTATCTATAACCTTCCTCCTTGGCTGTGCATGAAGCGGAAGTTCATTTTATGCCAGTGCTCATCCAAGGCCCGAAGCAACCCGGCAATGACATTGATGTGTACCTGAGGCCATTGGTTGAAGAACTTTTACAGTTGTGGCGTGAAGAAGGTGTACGTGCGTGGGATGAGTACAAACAGCAGGAATTTGACCTACAAGCGTTGCTGTTTGTAACCATCAATGATTGGCATGCTCTTAGTAACATTTCAGGACAGTCAAACAAGGGATACAATGCATGCACACACTGTTTAGGTGACACTGAAAGTATACATGTAGGTAGCAAGAATGTGTACCTGGGCCATCGTCGATTTCTTACAAGACAGCATCCCGTAAGAAAGAAAGGCAAGCATTTCAAAGGTGAGGCAGATCACCGGACGAAGCCTACCTGCCCTACTGGTGATGATATATATGACATGGTCAAGGATTTAAAAGTAATCTTTGGAAAGGGTCTTGGCGGACTATCTGTTCCAAATAACGCTGAGAATCACGTACCCATGTGGAAGAAGAAATCTATATTTTGTGATCTACCCTATTGGAAAATCCTAGAGGTTCGCTCTGCAATCGACGTGATGCACGTGACGAAAAATCTTTGTGTGAACCTGCTAAGCTTCTTGGGCGTGTATGGAAAAACGAAAGATACACCGGAATCACGGCAGGACCACCAACGTATGCACGACCGAGACGGCCTGCATCCAGAGAAGTATCAAGGTCTTGCCAGCTATGCTCTTACCAAAGATGAGAAAAAGTTCTTTTTTGAAGTTCTGAGCAGTATCAAGGTCCCGTCTGGCTTCTCGTCGAATATAAAGGGAATAATAAATATGGCAGAGAAAAAGTTTCAAAACCTAAAGTCTCATGACTGCCACGTGATTATGACACAATTACTTCCAGTTGCACTCAGGGGTCTTTTACCGGAAAATGTTCGAGTACCCATTGTGAAGCTATGTGCATTCCTCAATGCAATTTCTCAGAAGGTAATCAATCCAGATTCTCTACCAAGTTTACAGAAGGATGTGGTCCAATGTCTTATCAGTTTCGAGTTGATCTTCCCACCAGGCTTCTTCAATGTTATGACGCACCTCATAGTTCACCTAGTCGAAGAGATTAGGATTCTTGGTCCTGTATTTCTACACAATATGTTCCCCTTTGAGAGGTTCATGGGAGTCTTAAAGAAATATGTTCATAACCGTGCTAGGCCAGAAGGAAGCATTGTGAAGGGCTATGGAACAGAGGAGGTCATTGAGTTTTGTGTTGACTTTATTCCTGACCTTAACCCGATCGGTGTTTGATACGTCCAAAACGTATCTACTTTCCCGAACACTTTTGCTATTGTTTTACCTCTAACTTGTGTGTTTTGAATACAACTAATGCGGACTAACGCTGTTTTCAGCAGAATTGCCCTGGTGTCTTGTTTTTGTGCAGAAAGTCAACTTTCGGGAAAAACACCAGAAAAGATCGCAAACCTCCTATTTTACCAGAAGACTCACGGAGCCAGAAGGGGAGGGAGATGGGCCACGAGTGGCCCAAACCACAGGGGCGCGGCCAAGGGGCCCCGCGCCAGCCTGAGGAGGGCGACTCGGACACCTCCCCGAGCCCCCTTTCGACTACTTAACCCTCTCTGACCTAAAACGCGAGGGGGTCGTCCACTTCATCCAGAAACATCACCGTACGCCGCCGCCATCGCGAAACCTATTTCGGGGACCAGAAACTCCGTTCTGGCACTCCGCCGGGACGGGGAATTGGAGGAGATCATCGCCATCATCATCACCGACGCTTCTCCATCGACCATCCATGTTTCCCCCATCCATGTGTGAGTAATTCCCTGCTGTAGGCTGAGGGGGATGGTAGGGATTGGATGAGATTGTTCATGTAATAAGTTATAAGATCATTAGGGCATGGTGCCTAGTATCCGTTGTTAGTACTTATTGATGTTGTTGCAACTTGTTGAGCTTAATGCTTGTCACTAGGGCCCGAGTGCCATGATTTCAGATCTGAACATGTTATTGTTTCATAATGATATGCACTGTTTATTGATCATACCTGCAAGTTGTATACACATATTGTTGTCCGGAACCCGAGGTCCCAAAGTGACAATAATTGGGACAGCCGAGGGGAATGGCTGCGATGTGAGGATCACATGTGTTCACGGCGTGTTAATGCTTTGCTCCGGTACTTTATTAAAAGGAGTACCTTAATTACCAGTAGATTCCCTTGAGGCCCGGCTGCCACCGGCTGGTAGGACAGAAGATGTTGTACAAGTTTCTCATTGCGAGCACGTACGACTATATACGGAACACATGCCTATGTTTACTTAGTACTTGGATGCTTTATCATTATTATCTGCAATGCCTATGTCTTGATTATTATATGAGCTATCTTATCCATGCAGCGCCCGTTCATCCATCCCTATGCCTACAGTGTTTTAATCCTACTGTTTACTGCAATCACTACTGCTCTCTATTTACTGCTGCTATTATTTCACCGCTACTACTGCTATAAAACTGTTGCTACTGATAATCTGTGTCGAGCAAGACTATTCACAGGTGCAGCTGAATTGACAACTCCGCTGTTAAGGCTCTCAAGTATTCTTTGGCTCCCCTTGTGTCGAATCAATAAATTGGGTTTTACTTCCCTCGAAGACTGTTGCGATCCCCTATACTTGTGGGTCATCAAGACTATTTTCTGGCGCCGTTGCCGGGGAGCATAGCTTTATTTGTGAGTTCACTTGTGATCTATATTGCTCGCTGAAATTTATTCATCATGGGTAAAGCTCGTGATGAGAGGGTCCGTGTATTGCCATCCACTACAAGAAAAGGTACGACACTTAGTACCTCTGCTGCTCTTGACTCACCATCTGTATTGAGTCAACTTGTTACACCACCACAATCTTCACGTGTTGGTACTACTGCTGAATCTGAAATTGCCTCTGATAATATTGATGATGCTTCTACTGTGATTGATGAGAGTATTTCATTAGGTCCACTTTTAGATGCTGCTATTGCTAGGTCTAAACAACTTGAAAATACTAGAACACCTAATGGAAGTCCTACTACTCCTGTTTATTCACCTGAGTTAAGGGATTATACTTGTGATGATGATCCTGATGAAACTTATGTGGAACTTGATGATGATTTTATTGATAAATGTAATGCTACTACTGGTGCAAGTAATATTAGAAATTTTCTTGCACAACATGCTGTTAAATACAAGTTGTCACCTGATCCTAAGTTTGCCACTTCTCCTATAAACATTAAAGATAAGGATTATGATTTTTCTCTTGATTTATCTCATATATCTATTGTTGAGAAAACTCCTTTTTGTGGCACTAAGAGTGAAAGTGCTGTAGAGCACATGAATGAGCTCTCTACTTTGAGTGGCTTATTTTCTGATGATATCAAGAAGCGTAGCTATTTTGTTGCTAAGATTTTTCCTTTCTCATTAAAAGATGATGCTAAAGCTTGGTATAACAACTTGCTCCTGGTTCTATTACTAGTCCTACTGGTTTGCTTAATGTTTTCTTTCAGAAATATTTCCCTGCTAGTGCTCAACATGATGCTTTGCAGAGAATTTATAACTTTGACCAGGAAGATGAAGAGAAACTTCCAGAGGCATGGACAAGGTTTTGCTCTCTTATCAGAGCTCGGCCTGGACATGATTTGGAAAAGCATGATCTACTTGATATATTTTACAGTGGACTAACTATTGAATCTAGAGCATATCTGGATAGTTGTGCTAGTTGTGTTTTCAGGAAAAGAACCCCTGAAGAAGCTGAAGAATTATTGGCTAAAATCAGCCAGAATTATGATGATTGGACTCTACCTGCGCCGACCCCCACACCTACACCGACACCAATATCAAAGAAGAGGGGAGGTATGATTGAATTGAATGATGAAACAATGAGGAGGCCAAGAAGACTCTCATTGAGAAGGGTATTAAATCTGAAGATGTGAAGAACCTTCCACCTATTGAAGATTTGTGTAAGCCAATTCCTCATCCATCCATAATTGAGGTTCACTCTCTCCACAGGTTCGATGAAGGAGATATTCCCTACTCTAAACCACCTGATCAATGCTTAGATGAATTTGATAATTATGTTATTAAGCAAGATAATTTTAATATGAGAGTAGAGAATCATTTGCATGAAAACTCTCAAGCTATTAGTAAGTTGCATGATATTGTGGAGAGAACCTCCAATGATGTTAAGATGCTTATTAAACATTTCCATATGGTTCAAACTCAAATTGATCAACTCACTAAAGTGCAACAAGACATGTTAGCCAATGCTTCTAAAGAAAAATTAAAACCTGTCTATGTTAGCACTAGAAGTGGAGCTCATACTCAGGATCCTTTATATCCTGAGGGACATCCTAAAAGAATTGAACAAGATTCTCAACTAGCTGAAAATCCAGTTTCTCCTTCTAAGAAAAAGAAGAAGAAACATAAAAATGTTGTAGAATCCTCTGAAACTGTTAATGATCCTAATAGTATATCTATCTCTGATGCTGAAACTGAAAGTGGTAATGAACTTGATAGTGATAAGGATAAAAATGATGCTCTTGATAAAGAAGTTAGTGAAAAGGAACCTGAAAAGCATACTAAAAACACAAAGTACACTAAGGAAGACTTCATTGCTAAGAAACATGGTAATGAAAGGGAACCTTGGGTTCAAAAGCAAATGCCTTTTCCAACTAAGAAACTAAAATCAAAGGAAGAAGAACATTATAATAAATTTTGTGAATGGATGAAACCCTTGTTCTTGCAAATTCCTTTGACTGATGCTATTAAATTGCCTCCTTACTCAAAGTATATGAAAGATATTGTTTCTAACAAGAGGAAAATTCCTAATGAGGAAATTTCTACTATGCTTGCTAATTATTCTTTCAATGGCAAGGTTCCTAAGAAGCTTGGAGATCCAGGTATACCAACCATCCCTTGCTCCATCAAGAATAATTATGTTAGAACTGCTTTATGTGATTTGGGAGCAGGAGTTAGTGTTATGCCTTTTTCTCTCTATAAGAGACTCTATCTTGATAAATTGATACCTACTGATATATCTTTGCAAATGGCTGATAAATCTACTGCTGTTCCTGTTGGCATTTGTGAGGATGTCCCTGTTCAAGTGGCTAACAATTGTTTAATTTTGACTGATTTTGTTGTTCTTGAAATGCCTGAAGATGATAATATGTCTATTATTCTTGGAAGACCTTTTCTAAATACTGCAGGTGCTGTTATTGATTGCAATAAAGGAAAAGTAACTTTCAATGTTAATGATAAAGAACATACTGTTTATTTCCCCAAGAAAGTTGACAAGATTTATGGAGTCAATACCATCTCCAATTTTAAAACTATCAAAGTGGGAAGTATTGATTGCCCTATATATGATCATCAAGAAGGATATCAAAACATTATGATTGGATCCATATCAATACAATACAAGGTAACATGAGTGTTTCATGATGTTTAAATCATTTGTGTCATGTAAATTTATTTGGTGCCAAGACTTGATCAACCTTGTTATCAAATGTATTTGCATACATGAAAGAGCTAAACAACATTTCTTTCTTCAACTTTGTTTTACCTCCTGTAGTGATAATTAGGTTGCAAAAGTTTAGTTGTTTTGAATTTTAAAAATAATTTTTCTGCCCAAGTTTTATTAATTTAAATATCCAGATTTCGTGTAAATTGAAAGTTTTCAAAACTCTGTAAAAATTATACCATTGGTCCTATTTTTCAAAGAGCATCGTGGGAGTGCCTGGTGCTGACCAAGGGGACCCACCATGGGGTCAAACCACATGGTGGCGCGGCTGCCTCCTTGGCCGCGCCAGCCACTGAGGTGGGGCACCCTTGGCCCTCCAACAGTTCCCCCACCTACCACTTCTTCCTCTTGCATCACTCAGCTCGTTTTTCTCTCTCACACCGAGTTTTTGCTGTTCTTCCTCGCGATTTCGATCTCTTTGTTCAGCCCATCTCAGCTGCTGAGATTTGGGGCAATTGCTCTCAGGTATGTGACTCCTCCATGTATCCAAGTAGAATTTTGTTTAGTAAAGTATACCTTGAGTATTTTGCTGCTGTAGGTGACTTGTTAAGTGAGTATGCATGCTTGTTCTATGTTGATATAATCAGTTTTGATGCATGTTTAGTCCTCTAGCAAGTCATATAGTAGTTCCCCTCATTTGTATGCTTCAAAAATCAATTTTTATGATATGTGTTGAAAATTTCAGAAAGGAAAATGCATAACCACAACTTTGGAGAGGTGTTTGAGAGTGACTCTCAGAGGGTAAGAAGACCCTTGAGGGCATCCACTCGAGTTAGGCGCTCCTATGATGAAGATGTCATTGCACCAAACATTGGAGATGGAGGGGATGATCAAATCCCAAATGCTTCATCCTTTCCATGCATTGAGTTTCTAACTAATGCAGGTTTGCTTGATGACTTCAGGTTTCTCATCCAGAGGGTTGGTTTAACTACTTATATGCAGGATGAGGGTGTCCAACATTATTGGCTCACCAAAACTTTTGTTGAGAGTTTTAAATTCACAAACTCATCTTATGGACCTGTTGTTAAATTTAAGATCTATGATATGCCTGTTACCATGAGTTTGAATGACTTTTGTGCTGCCATAGATATTGCTCCTATAGGTACAGCGAAGAAGATTGAAGGAAACACCCGCGACTTGGTGGAACTTTATCGAGCAGTGACCGATGACGATAGCCGCGACGCTCATCGCGGCAAGATAAGGAATATCCAATACCCTGCCATCAAGTATTTTGTTTTCTACCTTGCTACTAGCATTCTTGGTAGGGAAAACACCAGCAACATTTCTAATTATCATCTTGCTTTTCTTGCTGCTGCACTTAATGGTAACACTGCTTACAACCTTGGTGCTCTTATTGCTCGCCGCTTAGCCGCTAAAGGACCCATCTATGGTGGGATTGTTGCGAAGCGTGTTGCTGCTAGTTTTGGTCTTTCTGCGACACCTACTGATGATGTGCTAGCCCCTGTTAGGCTTGATCTTGCTACTATGATAGATCATCAGTTTGCTGCACCAGGCTCTCGCATAGGGAACATTGTTTATAAAGTGTTTTATACTAACGGGGAGGCAACCGAGGTCCCTTTGCCCCAGGCCGATTTGTTTCCTATTCACAGGAGGCCGTGGTCGTACTCCAAGGATGCATTGGAGGAGCAGCTTCGACTGCAAGGTTTTCACCAGCAGCATCAGGAGGAGGAAGAGGCACCTGGTGATCACTACACCGTCACTTATCCTGGTGCGTCGTCAGGCTCGTACCAGGATGAGTACCCTTCTTCATCATATCACGACAGTGGCACATCATGGGGACAGTGGCATTGACCTCCACTTAGGCCAAAAGCCTAAGCTTGGGGGGAGGTATATCGACATCTCACTCATTTACATATCATATCTTGTCGATACTTTGTATATCCATGTTGCAGTTTTCTTTCTTTCTTTTTTTTAATTGTTTACCTTTTATTGCTGCATTCCAAAACACAAAAAGACCAAAAATATTTCTGTTGTTTCTCTTCATTTGTTTCTTTAAGTTTCAGTATTAGTTTGCTTAGTTTTAAAATTCGGTTTGTTATTCAAAAATCTAAAAATATTTTGCTTTATTGTTTGTTTCTTTTTGCTCTTGTTTCAAAAACTCGAAAACCCAAAAATATTTGTTGTTTCTTTTTGGTTTTGTATAGTGTTTTCAGAGTTGGACAGCCATCCGTGACTCCGAGGAGCTTGGTTTTCATTCTTATCATTCGAAGCAACACAAGTGAAAAAGCAATAAGGATGATCTACAACAACTCGAGTTGGGGTGAGAGGCTGGTATGAACTCTATTTGTTTTCATTTTTGTACATATACTCATCTATGTGAGCATGCTTAGTTGGTTCATGTGAGGTATATGTCATTTAGTGGATGCTTAGTAGTTCTTGTTCTCTCATGATCGGTCCCAATTTATTAATAGTGGTAGCATGTTATGTTGATGTTTGCTTGCATTGTTCTATTCATAGAGGGTATGACATTGTGGTATCCTCCTCTGAATAATTCATTCGAATTGACTTGGCACATGCTCATGCATGCATATGACTGAAAAACAAAAGTCAATTAAGCCTTGATGATTTATTTTGACTCAGAGTTCTTGTATCACTTTTATGCCTCAATTAATTTCATTTTGTCGCAAGCATGATTATGACGGTTATTGCTCTCTTGATTGTCGCTTCCCAGTCTATTGCTAGCCTTCACTTGTACTGAGCGGGAATGCTGCTCGTGCTTCCAAAACCATGAAAACCAAGTTATTCCAAAGTGTCCACCATAAATACCTATGCATGGCATTTCGAACCATTCAAGTAAATTTTCATGTGCTACCTTTAAAACCTTCAAAGTACTTCTCAATTTGTGTCAATGTTTTATAGCTCATGAGGAAGTATGTGGTGTTTTATCTTTCAATCTTGTCATTCAGACTTTCACCAATGGACTAGTGGCATATACATCCGCTTATCCAATAATTTTGCAAAAAGAGCTGGCAACGGGGTGCCCAGTCCCAATTAATTATAACTTTCATCAATAATTCTCTTCACATGTTTTGCCCTGATTTATCAGTAAGCAACTTAATTTGCAAATAGACACTCCTCCATGGTATGTGAATGTTGGAAGGCACCCGAGGATTCGGTTAGCCATGGCTTGTGCAAGCAAAGGTTGGGGGGAGTGTCACCCATAATGAAACTAAAATACATGTGTAAACAAAAGAGAAGAGGGATGATCTACCTTGCTGGTAGAAATAACATCCTTCATGGGAGCCGCTCTTGAAAGTCTGGTTGACAAGGGGGTTAGAGTACCCACTACCATTCGTTGACAACAACAAACACTTCCCAAAACAATTTTGCTTCTGTTTTAAAAATAAAAAGCTCTAGCACATGATAATCCCTGCTTCCCTCTGCGAAGGGCCAATCTTTTACTTTCATGTTGAGTCACCATCCTTTCTTTGAGCACTTTCTCGAGAGCATAGTTGTCGTTCTTAGTGTAATGTGCTTGTCCCAGAATGTGGTTAACTGTGATATAACTTTGATGCTTTTATCTTTGATATCTTTGATTCTAGTCTTCCCATGAACTTCAGAGGTGCCTGGGCATTTATGTTTTGCTGTACAAAAACGGGCAAGCGAGATACCATCTTATCATATCCTATTATGAGCATTACAATCTTGTGAATTAATATGTTTCATGTTTGTCGCTATTAGTATGTTGGTATCTTTTCATAGTTTACATGCCTATTGAGTGACATTATTTGCATTTGCCTCATCTTGAATTGCCTAAGCATTTGTTCATATAGTGAGAATATATGCATCATATGAAGCAAATGTGTTCGTGAAAGTCTTTTATCGCACTCAGTTGTTAACTGAATTGCTTGAGGACAAGCAATAAGCTAAGCTTGGGGGGAGTTGATACGTCCAAAACGTATCTACTTTCCCGAACACTTTTGCTATTGTTTTACCTCTAACTTGTGTGTTTTGAATACAACTAATGCGGACTAACGCTGTTTTCAGCAGAATTGCCCTGGTGTCTTGTTTTTGTGCAGAAAGTCAACTTTCGGGAAAAACACCAGAAAAGATCGCAAACCTCCTATTTTACCAGAAGACTCACGGAGCCAGAAGGGGAGGCGAGATGGGCCACGAGTGGCCCAAACCACAGGGGCGCGGCCAAGGGGCCCCGCGCCAGCCTGAGGAGGGCGACTCGGACACCTCCCCGAGCCCCCTTTCGACTACTTAACCCTCTCTGACCTAAAACGCGAGGGGGTCGTCCACTTCATCCAGAAACATCACCGTACGCCGCCGCCATCGCGAAACCTATTTCGGGGACCAGAAACTCCGTTCTGGCACTCCGCCGGGACGGGGAATTGGAGGAGATCATCGCCATCATCATCACCGACGCTTCTCCATCGACCATCCATGTTTCCCCCATCCATGTGTGAGTAATTCCCTGCTGTAGGCTGAGGGGGATGGTAGGGATTGGATGAGATTGTTCATGTAATAAGTTATAAGATCATTAGGGCATGGTGCCTAGTATCCATTGTTAGTACTTATTGATGTTGTTGCAACTTGTTGAGCTTAATGCTTGTCACTAGGGCCCGAGTGCCATGATTTCAGATCTGAACATGTTATTGTTTCATAATGATATGCACTGTTTATTGATCATACCTGCAAGTTGTATACACATATTGTTGTCCGGAACCCGAGGTCCCAAAGTGACAATAATTGGGACAGCCGAGGGGAATGGCTGCGATGTGAGGATCACATGTGTTCACGGCGTGTTAATGCTTTGCTCCGGTACTTTATTAAAAGGAGTACCTTAATTACCAGTAGATTCCCTTGAGGCCCGGCTGCCACCGGCTGGTAGGACAGAAGATGTTGTACAAGTTTCTCATTGCGAGCACGTACGACTATATACGGAACACATGCCTATGTTTACTTAGTACTTGGATGCTTTATCATTATTATCTGCAATGCCTATGTCTTGATTATTATATGAGCTATCTTATCCATGCAGCGCCCGTTCATCCATCCCTATGCCTACAGTGTTTTAATCCTACTGTTTACTGCAATCACTACTGCTGTCTCTATTTACTGCTGCTATTATTTCACCGCTACTACTGCTATAAAACTGTTGCTACTGATAATCTGTGTCGAGCAAGACTATTCACAGGTGCAGCTGAATTGACAACTCCGCTGTTAAGGCTCTCAAGTATTCTTTGGCTCCCCTTGTGTCGAATCAATAAATTGGGTTTTACTTCCCTCGAAACTGTTGCGATCCCCTATACTTGTGGGTCATCAGTGTTCCTCAATCACGCCATGAGGGGAGACTGCGTGGAAAAGGCACGCTATGAAAGAAAGCAATAATATGTAGGGACGGGCATTCATTCACTCGAGCATACTACACAGTTCTACATAATTCCAGCTTCGTGGCTCCATATATCGAGCAACACAAGAATATGTTACGCTCGAAATACCCGGAGGAACTTGAAGATTGGATTGCTGGAGAACACGAGAAGACTTTCGGCGGTTGGTTGCAAACACGTCTCATTAATGACGACACAGTTGGAGACGAGCTATACTTGTTGGCCAGTCAACCATCTTCGACTATATTGACTTTCCAAGGGTACGAGATAAATGGGAATACATTTTACACGAACGCCCAAGATAAAAAGAGCACCAACCAAAACAGTGGTGTCCGCTTTGATGCAACAAACAACAATGGGCAAAATGACACATATTATGGTTACATAGACCAGATATGGGAACTTGACTATGGACCTTCTTTTAAGGTCTCTTTGTTCTGGTGCAAATGGTTCAACCTGTCATGTGGGGTAGATATAGACCCGTGGTACGGAATGACTACAGTGGATCTCCAGAATCTTGCGTACGTCACGGAACCATTCGTCCTAGCCAGTCAAGTGGCTCAGGTTTTCTATGTGAAGGACATGTCCAGCAGACCGAAAAAAAGAAAAGATAAGCAAGCGAATCCATCATACGATGAGGAAAAGCGCCACATAGTTCTTTCAGGGAAAAGAAACATCGCGGGAGTGGAGGACAAGACAGACATGTCAGAAGATTTCAATAACTTTCATGAGATTCCGTCCTTCAGAGTGAAAACTGACCCAAGCATCATGTTAAATGATGAAGATTGTCCATGGTTGCGGCGCAATCCGAAGAAAGGGACACAGAAGAAGAAGTTTATACCACGACACTAGAGACAGATTTTGTTGGTGATGTGTAATAATGTAACTGTTAGTGATTTGTAATAATGTATTAAACCTTTTATGTAACCGGATGTTGTTAATGATGATTATATTAAAATAAAGCGATGATTATTACAAATTTTAAGACAATTAGATATTGACAGATTAAAAAATATGCAAAATGGTTAATTGTTTGAATAGTTAGAATAATTATTTTAGAAAACAGAAAATGGATTTGGATTAGTTATTCAAATTTAAACACTTTTCATGTTGAAATTTTTGTCAGATTCAAAAGTACGCAAAAGTTATTAAAATTCATATTCAAATACTTTTCAAATTTTGGCGCTAAAAAATTCATATTCAAACACTTTTTGGGCGCGCCGGTTGGTGGCACCGCGAAAACACCTCTAGTGCTGGCCCGTGCCACCAGCCGGGACTAAAGGGGGTACCTCTAGTCCCGGCTGGTGGCACGGGCCAGGACTAGAGGCCCGTTGATATAAATACCCACGCCTCCGCCCCGGGCCGAGCAACCACCCGGGACCGACCGGATAAACCTAGGCGAAGCCCTGCCGAAATTTTCCGTCGCGCCGCCGCCGTCGCCTTCTCGTGCCGTCGCCTCTCGATCCGCTACCCGCGGCCTCCTCTGCGCCCGCCGCCGTCGACGGCTCTGGTGAGCTCCCCGTTCTCTGCCCTCTCGCCCCTCTCACCCTCAAACCCTTGATCTGCGCCGGCGGGGATGGAACCAAGGCCATTGATATATACAGGGCCTAAAGGCCGTTCTTACAAAGGGCGGCGGGCCACGGTGGATGGAACCACGGTGGTGTCGGCGTCGTTCTTACATAGGGGGTGGTGGCCACAAAACGGCCGTCTTATACATAAGTTTAAAAAAAGGCTCGCCGACGCCGGAGGTCTAGTCCTCGTCGGAGTCGATGAGATAGTAGGAGGGAGCCCACAGGTGGGCCGGCGGCAGCGGATCCTCCTCCATTGGCGCCAGTGGCGGTGGCGGCAGCTCCTCCTGCGGTGGCGGCGACGGCGGTGCCCAAATGCCGCCGGTCTGCGGTGACCCAGCACACCACTTCATGTTGTAGTGTACAAGTCGTTGATGTAACACGCACGGAAGGACCTTGATACGTCTCCAACGTATCCATAATTTCTATTGTTCCATGCTTATATTATACCATTTGCTACATGTTTTATATACACTTCATATCACTTTTATGCATTTTCTGGGACTAACCTATTAACAAGATGCCGAAGTGCTAGTTCCCTGTTTTCTGCTGTTTTTGGTTCCAGAAAAGCTATTCGGGTAATATTCTCGGAATTCGACGAAACAAAAGCCAAACCTCCTATTTTTCCGAGGGACAGACGGAGCCAGAAGGGCAAGCCAGGGGAGGCCCACGGCCTCCAAACCACCTGCTCGCGCGGCGGGAGGTGAGGAGGGAGCCCAGGACCTCCGCCGACATCGCCCCTTCGCCTATATATTGCCTCAGACGCGAAAACCCTAAAACAAGAAGTCATATTTCCAGAAGAGTTCCGCAGCGCCGCCGCCATCAACATCAAGTTTCGGGGGACAGAATCTCTGTTCCGGCACGCCTCCGGGACGGGGAATTGCCCCCGGAGTCATCTCCATCGACACCACCGCCATCTTCATCGCCGCTGCTGACTCCCATGATGAGGAGGGAGTAGTTCTCCCCCGAGGCTGCGGGCTCTACCGGTAGCTATGTGGTTCATCTCTCTCTCATGGCGTGATCTTTATGTGATCGTGTGTATTGCTAGTATCGCTGAATACATTAATAATGTTTATGCTACTCAAGTGATTTTGTCTAGTTTCTGGAGTCATTGTGACAACACGGTATCAAGGTGATAGTGTGGGTACTTGTGTGACTCTATGAATAATTTAGATATCTATCATGGCTTATTCTTGGGAATTGTGGTGTTTGTTTACTCAGACTTTGAGGTGTGCTTTTGCAGCCCTACGCATAGTACTCTTGCTTCATCAAGAAGGAGAATAATCCCGAGCAGTATTTACTTGTGTTCAGTTGTGCTAATCTAGTTGAATATGTAGATGTTACTCTTTATCTATTATGCACTCTATAGGTTACTTTAATATGAACTCCGGTAGTCTCCACGGTGTAAAGGTGACAGTGTGTGCACCGTGTGTGATTCCTTTATGACGTTGTGGCGCTTGTTTACTCCGGCTTGAGGTGTGCTTTTGTAGCCCTACACAATGAATGGTGTTTGTTATCCAACAAGAGAGTGTTTAAGAGTAGCTTTTACTTATTCAGTTATGAGATCATTGTTGAGAGTGTCCACTAGTGAAAGTATGATCCCTAGGCCTTGTTTCTAAGCATTGAAACACCGTTTACAACAAGTTCGCTACATGTTTGCTTGCTGCCATCTTTATTCCAGATTGCAATTACCACTTATAATCATCCATATTACTTGTATTTCACTATCTCTTCACCGAACTAGTGCACCTATACATCTGACAAGTGTATTGGGTGTGTTGGGGACACAAGAGACTTCTTGTATCTTAATTGCAGGGTTGCTTGAGAGGAATATCTTTGACCTCTACCTCCCTGAGTTCGATAAACCTTGGGTGATTCACTTAAGGGAAACTTGCTGCTGTTCTACAAACCTTTGCTCTTGGAGGCCCAACACTGTCTACAAGAATAGAAGCACACGTAGACATCAAGCTATTTTCTGGCACCGTTGCCGGGGAGGTAAGGTAAAAGGTACTCACATCATCTGGCTACTAAGCTATCTAGTACTGTTGCTAGTGTGTGAGTGCTCGAAGTTATTTCCTTTAGATTCTGCAATTATATCTTTTTGTTTCTTGTTTTTTATTTCACTAGTTAGGCTTAATGGAAAACAACAAAAAAATTAGAGAGCTCTATGAAATTTATCTTGAGTTAGGACATGATGCTTTTGAAGAGAAAATTAAAAAACCTATGGAAAATTATTTGCATGATGGTAGCAATGTTATTACTATAAATGCTTTGAACACCATTATTGCTAATGCTATGCAAAGCTCTAAGCTTGGGGAAGCTGGTTTTGATGAATATGATATTTTTAGTCCCCCAAGTTTTGAGGAGAAAATTTTCTTTGATGATACTTTACCTCCAATTTATGATGATTATAATGATAGTGGTATTTTGGTGCCACCTACTATGGAGGATAAAGTTTATTATGATTATACTATGCCTGCAATTTATGATGAATACAATGATGGTTGTGATAGTTTTACTCTCACTATTACTAATAAAATTGATTATGCTTATGTGGAGAGTAATGATACTTATATGCATGTGGATCATGATAAAAATGCTTTATGTGATAGCTATATTGTTGAGTTTATTCATGATGCCACTGAAAATTATTTTGAGAGAGGAAAGTATGGTTATAGAAATCTTCATGTTACTAAATTTCTTCTCTTTATGATGAATGTTTTGAGCTTTCTCTTGATTTGCTTTTATTTGCTGGGTACTTTAAGACCTACTGGTCCTTATGAGAGAGGGAGACACGATTTCATATATCACAATAATATTAAGACTTCTCTCTTTATGTTGAAATTTTTGAAGTTACACTTGTTTTGCATTTCTATGCTAGTCACTTTGTTCTTCATTGACTTGTTTTCTTACAAGACTCCTATGCATAGAAAGTGTTAGATTTAAACATGTTTTATATATGCTTCTTGATGCTCTCTTTTATGTTTCAACTCTCATCTTTATGTGGGCATCATAAAAATCACTATGCCTAGCTAAAAGGCTTTAAAGAAAAGCGCTTATGGGAGACAACCCATCATTTTTATTTGCTGTTATTTTTATTTTCTTTGAGTCAAGGTGCTTGTTACTTCTGTAGCAACTCCTTTGTATCTTTATTTTATTGCATTGTTGTGCCAAGTAAAGCCTTTTATTGAAAGTTGATGCTAGATTTGGATTTCTGCGCAGTGACAGATTTTTAGCTGTCACGATTTGAGCTTATCTCCCTGTAGAAAATTCGAAAAATTCTGTAAAAAATCACGCATCTTCCTCAGATATGTACGCAACTTTCATTAAATTGGACCAGTTCCATCTGAGCAACTTAAGTGCCTCGAAAAAATTCGTCTTCAGACTGTTCTGTTTTTGACAGATTCTGCCTTTTGTTTTGCATTCGCTCTTTTACGATGTTTTGTGGATTTCTTTGCTCCACAAAGCATTGGTGGCTGTAGCTAATGTCCAGAAGCTTTGGGATTGATTGTATCATTACAGAATATGAGAATTTTTGATTATGCACTAACCCTCTAATGAGAACTGTCTTGAGTTTGGTGTGAAGGAAGTTTTCAAGGATCAAGCGAGAAGGGTGATATTATGTGATCAAGAAGAGTGAAAAGCCTAAGCTTGGGGATGCCCCCGTGGTTCATCCCAGCCATATTCAAGAGACTCAAGCGTCTAAGCTTGGGGATGCCCAAGGCATCCCCTTCTTCATCAACAACTTATCAGGTCATCTCTAGTGAAACTATATTTTAATTCTTTCACATCTTATGCGCTTTACTTGGAGCGTCTGTGTGTTTTTATTTTTGTTTTTGTTTGAATAAATTCGGATCCTAGCAATCCTTGTGTGGGAGAGAGACACGCTCCGCTTTTTCATGTGAATACTCATGTTCTTCACTTATATTTGTTGAGTATTCTTAACTAGCTACTGCAGTGCTTTTAGCTCCTGTTTTTCATGCATCTCTTCGAGCTGTTAGCACTTGTTTATAAATACTCTCTTGCTGCATTATATTATCATTTGGAGAGTTTATGTTTAAATAAATTGATTGGTGTTTGTTTGGAAGAAAGAAAATGCTACATGTAGTAGTTGGTATTGGAAAAGACATATGCATTCTTGTAGATCATTGTCTTGTTTCGATTTGATACTTTGCAATTGTTTTGAGCTCTCAAGTAGATCATGTTTAAGCTCTTGCATCATGTAGTTAAAGCCTAGTAGTGGAGAACTACCGTAGAGCTTGTTGAGACTTGGGATGCATATTTGTTCTCTCTAAGGTCTAGATATTTTCTGGTAAAATGTTTGAGCAACAAGGAAGACAGTGTAGAGTCTTATAATACTTGCAATATGTTTTTATGTGATTCTTGCTGTACCGGTTTATACTTGTGTTTGCTTCAAACAACCTTGCTAGCCTAAACTCTGTACTGAGAGGGAATGCTTCTCGTGCATCCAAAACTTGAGCCAAAACCCATGCCATTTGTGTCCACCATACCTACCTACTATGTGGTATTTCCTGCCATTCCAAGTAAATATTTCATGTGCTACCTTTAAACTATTCAAAACTTTATTACTCCTTATTTGTGTCAATGTTTTATAGCTCATGAGGAAGTATGTGGTGTTTTATCTTTCAATCTTGTCATTTACTTCTGACAGACTTTCACCAATGGACTAGTGGCATATACATCCGCTTATCCAATAATTTGCAAAAAGAGCTGGCAACGGGGTGCCCAGCCCCAATTAATTACAACTTTCATTAATAATTCTCTTCACATGTTTTGCCCTGATTTATCAGTAAGCAACTTAATTTGCAAATAGACACTCCTCCATGGTATGTGAATGTTGGAAGGCACCCGAGGATTCGGTTAGCCATGGCTTGTGTAAGCAAAAGGTTGGGAGGAGTGTCAACTATAAAGAAACTAAAATACATGTGTAAACAAAAGAGAAGAGGGATGATCTACCTTGCTGGTAGAGATAACGTCCTTCATGGGAGCCGCTCTTGAAAGTCTGGTTGACAAGGGGGTTAGAGTGCCCACTACCATTCGTTGACAACAACAAACACCTCTCAAATACTTATTTTGTGCTCTCTATATGCTTTCGAAAACTTAAAAAGCTCTAGCACATGATTTAATCCCTGCTTCCCTCTGCGAAGGGCCTATCTTTTACTTTATGTTGAGTCAGTTTACCTACTCCTTTCTATCTTAGAAGCAAACACTTGTGTCAACTTTGTGTGCATTGATTCTTACATGTTTACTTATTGCACTTGTTATATTGCTTTATGTTGACAACTATCCATGAGATATACATGTTACAAGTTGAAAGCAAATGCTGAAACTTAATCATCCTTTGTGTTGCTTCAATGCCTTTTACTTTGAATCTATTGCTTTATGAGTTACCTCTTATGCAAAACTTTTTGATGCTTGTCTTGAAAGTACTATTCATGAAAAGTTTTTGCTTATATGATTCATTGTTTACTCTTTATCTATTTGTTAGCAAACTATAGACCATTGCTTTGAGTCACTTCATTCATGACATGAGCCTTGCAATATATTGATCAAGATTGTGTGAAAGCATGTCTCCTCAGAAATTATTTGTTGTTATCGTTTTACCTACTCGAGGACGAGTAGAACTAAGCTTGGGGATGCTTGATACGTCTCCAACGTATCCATAATTTCTGCTGTTCCATGCTTATATTATACCATTTGCTACATGTTTTATATACACTTCATATCACTTTTATGCATTTTCTGGGACTAACCTATTAACAAGATGCTGAAGTGCCAGTTCCCTGTTTTCTGCTGTTTTTGGTTCCAGAAAAGCTATTCGGGCAATATTCTCAGAATTCGACGAAACAAAAGCCAAACCTCCTATTTTTCCGAGGGACACACGGAGCCAGAAGGGCAAGCCATGGGGAGGCCCACGGCCTCCAAACCACCTGCTCGCGCGGCTAGGCCCACAGGCGCGCCGGGAGGTGAGGAGGGAGCCCAGGACCTCCGCCGACATCGCCCCTTCGCCTATATATTGCCTCAGACGCGAAAACCCTAAAACAAGAAGTCATATTTCCAGAAGAGTTCCGCAGCGCCGCCGCCATCGATACAAGTTTCGGGGGACATAATCTCTGTTCCGGCACGCCGCCGGGACGGGGAATTGCCCCCGGAGTCATCTCCATCGACACCACCGCCATCTTCATCGCCGCTGCTGACTCCCATGATGAGGAGGGAGTAGTTCTCCCTCGAGGCTGAGGGCTCTACTGGTAGCTATGTGGTTCATCTCTCTCTCATGGCGTGATCTTTATGTGATCGTGTGTATTGCTAGTATCGCTGAATACATTAATAATGTTTATGCTACTCAAGTGATTTTGTCTAGTTTCTGGAGTCATTGTGACAACACGGTATCAAGGTGACAGTGTGGGTACTTGTGTGACTCTATGAATAATTTAGATATCTATCATGGCTTATTCTTGGGAATTGTGGTGTTTGTTTACTCAGACTTTGATGTGTGCTTTTGCAGCCCTACGCATAGTACTCTTGCTTCATCAAGAAGGAGAATAATCCCGAGCAGTATTTACTTGTGTTCAGTTGTGCTAATCTAGTTGAATATGTAGATGTTACTCTTTATCTATTATGCACTCTATAGGTTACTTTAATATGAACTCCGGTAGTCTCCACGGTGTAAAGGTGACAGTGTGTGCACCGTGTGTGATTCCTTTATGACGTTGTGGCGCTTGTTTACTCCGGCTTGAGGTGTGCTTTTGTAGCCCTACACAATAAATGGTGTTTGTTATCCAACAAGAGAGTGTTTAAGAGTAGATTTTTACTTATTCAGTGATGAGATCATTGTTGAGAGTATCCACTAGTGAAAGTATGATCCCTAAGCCTTGTTTCTAAGCATTGAAACACCGTTTACAACAAGTTCCGCTACATGTTTGCTTGCTGCCATCTTTATTCCAGATTGCAATTACCACTTATAATCATCCATATTACTTGTATTTCACTATCTCTTCACCGAACTATTGCACCTATACATCTGACAAGTGTATTGGGTGTGTTGGGGACACAAGAGACTTCTTGTATCTTAATTGCAGGGTTGCTTGAGAGGAATATCTTTGACCTCTACCTCCCTGAGTTCGATAGACCTTGGGTGATTCACTTAAGGGAAACTTGCTGCTGTTCTACAAACCTCTGCTCTTGGAGGCCCAACACTGTCTACAAGAATAGAAGCACACGTAGACATCAGACCTCTCCACAAATATTACATCCCTCAGAGTAGTACAACACTATTCAATACAAAATCTTGAGAACCTTCTTTACAAATAGAAGTAGGTTTCGTGCAAATGAAACATCAAGAAGATCCAATTCGTATCACTAAGCTGGATATCAGCTCCATCTCTAATTCCTAATCCACTACTGTTGTTGTCACAGCCCTAATCTATTCCATCTGAAATATCTTTATCCAAGTTGTACTCCTTCTTCTAAGATGATGTTGTCTCCTCCATCGGCAGTGTTGTCGTTATATACACCTAAGCAAGGTGGTCGTCATCCTTCTGTCGGTGAAGTAGCTGTTGACTTCTTCAAGCTCCATCAGTAGACTTGACTCCTTGTTGGATACTTCCTTGACGTCATGATGGCTAATTGTCAACTCCTTTGCTGTCTCCAAAAATCTAAGCAGGGGGTCAACGAGGAAAGGGTAAGCAACTCGAGCGTTACTTAGCAAGTTCAATAATATAGGAAAGAGTTTTTGTTTTGAATGCACTAGCTACTACCATGACCAACGGTCATAGGCATAATGCAAGTTTTGGAAAACCTTTCTTCAAAGGTCAAGTTTTATTTCAGAAAACTATGCTCACGGTCTCCACGGGTTCATAGTAATCACTTGGGATGCCTTTCCCGCTGCGGTCTGTAGTTCCTTTCGGGAACACGGATGTGACAGTCACAGTTTCTTGTTGTTGACTCTGCGGAGTTGCGTAACTTTACCCATGAGAGAAACCCAGCCTTGTTGCCTTTCCGAGCGGCCAAACTCGTCCATACTTCCATGGTATGGGGCCAGGTGTGAGTCCAAAGCCAATCACCGCCCTCTCCGCACAACACATATCCGCCCCTTATGACCCAGCCGGTACAAAGACCGCTCGTCACCACTCCCGAGCTCCTATTCCAAATCACCCCGTCGGGTGGGGAAGGTATGCGCTCCCACGCTGTTGTCCGCCGCAATGGAACCAACCAGGTAATAGTCTACCGAGGATATGTGAACGAGAGAAGATACGGCTGACTTTTACCGTCCATAGCAGATCTCATGGTAAACGCTTCAATACGGCGCTAGGATCACTGTGACATTGGTAATTAGTCCTAGGTATTTACTTTCCCGTACAATGGAACCTCCACCACAACATCAATCCGTGGTTCCATTGCCAGCCAACATAGTATATATAGCAATTCACATCATTCGAAAATAGGTTTTTCCTTTTTATGCAGATGAATAAATATATTACTTTTATAAATACTTTGATAAAAATATTTCAACGGACATGCAAGAATGAACTTGCCTGTGGTAGAAATGGCCGTTCAACTCTTTGGGATTCTAGGGTTTGCGGTAAAACCCCGAGTTCTAAAAATAGCAAAGTAATCCTGATAAGGACTACTGAAAAATTTAGCAGCATGCTATTATGCATAATCATGAAATGCATCGTCACCCCAAAATTCCCAAGTTGTGAATTTTAAGACTTTTATAGTGTTTGGGAGTTTTAAATTATCTAAAGAATTTGACAACAATTTTCATGAGGAATAAATTTAAAGTGATTAAATTGAAATAGTTCAATATAATTGAACTTCAAGACTTTATTTTCCCATATTATTTTCTTTTAAGAAAATAGTTTTTGAAAAAGAATTTCAAGTCATTTCCACTTAAGGACCCTTGAATTTTTCATCCACAAAATGTTTTTCAAAACTTCAAATAAAACTTACATAAAAATTCCTCATATTTTGTAGAGTATGTTGCATATTTTTAGTTGATTTTTGTATATTTGAATTTAGTGTAAAAATTCATTTAAGTTTGAATATTTTTGATTTAGGATGAGTAACAAGATAGTCTTGGTATAGTTCAAATATTATTTTGAACTTAGTATTTATTTTCCCAGATTATTTTTCTTGAGAAAATAATTTTAAGAAATTATTCCAAAGAGTAATCCACTTAAGGATCTTTGAATTTTTAATCAAAGAAATAATTTTCAAAAATTCCTGTTAGTATTTTATTTAAATAGCTTATTTTCTGCTAATATGTGTAGATGTTTTTAAATTATTTTTAGGATTTTATTTGAATTTATAGCAAGTTTTGAAATTTGGGAAATTTCATAATTTTAAAATGTTTACAAATAGGTCCCTGGTTCAACTTGGTTGAACCAAGTCAAAGACTTGGGTCTGGCTCGGGTCGGTCAACCGACCGAGCCACCTCTCTCATTCTCTCTCTCGCTCGTGTCCGAGCCCGACCTCGACCTCGCCTTGGCATTCATGTCGCCGCGCCGTCGCCGCCTCGCCCCGGCCAACTCCGGCCATCTCCGTCGCCGTGACGTGGGGCAAAATACTCCCCACACGCCGCTCTGCCTCCTCACGAGAGCGATTTGAGTTCCGCTTCCTCTCGCGGCCGTGCACAACCCGTTAGGGTTTCAGTGCTGGCCCGGCTTGCCGCCGTTCACGACCTTCTTCCCCGGCGTGCTCGCCATGGCTGGGCGCAGAGCTCCGCGCCCCTATGCCGCCGTGGTGCGGTGTGCCTGAACCTTTACTGCCGTGTGCCCCCTCCATCGGTTGCGCGGGCACTGCCTCGCCCCCGAGGAGCTACAGCCACGGTCGCCAGGTAAACTTCGTGTTCCTCCACTCTCTCTACCCACTGCTAGCTCTACTAGCTGATACTCATGCCCGTATGCCTCTCTAGCTTAGGATTTGGATGAGCAGATGATGCTCTGCTGCTGCTATGCTTGTATATGTGAACTGATTACCTCTCTGTGTCACTCGTGAGGTGAATGGTGTAGATCTTAGTGTGTAGATCACACCACTGTCTCTGAATGAATCATTGTGAGCTTAACTTGCTCATAGATGTGATATGTGCAATAGGAAAAATAATTCTGAGCTAGAATTAATACTAGCAGTGATGATTAGCTTATTTAGAGCATGATTTAATCATGTTTGTTTGTTGTGATGCCTCCATGTAGAGTTACACATCATTCTTGCTTGATTAGAAATGTTTTTATGTTTTCCTGTGCTTCTTCCAAGTGTTCAGATGTGCATAGCTCAGTTAATCCAGCTCTGCTGGTTCACTGGCTTGTGTGCTTTGATAAAAACAGAATAGGAACAGATACTACACTGAAAATCTTTCCCTTGCTTCTGTAGATGCTCAAACAAATGGTAAAACACTCAACTTCACTCCCTTTCATCTCTCTGCCCTATTTCTTGCACAGAACAGAAGTACTCTGCTTGCAAATCATCTTCTATAGCACCACACCTTGCTGAGCAAGGTTCTGTTAAGAATAGATGCTAAATTCAGCACTCAAGCATGGTTCTATCATTTACAGAACCTACTAAATCACTCTCTAGCACATATGTTTAACAACCTTGGGTGTAGAGCAGATAAAGCTACGGAAGAGTCTGATCTTGCTCAAATGTTCAACCGTCTCTTCTGGACTGCACCTTGTGGTTCTACCTTCTCCTCCTTGTTGCTTGACTTCTCCTAAGTTTTAATGGCTTGTGGTGGATGGTTTAGGTAATCTCCATGATTGGCTTGTGGTTTGTGGTTGTTCTTGGTGAAGAACAGATGGAATTGGTGCTGCTGGATGTGTTGTGCTTGTGAATATGCGTGATTTGTGTTTGCTGAAATTTTTATGAGCTGGGGCTTCGAACTGGTGCTGATTATATACTGTTTTGATGTTTCATGTGCTTGTGACACCAGGATAATTGGCTTGTGATGATTCACCTGCTTGCAGTGGCCCTTCCTTGCCTCGAGCTGCCTATTTGGACTACTTTTACTATTCTTTTAACACTGAAGATAAGCTTCAGCTGCTGCTGCTCAGTTCATCCCCCTTTGGTGATAAAACTTGAGTTACAACCGAGTCATTGATCCTATCTTGATCTAGATATTTTGCTGGTTTGCTTGGCTGTGAAGTATTTGATTAGTGAATGTCGGTTTGAGATGATTTACTCAAGTGTATGTGTAATTAAGCTAGTCATTAGCTTAATAAGTGGGAATTAGGATCTATTTGTCAATTAATGGCAAATGTGATACCATTAAGTTGCCTTTGCTTTTATTTGCTTCCTGGTTTTAATTGTGGAGATGTGAATTCATGAGTTGCTTTGCTTAAATGATCATGAGATCAAAATGCTCAATTAGCAATTGTTGCCTTTGATGTTTGTTGCCTGAAGATGATTTCTGTTAAGTGCTATGCTTAAGCCTTTGCCCCTAATGTTGCCTTTGGTTTCAATGAGCATGATCAAACAGATCAGTCCCTTTGTTGCCTCAGGATTTTATTTGCATTCTTCACACTAGTCTAACCAAACCATAATTTTGGTTAGGCTGAACCAGGTTTCATAGATTAACATGCCAGCACCAAATGGTGGTGGCAACATTTTAATACTAACCCCAATTTCTTCTTATTTTTGTTGTTTGTTTTGCAGGTTGAAGATCCTCTGAAAATTCAGAAGTGAAGATCTAGTTTTAGGATTTTTATTTATACTCTTTTGTAATATCATCACTTGTTGTAATAATCTAGTTGTAATTTTGGTTATAATGGACAGATTGTATTATTTGAGTTGTTTGGAAATGTGTTGATATATTCTTGTAAAGAAAATGATTCAAATATGTGGTGTTGCAATTAAATTGTGATGATTTAAGAAAAGATGATCATGTTTTTGAAATTCATTTGAATTGTGTTGAATTTAAGAACTTATAATTAGTTCATGTCAAAATTTATATGTCCCTTTTGAAAAGGTAGGGTTTTGAAAATAAGTCGTAGGGTTTATCGACACCCCTCGACTAACTGTCACTGTCTGACTCCCAGACCCTCGACACTCGTCTGATATCGACCCTCGATACTTTTAGCACAAAAGCGCGAAATTTTTCCAGTTTTCACCAAAAGATGCATGAATGCACAAATGCAGTTCCTATTTCTACCCTTTCGACTCTCCAAACTGTGGGGTATTACACCCAGTTCTCCTCGACGGGCAGTGGCTCGACGTGTGCCAGCTCCTCGTTCTCCTCGGCCTCCTGCTCCTGGACCAGGTGATGCCACCACGTAAGTGGAGCCCCCGGTGGCAGTGGTGGCGGCAGCGGCTGGGCCGCGGCCAGCACCTGCTCCCAGCGCTTGATCTCGTCGTCGACGAGGGAGCGGCGCCTCGTAGGCGGCCTGCATCTCCGGGTCGGCGTCGTCGATGACCTCCTCCTCGAACCACAGCTCGGGCTCCTGGCCGGGCGGCGGCGCGGGGTAGGGCTCGGGGTTCGCCGGCGGTGCTGGGGCTGCCGCGAAGAAGGCTTGGCGGCGGTCGCCGTGTTCGTCCGCGAACCACTGGTCCTAGTTCGCGGACTCCAGCGTGTAGGCGGGGTCGTTGTAGAGGTCCGGCGGGAGGAGGCAGCGGCGGCGCGCGATCTCCACCACCCTGGCCCGGCCCCGCGCCGGGATCGGCGGCACCAGAATCCGCTGGGGATTCAGGTGCCAGTTGTCCGGCAGGTGGACGTCGGGCCAGAACACCGGGGTGGCATTGTTCCAATGCCACCAGCATTCCACGACCCGGACGTACCGGCGCATCCGGGTGCCTTGCCTCACCGGAGGTGGCGGGGAGCGCCCTGCCGGGGGTGGTGAGGAGCGCCGGCCATCCCCGACCATCCGCATGCCCTGCGGCGCGAGGCCAAACACCTCCGGCGGTGGTGGCGGAACGCGGCGGCGCGCGGCAGGAGAAGGAGGTTGCGGTGGCCTTCTCTGGCCGGAGGAGCTGCTGGACTCGTGCTGGTTCTTCGGGTTCTTGAACCACCGTGACATGGCTTCGGCTCTGGGCTAGGGTTAGGGCTGGGGATGGCTGGATTTGGTGGGGCGGCGTACGTGCGGCGGAGTCCATTTAAAAGGACCAGGGTGGGGGAAGACGAGGGGCGGTGGGCCAGCTTTGACCACGAGTGGCCAGTGTGGATAGCCTCACGTGGCCACGGCCGTGTGGTTGGGGATACGTGGCCGCTGGGTCGCTGGCAGGTGGCCCAGGGGTGGGGAAAGCGAGGTGGCCGTGTGGTCACAAGTGGCCCTCTTTGATCGTTCGTGGGCGCGGGCGTTCGTGGATGGGTGGGGAAGACGAGGTGTCGGTGGGTCGCTGGCAGGTGGCCCCCCTTTGACCACGCGTGTCCAGGGTGGACGCTGGCCGTTCGTGGGGACGTGCCAGTTTAGATCAGGGGACGTGGCGCGTCGACCCAATGCTGGCCCAAATTTGAGCTGGAATTGGGTCAGCCCAGATTAGTTAGCAAAATTTAGCAAAATTTAGGTGTTAGCAAAATTTAGAGTTAGCAAAATTTAGGTGTTAGTAAAATTTTTAGTGTTAGTTAAAATTTGTAGTGTTAGTCAAAAAAATTATAGTTAGCAAAATTTAGGTGTTAGCAAACAATTTAGGTGTTAGTTCAAAAAACTTTATCTTACGAATTTTGAAAATTATGTTTTTAGTTTATTATTCTGCTAATTCTAACATTGTTTTATCTTTCTTTTGTATCAGTTAAGCAATGGATAACTTCAACAGTAGAGACCGTGAAGAAGTTGTGTTCGACATTATACGGCACCCCGTTCTTGGAGCAGAAGTCGATCCACTCGAAGACAATGGAGCAGAAGATGGCTCACACTTTTTGAACGAGTCCGGTCCAGGAATTGAGCTGGAATGAAGAGAGGAATCTCAAACGAGCATCGACTGCGATGATGACTCGCAGATTGGTGGACATCCGCCGCAGTCTGGCGAGGTATATTAAGCTTATGTTGATCAGATGCAATAGTTGATTTGTGTATGTATGTACTAACAAATGTTTCTTATTTTTAGACCTCTGCATCGACCCAATCTGAAATAAGTAAACGAGGCCATGCCAAAGGGATGAAATCCGGTACACATCTCCCAATTGAGGTCATCTCTCCAGAGGGCAAACCGTTGGAACCCAAGGCGAATGCCAGTAAGTTTGTGCATCAATGCGGAGTCCGAGTATGGGTCCGAGTATGACATGGAAACATGGGACTTATTAGTTGATAAACAAAAACAAATTTATGTACCCCAGAAAGCAATTGTTGATACAATCGCCAAGGTTCGAGAGGGAAAGTTTATTCCCGACAGAGAGAACGACGAGCTGACAGAGGCCCTCGGGAATAAAGAAAAAAGAGGACGAACACGAGGTTTTGGACCAGATGTGTCGTGGAATGAAGGGTTTCCCGAAGACCGTGATTCTTACAGAAGCCGAGCGAGAGCAAAGAGGAGGAAGGAGCTGGAGGAGGAAGCTCGGTTCAGCAAGTTAGAAAGAAAGAACGAGGAGATAATTGATCTCTTTAAGCAGCAACAGAAGCAACTAGATCAAATGCGCGAGCAACAAGCGCCAACTTATCAGCTGCAGCAAGATAGTGACCCATCTCAGCGGAGAAGCAGCGTGGCTTCCACGGGGGTCGGTGCTGATCAGTCAACGGGTACCTACCCCGTGGACAATATCAGTGAGAAGACAAGTTGTGAGCTACATGTGCCAATTATGAACTTATCCTTGAAGGTGGCAGACGGCTATGCTTTAACTTGTGAATCTACAGCAGTGTGTCATTTCAAAGAGATTCCAGATGGCTATGCTCATGTCGGCGTGGATAGAGTTCGTACAGGATATGAATCAATGGTGCTTGAAATCCCTGGAGGTGATGATGTGATGGCACTAGGAGACGTCGGTGGTGGTATCATTCTATGGCGCAAGAAATACATCGTGATTCCAGGCTTGGCGCCACCAAGGCCATCACCATCGTCTCCTCCGAGACGCGATTCACCACCTCCAAGTCCACATGATGACCACATGGATGACGAGCAGCACAACACAAGTCCACGTGAGCCGACTCCGCCGCCGCGTCAGCCGACTCCTCTGCCGCCTCCGCCCACTACGCAGGGTCAGGGCCAAAAGAGGACGCAGCGTGACACCACGTTTAGTTTCCGAAGCGTACCCCGACAGGAGCCCCTCCCAAAAGTCCCGAAGGTTCCTCCCCGAGAGCTTATGACAGGACTGTAGAGGAAAACGCCGCGATCTGCGATGCCCAGTTGAAAAGCTTTCTTGCACAGAAACAGCCCGAGCCAAAGCCAACTTATACGCCAGATCAACTAATTGGCGTCTGGACTTTATTGAGCATCCATTGCAAATTGAGATAAATAGGCCAGATGACTATTTACGCACTATTAGAAGAGTTCGTTTCAAGCCGACGACAAGTACTAGTGCCAGCGGGAAAAAAGACGTTGCCTAGCTCGGAGAACAAGCAAAACAATTGATCTCCCCGCTCAAGGTGCACACTGATCATCAGCGCTCCGCGGCGGACATTCCTTTATCCTACGAGACGGAATTTGCTGCAGAAGTTGGTATGACACTTTCTCAATTGCAAAGCGGCGGAGATTTTCCCATTTCGGATCAGATCGTATGGAAATGGGAATACGGAAATTCTTTGTTGCCACCTGATCAGATTGATGATCTACCAACACAAATGCGGAAACTGCATAGGTGGTACATGGAAGTCACAAAGTTAGAGCGACAAATTCTCATTGTGAAAGTTACAAAAGAACATTTCGCAGGTGCAGATGAGATACAAATTTATCTTAAGAACTCTATCAGTTATACAAGATTGACGCCCTCGACTTGGCTATCGTCAGTACCTATTGTATGTAAGTGGTTCAATTCATCTATTTCTGAAATAAAGTCTCTAGCTCACCTCGGTCATTGCCTATAGTAATTATGCTCACTATTTATGCAGAATGAAGAGTGATGAATGTGACAGAAAAAGAATCTTTGACACTGGGTTCATTGACCCAAAACGAATTAACGAGGAGTTGCTACGGAAATTCCCCAAGGAAACGGAGACCAACTTGCTAAGGTTCATGCTTAAGCAAAATTATAAAAAGAAGTTACTGTTTCCTTGCAACTTCGGGTAAGAGTGTTACTATCTTGTACACATTATTTTTTGCTTACTCGATGTTAAGTGTAAATGATGAGTTACTGACATATATAAACGTGCGCAGCTTCCATTATATTCTGCTAATCATTGAAATTGATCGAGAAACTGTTGACATCTTAGACTCATTGGTGTATCCGAAGAGAAGTACCAAAACCTTTTAGATGCGCTCCAAAGGTATTTTCAATCATTATCGCACTATATCGTTTTTTTATTTCCTGAGATATCTAGTAACTAATAACTCATTTATTCGTTTTTTTGCCGGACAGGGTTTGGAAAATTTTCAGAACGAAGATAAAAGGTCTTAAAGAGGAGCTTACTTTTAAGCAATTGCAATGCGAGAGGCAGCCCTCGGGGAGCAATTTGTGTACATACTTCGTTTGCAAGTGGATTCGCATGGAAGTCAGTGAGCGGAACAGTAAGACATGGATAGAAGTACGTGAACAAATATATTCATAATTCTTTTTTATTACCATCAGTTGTGTTGAGTGTCATTCATAATTTTTGTTACGATGATTGATATTCATATTGATCTCCTTCTTTTATAGTGTAATGAAAAGCGGAGGAGGCTGCAATACAGGGAGCACTTTCTACCAATTGCAGAGGAAATTGCGGGATTTTTGAATAACCAGGTCATAGAAGCAAATGGAAAATACAATGCCATAGATGGCACTATCTAGTCCCGATTATGATCTCCATGTAAATATGAATAGACGGGCTCTAGTCCCGGTTATGATCTCCATGTAATTGAATATACGGGCTCTAGTCCCGTTATGATCTCTATGTAATCAAATATATTTTTATTAGATAAATATTTTTTTGTGAACATTTTGATATGCTATATATATTTCTGATTTGTAACTAATTAACCATATATTTTTGCAATATTGATCACAATTTTAAATATTCAATATAGCGGGGTAACAAAAATTCAGAGGCTGCCACGTGGGTGCATCTCTAGTCCAGGGTCGTGTTATGATCCGGAACTAGAGGTCCTCGACCACGCGTGGCCAGGGCCCTCACGTGCGGACCCCTTTTGTCCAGGGTCGTAACCCACCCGGGACTATAGGGGGGAGCCTCTAGTCCCGATTCGTCAGTCCCGGGTGGGCACCCGGGACTAGAGGCCCTCACCAGCCCAGACTAGAGGCTATGTTTCTACTAGTGGAGTGACTGGTAGCAATGTTTTCATGTACTTGTTTGTCTATATATACGGCTAGTTGTGCACTTGTAGTACTAGCTGTCGTTTTTCTCCCGGTCGTGAATCGATTTGATATTTTGATGTGACTTGATTAAGAGAAGTTTCCATTGGCTACGCACGTGCGCCAGTATCCAATGAACGGATACGCGTTCTCATAAGAAAGGTCTACAATAGGCCTAACAATAATAAAACAACAGTGAGGTTGTGACACTTTCTCTTCATCGTGTGTCCTTTCACCTTCACTTTTCGTGCGTAATCAAGATGAAGTGACAAGTTCCGTAGCTGACGTGGCCGACGGCGGACTCAAGTCAAGGACCGGTTCCAGAATCCAAGTGTAGGATTTTTTTACAAGAAAGAGCACACAACACTCCACGGCCTCTCAGGCGCAACGTGTCGACAACAACCAAATCGTACACGTAGATGATGGAGCTAATTATGCAGATCGAGGCAATGGTGTTGGATTGCTAAACAAGGTGGACTAGCGAGAGCGACGTTAACACGCATGGGTCACGATTAGGGATTTGGTTACCGGTCGAATTACCGCGGTTACCGGCCGGTAACCGGATTTCTCGGCCCCTCCGGTAAATATTCCGGACCGTTTGAATTTAAGCCAAATTTTTCCTCTCAATTTTTTATTTTGTTTCAAGTAATCTCGTCTGGAAATTTTCCGATAACCTGGTTAGCGGAAATCCTGGCCCCATCACGATATGCTTTGCTTGCCTGCCACCCATCAACATCCCTTAAACAACTAACCCCTGCTACATAAGTATATACCCGCCTTGTCAGTGATAACTAAGAAGGTTCTAGTAGCTTTAAAGGGAGCCAAGTGCTCAACCCAACCTTCTCCTTTTCTTCTGAGACGCACATACAAAGCTCCAGTATCGTGCTGGAAATATAAAACTTAAGGGTTAAGCTGAAGAGAGAGAGCATCGATCGGAGCTGCGTGGGATGAACGCCAGTTTGGATATGCCCAACAACAAGCTAGTGAGAGTAACCAAATGTTCCACTATCAGCATACAAAACCTTTGATGGAGTACAAATTGGGTAGTTTCCTAGTTGGAGATGAATTGTGAAAGAGCAAAACGCCCTTCTTCTAACCACAAACAGGGATTTTGCTTTTGGTTTTGGATCTCACGGACAAAGACGTTTTAGCGGAAAAGGAGAGTGCTTTCCCAACAGAATGAGGCTCGGGAAAACAATTGCTCGAGTATAACCCGTCTCTTGGTCCATGACGAGGTTCTTCCAGAGAGAAAAGTTGCCTCATGAGTCATGCATGATATCGTATTGGGGACACGTTACTCCCGGAAATCCCGATCGGCCGAATTGCGCCGCTCGCTCCGTGTCTTGCTCACGGCATGCCCTGGGTGTCCCGCTTTACACCCTGTTAGATGGACCCACGGAATCGCTGCTGCAACTAAGCTAAATAAACATGGATTAATTAGTCAGTGGTGTAAGCAAGGCATCCTCAGGGCTCTGGGAGACGATGTCATGGTGCCGTTCTACGGGAACAAGGCAAAGTCGTTGGTTGGTTGGACTTTTACTACACCTGAAAAACCATCCACGCCAAGAAGGTTAATTCTTCCCTATGGTCTAAAATTTCTTTTTGAAATGCCTATGGTCAAGTCCTTAGACACGAAAGGGTACGTGAGAGAGGCGATCAAAAAATCCATCTAGGGTTCAGTCCCCATCGGCGGCGACGTCGCCGGTCCACTCCGTCTCCGGTGGCCTTAGGGCCTTAGAGGCGTGACGGATCACAGGCTCTCACTGGCGGGAGGATTCTCGTCATTTGTTTAGATTTTTCGGTGTCTTCTTCGATATGGTGAGGCGACGGCTACATCTTGATGTCAGAATAAGATCCTCACGTCCTATCCTCGCTTTGATGGTGCGTCTAGCGCTAGCAGAGAGCGTGTGTTCAGCGGATCTCCTGAGATCCTGTCCGTTTTTGTATTTGTCCGTGTGGTTTCGGGTCTGCCTCTTTTGATCTACGGGCGTTTTCATTGCCGATGGTTACTGCTCTAGTGCGCTGGTCACTTCGAGTCTTAGCACGGCGACTTCTCGTTTGTCTACTATAACAAGGTTTACCTGGCTCCGGTGAGGGAGGGGTGAATACCTATTTGTAATTTTTTATTACTTCTAAAATTTTATGCATCGTTGTTCATGATCAATATATTGGTTGGCCTTTTCGCAAAAAATTAAAACGAAGAGTTGCAGAAGTAAACTCTGAATCACAGCCTCGCAGTAGTGAGATTTGGACATATGTATGACGATGGTAATTAGCCAGCCAAAGTTAGTTAGGTGTGTTGATTCACCGGAATAGGTAGTAGCCGTAACTTGTGACCATGTTCTTGATCGATTTTGGGGGTTCCTTCCCGGGTAACTTTTTTCGATATCCTCCGCGCGCGGTGCTTTTGCCCGCCACATTTCGGTTTTTGTTTGACCAGGCACGACGTAGTCGTAACACGATCACGGAGGTGCAGTTAATCCGATGCTGTGCTGGAACTTGGAGCCTACCCAATTCCCAAAACAGAAGCGTCGGCTGGCCGCAGAGCGGAGCAGCACAATGTTTCCTCGTCCAGCGCGGACTCCGTAGTCCACAAGCAACGATCGATCCATCCATCGGATCCTTCTTCTTCTTCTTCCCCGTCCTCGCCACAGTCCAGATTCCCGAGAGGATATAAGACAGGGGAGCGAAAGACGACGAGCCATCTACTTCGACCCAGCAAGCGCCAGCGTCACACGCACGGGTGGACGAACTCTAGGAGCCAGCCATGGGGTTCTTCACCAAGAGCACCTCCAAGCAGACCGCCAAGCTCAAGTCCCTCGTCAAGATCGCCCTCGCGCGCCTCGCCGTCGTCCGCCGGCCCCGCCTCGGCCGCCGCTCCATTGCGCGCGGCGACGTCGCGCAGCTCCTCTCCATTGGCCACCTCGACCGCGCCCTCGTCCGGGTACGTATGACCATGACCGTCTCCTTCAATTCCTGTTTCCGACCTCTCGTGTGTGGTGGTACTAACACGGAATATGATCGTGTGCTGTCGCGCAGGCGGAGCAGGTCATCGAGGAGGACAACATGCTGGAGGCGCTCGACATCCTGGAGCTCTACTGCAGAATCCTCATCGACCACGCCACCCAGTTAGAAAAACCAAAGTACTGTACTTTCTTCTCCCAAATCTCTGTTCTTGATTTCTCATCTTGATTCCTTTTATGCGACAAGTGACCTTTTTCTAATTTGATTCTTGGGATGTTATCCAGGGAGTGCAGCGAGGAGATCAAGGCGGCGGCGGCGGGTCTCATGTTCGCGTCGGCGCGCTGCGGCGAGCTGCCGGAGCTGCTGGACGCGCGCGCCATCCTGGCGGACAAGTTCGGCCGGGACTTCGCCGCGGCGGCCAAGGACGGCTCGCACGTCGTCGTCGACCCTACGGTAGGTTCGGTTTGCTCCAGCTATACACACGCCTACTGCTTCACGTGCCGCCTCTCCAACCGCCTGAATTGAAGAGAATTCATGCTGCTGTTGCAACCGTCTGAAAATTGAAGAGAATCCGTGCTGCTGTTGCAGTTAGTGCGGAAGTTGACCGGCGAGAAGGCGAGCCTGGAGCAGCAGAGGAGGTTGGCCAAGGAGATCGCGGCCGAGAACGACATCATGCTTGACTTCCCCGAGGAGCCGAGAGAGGTTCATCAGGTTCAGGTTGGTTGCAACCTGCACAACCTCGCCACCGCTCATCTTGTTCATGAGATTATTGTGATTTTTAGTCAGTAACACTGATGAGATTCTTATGATGAATGTGCAATGCAGAGGAAACAGAGTGCACAGGCCACGAACTTGCCGGCTGAGAAGTATGTCGAACAGATTGAGGTCAAGACGGAAACTCGCGAGGTTAGTCAGTCACTGCCATATTAATGTGCTGGTGCTTGATCATCAGAAAGAAATTTAGATGTATTTTGGAATTAATGCTGAGAAATTTCAATGTGTGACAGGTGCAGGAGAGACGGAGGCCTGCCGATGCTACCGTGAACCGGCCTAGCCTTGCGCAGCCGAGCGCGGAGGAGAAGGCGCTGAGAGAATCCAACAAGTACCGCGACGTCAGGATGGCGGCGGAGGCGGCGTTCGAGTCGGCGTCGTTCGCGGCGATGGCGGCTCGGGCGGCCGTGGAGCTGTCCCGGACAGAGTCCCAGGGAAAGAAGGGACCGAGAGGCGGCGGCGGACGCGATAAGGTTCACCCTCTGCAGAATTTCGGAGCAACCGAGCCGGAGACGCGGCCGCCGCCGGGGAAGCCCCAGAAGGCTCCGTCGCCGTCGCCGTCTCCGTCGTGGAGCGACAACAGCACGGTGTCCTCGGTGTGGTCGGACCCGCCGCAGAAGGGGAAGAGCGTCGTGTTCGACCAGAGCGACGGAGAAGACGACGACGTGGTGGAGGACCTCATCCGGCCTCCTCAGCTTCGCCGGCCTCCCTACAGGACTGCTTCCAGCGTTGACATCGGCGTCGGGGGCCAAACGAACGGTTCACGGCGCGCGATGTCCGGCGAGGTGGGCGCATTCCAGGACGCCAGCGCCTCGCAGCCCGCGCGCCAGACGCACAGGAGGCACGCCTCGGAGCTCGCCGGCGGCCATGCGCACCGCGAGGCCCCGGAGCAGCGCGCCCCATACAGAGCCCCTCCGCCACCTCCGTACAGGAGGAACCCCGCAGTCAATGCAGAGAGCGACGGCGGCGCAACGCGGCACGAGGAGGAAGATGTCGACGGCGGCCGCGGTGGCGCGTATGAGAGCTCGGCGTACGTCGCCCGCGCGCCGTACGGGAGGATCGCGTCCGCGCTGGAGGGCGGCAACGAGCACATCGCGCGGTACGAGGAGGTGCGCAGGATGGGCACCGACGCGCGGATGCTCCAGGAGCAGGTGTACGGCACCGGCGGCGGCGGGCCGGGACACCGCGTCCCGATGACGCCGGAGAGGAGGGCCATCTCGGTGCGCACCAGGAGATAGATGAGACGGTTTCAGTTCAGATTTTCAGAGTTCGAGCTCGACCGGAAAACAAAATGCAAGATGGATACATAATTTGGTGAAATTTTTGTACATAGAAATTGAGGGTAGTAGTAGCTTTCGAATGTAAGTAATCATCGATTGTTTTGTAAGTACTCCGTATTTGAGTTGGGAGGAGTTTTGCTGTGTTGTTCTAGGCCGGAAGCATCGAGAGGAAATTGTTTCTCAAAATTCGACTGGTTCGTCACGAAGTATGCATGTTTCCAGTGCTCAGAATGAACGTGATCGGCACTGCAACCTTGACGGCATATGTGTTGGCGTCGATCCATTCATGGACCACATTCTGTTGTTAACTTGCCAAGTTTGGCTCGACGAAGGGACCCTGGTCGACCTGATGCCTCTGGCTGCTTAGTTGTCTACTGCCGGTCCTTTTTCCCCTGACTAGCTAGGCCGCACGTCTGAACGTTCGTCACCGGTCCGCAGGACCACAACAGCCTACTGACGGCAGAGGCTTGAGTCCAACTTCTGAGGGCACGTACAGCGGAAGCAGTGCGATTCTACTGCCCCAGCTCTCCGTCTAAAAAAAGTGACCTGAGGCATCATGTAGCAAGATATTTACCCAACGCATGCTGCTCCATACATGCCTGCAATTTCAGCTTTACCCAATGCCTCTCTCTCCTGGCAGGAACAAGACGAGGCTACACGAGGTCATGTACCATGCTTTTTCTCTCTTTCGCTCGCTTTCTCACTGAGGAGACGGGATCCTCTGCAGGATCCCGCTTTGGCTTGCAAGCGACAGGTTTGTGCAAGCTGGACTGTGATTTCTGACGTGGATAGCTAGGGCAGTGGTCCAGCGTGGAGCGTTGGCCATGCCCTGAATGGTGGTATTGCATCTCGAGGTTTTAAAAATGTGAGAAGGGTGTGCCTAACTGCCTACTTAGTCCTCATCATCATTGACCCGTGGGCCAAAAATGTGGATCATCTTTGTAGTTCTTCCAAAATGGAAAAATAACCCTCACCTGTGTGATAAAGTAACTCTCCACGTACTATCATTGGTCAGATATTTGTGAGGTCATTGGACAATACTCTCTCTGTTTTTAAATATACGATTTTTTAAATTTTATCCACATTCGTATATAAATAAATGTATCTAGATATATTTTAATATATGTACACTCATTTTACTCCACATATAGAAATATGTGTATCACCTAAAACATCTTATATTTAAAAACGGAGTAAGTAGATACACTGAAACATTACTACAAACTTGTCATTACCAGAGAGATAAGAGTCTGCCTACTCAGTTCTCATCATCGTCACTGACTTCTGGTACCAAAGCTGGGATCATTTCTTTAGTTCTTCCAAAATGACAAAACCGACCTCCACCCAAAGTGCAAAGTATGCAACTCATGTCAGCAAACTGTGGCCATGCAAGAACAAGTAAAATAAGAAATGCATAAATTCTAGGACAAATTAAAACCCTTATAGATGTATTTTATGCTATAGAATTTCTAATCAGTATATTGATTAGTGATAACTGATTAGTATCTCTTCCGTTTACTTGCATTTAAACTAATTGACCATGCATTCTAGAACCCTCTGCTAGCTTAACAACTTTCTATAAAGATATTTAAGGAACCTGAAATAGACATAAGCACATACATCTATTTTGGATTCACATCGTGAAAAAAAATTATTATATGAAGAAATACAATTTTGTTTTCATTTTATTTTGTGTGATCTAGAAATTTTTGTTTAGCCAAATCTTTTAAAAAGGTAGTTCTCAAAAATACAAACAAATAACATCATTTACTTTGCAATATATTCTTCAAATTTAGTACACGTTGTTCCACCGCCGATGCTGAAATTGCGTTAAAAAAAATTAATGGATCATAATATTTAGCTGCATTACTTTGTGTATAATTTGGTAATTATAAATGAAAATTGTAATGGTTAAATTTATATGTCAAGAAGACAAGAAGTATCAAAGTTTAGTATAAATAAAAATAGTTGTTGTGGCGGCCAGAAGTTTTAGTGAACTCACTTCTCGAGGGCATCCTCCTCCGCAGCCCCCGCTGCCTCCTCTTCGGCTGCTAATGCTTAGCCTGCATCAGCTTGTCCTTGGCCTTTATCTTGGAGCGGTCAGTCTTCCAATAGCGGCGCTCTTCGGACATGAATGCCTAGTCATGTCGACGGCTTGGAGTGAGCAGCGTGTAGAATGTCAGGATGTGGAGGATATTGTGCGAGAGGGGTGGCCTTGGAACTTGTATTATAGGGAACATAGATAGGTTTTGGCCGTCCAATAGTTATGTAGCCGCAAAATCTATGAGAACCGTCTCATCACACTAAGCTATGCTTGCTATACCGTGTAGTCAGCCCACCCCCGATTATAGATCTTGCATCAGACGAAACCATCTTGGCCGTCAATTTGAAATTCGACGCCCCGATCACCCCAGCCGACCGACTTCACACACACCCTTCTCTCCATCCCATCCCCTCTTTCTCCTCCACCTCGTCGCTCCCCCCTTTCTCCCCACAAATCGCTCACATCTTGTTTGGTTGGAGGGAGTTAAATCCAAGGAATGGGAATTGAAGTGGTGTGGGATGTAGAATCTCTCGTATGGTTGGGGGTAATGGGAGGTGAGCATGGTAGGGGAAAGGGAATTGAGGAGGGCAATTCCCATGCACCTCATCCCTTGGTACCCTGGTAATTCAGCCGAGAAGGGAATTGGTGAAGAAAAAATCTTTTGTTGGTTGTGGCGTCCCGTGATCAAAGGAACCGGAAAACCTGCGAAAATCATTGCCAACACGCACCAAAATCATAGTTTTATAATCCTCCAGCAGCGGCATGTTTGCTCCCATGAATCCGCAAGCACATTGCTACCTCCGTCCAGAAAAGTATGTTACTAAAATGGATGTATCTAGCACTAAGATGTCTAGATACATCCTTTTTGCGACATCCTTTTCTGGACAGAGGGAGTAGATCTTATCCGGTTGTTTCAACAAAAGGATCTTTTGTTTCCTTATTTTGTCTTCTCCTTTGCAGATAATATCAAGAGTCACCAAAAGACCACTGATCTGTACTGCGATAGCGATGCTTTGTTTGCTCCCTGCAATGTTGCTAAGAATTGTGTACAAGCATCTCTCTCTCTCTTCCTTAGGTCTGTTTTTCTAGAAACATAGGACGTGAATAATCAGTGACTGACATCTCTTGTATCATTGGATAAGTCAGGGAAATTGACGGTCGATGTAAATCATGTATGTGTTGTCTGCCGATGGCTTGCCGTTGTCCTTTTGTTTCACAGTCAGGTCCGTATCTTGGTTTTATCAAGAGATTGCTTTTGTCTAAGAAGCAAATGTATGATAAAACTCGAGATGAAGGTATAATAATTAAAATAGCTAAACTACACCACGACATCTTTGTTTAATTACTCCATTGAAAAATTAATGTTGTATTCTCTTGCCAATTCCCTCAATAAATCCCGTGGCAAAACAAACGAAATGGGACTAATAGTCTATTTCCCATGAATAACCGCTCAACAAACTCCCACCCTTAACTTCCATTCCCCATCCCAAAGGTTGCCAAACACGCTGAGCCCACGTCTCCGGCGAGATGAACAAACGCAAGGTGCTGGCAGAGGCGATCGCCCTGGTTAAGCTGGCGCTAGTGGGCGGTGCGGTGTGGTACACCGACGCCACGCCGTTGTACAAATGTCGAGGGAGGTCATGCCCACCGGTCTATTGTCTTCAATCTACTCAAGGGGTGAGTGTTGGAAGTATTCCGGGTCGACTCAACGAGTTGACAAGTGTGGCGTCTCAGGGGGTGTTACAGGTCGAGTTGTGTTCGTCCGACTCCGGAGCTTGTTCCAGGCCATGGTAGTGTTAGTCACTATTCCTCGAGTAGGCGGTATGTGAACCGGGGAGTGGTCGAGTCGGCTCTCCCGGGGCTGTGTGTCAACACCCATACAATTAGTACAGAGTAGGTAGATAAAACATGATAGACGTTATCTATAATGGTTCCAAGTCAGTGGAGTCATTCAGAGTGAACTCGATTCAGTGGTAAGTCAGTGACATCATAGTGTTGTCAGTGACAATTTAGTCATCCAACCATTTTTCCCATGCTAGATAAAATGCCAGAGAATTTTTGTTTATCTTGTTTTCTAAGTACTATATCTGTAGTTTGTACGTTTTCATTCATAGCATTTTTTGCTCTATGCTTTGTTTTTTATTTCTGAAAACCTCAGGGTGCAAAACTACCATCCTCTGGTAATTACTCGTTTACACATTGTGCTTCAAGGGTCTCTTCGCAATACAGAACTATTAAAACTCAAGAATTAATAGGAAAACATAAATATAGATTTTGTGACTTGTTGAATCCAAGAATAACCAAAACACTACACTTGCAAGATCAAAAGAGACAGAGGTTTTATGGATGAAATTATGCAAAGTTGATGTGAAAATTGTCCACTCCAAGAGGATACTTGATGTAACCAGGGATCGGACACGCTCCTGTCTAGCAGGTTTTCTTTTCCACGTTTTGATTAAGAAAACTATTTTACACGTTTTGCTCCCGATTATGTGCATGTCCACCCCTCATGTTCCAAATATAAAAGAGCTTCGTTTTAACTGAACTAACAGCTTGTGCACCAAAATTAGCGTTCCAAAAAAAGAAACACACGGCCCTACAAAACCTTTGATGTTCCTCCAGAGAACTCATTTCCTCCTCCCCCTGCCTCTCCTCCACGCAAAGGACCAACGATACAGCCGCCGACTATCGTCGGCGTATCGTTGGTCCGATCAAAGACGACAACACCTCAAGGAACACCGGCAAGAACAGACTTGCCGGCCATGGGACTGTTTCTCCGCAAGTTCTCCAAGCAGACCGGCAAGCTCAAGTCCCTCCTCAAGCTCGCCATCGCGCGTGTCGCCATCGCACGTCGGCCACGCCTCGCTCGCAAGTCCATTGCCTCCGGCGACGTCTGCCAGCTCCTTGCCCTCGGGCAAACTGACCGTGCTATCCACCGGGTGCGCACATATGACCTCACACGCATGTGACATGAAAAGAAATGGATTGCAAATTTGTATGTTTGTAATCTTAGCGTCTTTCATTTCTCTGTGCAGGCAGAGCAGGTCATAAAGGAGGACAACATGTTGGAGGCGTTGGGCATCGTAGAGATTTACTGCAAGTGTCTCATCCAGAAAGCTGCGCAGCTAGACAAGCCCAAGTAAGTGTCTCCAGTTCAAGGTTAATACATAATGTTCGGGTCAAGAAATCTAATACGTTTAGTGTGCAGGGACTGTAGCGAGGAGATAAGGGAAGCGGCCGCCGGCGTCATTTTTGCCGCCAAGTGGTGCAGCGACCTGCCTGAGTTGCAGTTTACCCGCGACATCCTCGCAGACAAGTTCGGCAAGGATTTCGCCACGGAGGCCAAAGAGGGTACCGCCTTCGTCGATCTTACGGTAAAAATTGATATTCGTCATTGCTAGACGTCCATTATTTTAGAGTTATGAAAGAGAAAGTCGGCACTGACAACGCTTGGTCCTGTGTCGCCAACTCGCCATTGCAGCTGGTGTGGAAGCTGTCCGGTGACACGACGAACATGGAGCTGAAGAAGAAGGTGACCAAAGAGATCGCCGCAGCGAACAATATCTCCGTGGACTTCTCCTAGACACTGTAAACAATGGATGATGACAACATCGAACGTTGTACACAATCAGGAGCTTGTCAATCTATGACTTGATCCATGGAAGTTCAGTGCGACGATGACCATCCTCACTCAGACAGGGTGAATGGCTTCGGACCGGAGAGCAACGATGAGAATGAGTGTGTCATTTTGAACTTTGATGGATCCGGGTGATAAGTTGCAGAAGCCGAAGATGGCGACACCTTCGGTGTGTACAGGAAGATGAAGTACTTCCTATGCATTTTGCTCAAAATGTGACAATTTGGGAGAGAAAAATGCTATGTGTACGTTCAAAATTAGAATCGGGAGAGGGTCGTGCAGAACTATGGCTCGTTGTACAAGAGAAGGGAAAACATGTGTTTCACTCTTACACTTTAACTAGCGAGTAATTGAGTTTGACTGAAGTAATAGGGTGAATAAGGGTAAAAACCAACTAAAACAATCTCCTATTTCACAAAGATGATGAAAGCATCACGCTTGGGGACGGTTGCAGTGCCAAGTTTTGGCATGCGCCATTGCTTAATGGGGTGAAACTGAAGAACATAGCTCCAACCGTCTTCGCCATCTCTTCGAGGAAAAACTTCACGGTCAACAAAGGCATCACAAATGATTTTTGGATCTCCAATATCAATGCCTCCGAAGGCCTCTCCATGCAACACATCACCGAGTTTGTTGACCTTTGGACATGCGTCCAAGAAATCAACCTCACCGAAGGAAGACCGGATGATATCACTTGGAAGTTTACCGTGTCTGGGGTGTACACGGCGGCATCGGCCTACAAAGCGCTATTCGAGGGGTTGACACTCTCATCTATGCCGGAGGCCGTTTGGAAGAATTGAGCCCCTCCTAAATGCAAGCTCTTCGCGTGGCTTATTCTTCAAGATAGAGTGTGGACGTCTGACCGTCTTCAACGGCGGGGTTGGCCAAATTGTGGACGTTGCCAACTTTGCAATAGGGAGGCCGAAACCGGTGCACACTTGTTTTTCAAGTGCCGCTACACTAAGGATTTGGAACGGGGTACTATCGTGGCCTATCATCGATTGACACATCGCTTTGGGCATCTTTCACCTCGATCAAGGAGTGGTGGGACTCGGTCATCTTCACCAACGGAATTAGGAGGAAATCTTTGGCATCTCTCATAATGCTCGTCTCTTGGGAGATATGGAATGAGCGAAACACAAGGGTTTTCTGAAAAGTCTACACCATACCAACGGTGGTTACATCTAAAGTCAAGACCGAGGAGGCTTTATGGAGCATGTCGGGGGCAAAGCACTTGGGATCAATCATGCCGCGAGATTAGTCGTTTTTGTTCTTAGTCTTTTCTTGGCCTTGTTTGCCTTGATTTGGCCTTTTTGAGCCTATGCTCAATTGTCATGTAACACTCTAAACTTCTTCATTAATGAGATGTGGCAAATCTTTTGCCACCGTTTCAAAAAAAAAAAAAAAGACCCGCACAAACTGATCGGATGAGGGTTCCTGGAGAGACAGGGATTGATTAAAACGAAGGACACTCAATGTAGAGAGAGAGACCCGGCCAAACTAAACAAACGAGGTTGCCCACCTCAGGTGACCGCCACCGACACTGCATCTCTCTTTCCCATTTCCCTACTCTTACCTCCATAAGTCCGTATCAACAAAATTACTACGGGTATGGTACAATACGCTAATATGAGATAATCCCTCCGATCCTCAAAAGTGTCGCCAACTATACTGTAAATCTGTACGTGTGGTCAGCTCGTTGTCAGCGTCACTTATACCGGAATAGAGGTAGTAATATTTTTAAACTAACTGCAACCGTACTCCATCAGTATTTAAAACCGTACTACACCAGTTCTACAATAAAATTACTACGGGTATGGGACAACAGGAACCAAAATTATGCTTCGAAGAATAGAACCACGGGCCTACAAATTCTTGCCCCTTCAATGCAGACTTCCGTTGTCACGCCCAAGGTTTCGGAGGTAGTAGTCGTGATGGGTTTCAGGGCGAGGACGAGGTAACTTGGGCTTCCGGCTGGCCGTGATAGCTTGCCGGCGATCTGGGTACCTGTTGTACGTGGAGCCTAATCTCCTTTTTACGTGGAGCCTAATCTCCTTTGTGTTTATTGATTGATTGATTCCCTAGTACAGACTACGTCCCTTTATATATAAGGGATCCCCTTGCAGAATACGTATTGGAAAAGAACTCCTAGGAACATACCTAACTAACATGGACTACTAGTTATTGATGTGGAGCGTATCTTGCATATCCCCTTAGCAAGAAACATGATGGATGATTTTATATCCTGGCATTTTACTAAAACTGGTATCTTCTCGGTTAGATCTTGCTACTATGTTGAATGGGAGCATCAGCATGGAAATAAACTTAGAAGAACTTCAGGTTTTGATACATCTTCAAATCTACCAGTTTGGAAGACAGTGTGGGGTCTGAAGGTGCCGGCAAAGATTAAAATCCATTGTTGGCGGTCCCTTCTTGGAGCAATTCCTTGCAATGGTATTCTGGCTAACCGTCATATTCAGCCGAGTTCTCAATGTCAGTTGTGTAATGTTGAGTGCGAGAGCCTGCGTCATGCTTTCTTCTGTTGTCCAAGAGTAAGTGAAATTTGGGCACTGCTGGGCATGGGTGAATTCATATCACATGTGTGTAGCCTGGAGCGTGATGGTGGGCCGATTCTTGAAACGCTGTTACGTGATCGCCTGGCAAAAGCTCCACTGCTCCATGAGGTGGATAGGAACGATCTTGTTGCTACAGCCATCTGGTACATATGGTGGGAAAGGCGACAGGCCACTCATGGCGAGACTGTCCAATCTCCTGCCAGGACGGCCCAGGCCATTTCCACGTTATCGCTTAATTATTCAAGGTCAAAGAAGAAAAGTTCTGGAATAAACAGACACGGGTGGACTAGACCAAGTGAGAATTTTGTGAAACTTAATGTTGATGCTAGCTTTAGCTATGACACTGGGAAGGGAGGTACAGGAGCTGTTATTCGAGATGATAAAGGAATTTTTTTGGCGGCTAGCAATTGTGGTGTACAATTTGCAATTGATCCATCTACGACAGAGGCGCAAGCACTTCGTGATGGACTCCTTCTAGCAGGTCAAATTGGTTGCAATAGGATTGAGGTGAATTCAGATTGCTTGGAGGTTATTGAGGTGATGAAGCAGGGTGGCCATTCTCTAGGGTCTGCAGCGGCGATTTATGAGGAGTGTACTTTGCTTAGCCTTAATTTTACTAAAGTAGTTTTTAATCATTGTCCTAGAGAAGCAAATGAGGCAGCGCATGTGCTAGCCAGTAGTCCGGAGGGGAATCAGTCGACTGTTTGGCTTGATGACCCCCTGGTTTTCTTTTTCATGCGCTCGTAAACGATGCGTCGGTGTTGCACCCCGACTGATGTTGTAATTGTGGTTGTGGAGGCGGCAAGTTTCAGACGCGCTCTTTTCCTTACCAGGGTACCTACGGGGACTGTAAGGTTTTTAATGAGGCGGCTTGCCGACCTAATATAGTGGTTGGAAAATTTCAAAAAAAAAAAAAACATGGACTACTAGTTACCAATCAGGTGCCTCTCCTATTCCTATTCTAACTCGAACAGATCTGGGGATCAGGGTGGCTGCCCTGCAAACTCCTTGCGGCGGCGTACATATGTGCGGCCCCACATGACATCACTCCCTCCGTCGACAAGCAGGTCGTCCTCGAGCTGCCAATCTGGATAGCGTTGCTTGAAGTCTTCAAAATCCACCCATAATGCTTGTGCTGGGTCTTGGCCTTCCCATTGAACCAGCAACTGTCGAGTACCACGTGATAGACGTGCCTTTAGTACTTGACTTGGCCTTGGTATGACTCGGCCATGGTGAATGTCAGGTAGTGGTGGCAAGGTCACTGGGGGTTCACCTCTGAAAGGCTTAAGCATGCTAACATGAAACACATCATGCAACCGGGACCGGGGAGGAAGCTCCACGCGATATGCCACCGAGTCAATGCGTGCAATCACCTTGTATGGTCCATAGAATCTCGGTGAAAGCTTGCCACGGCCTAGACCAGTTATTGATGCCGCCGGTCTGTGGTGCAACCGGAGCCAAACCCACTGTCCGACGTCAAAGGAGACATCACGATGTTTGGCATGCGTGAATCTCCTGCCTCATATGAGCGAAGAGCAGGTGGGTCGCGACCGTAAACAACTCGAAATGGTGTATCACGGAGTGCCGTGTGATAGGATGTATTGTAGCAGAACTCAGCCCAAGGTAACCAGCGGACCCACTGGCGAGGTCGATCACCTGTTAAGTATCGGAGGTACATGGCGATCACTTTGTTGACAACCTCTGTTTGTCCGTCGGACTGCGGATGAAAAGCTGAACTCATGCAAAGGCGAGTGCCAGCTAAGCGAAATAGCTCCTTCCAGAAAGCGTTGGTGAATACCACATCCCTATCCGATACAATAGATTGGGAAAATCCATGTAGTCGAACAATGTCAGCAAAGAAGGCACGAGCAACTGTTTCAGCGGTGTATGGATGAGCCAAAGGAATGAAGTGAGCAAATTTGGAGAATCTGTCAACGACTGAGAGTATGACTGTCTTGCCATGCACCTTCGGCAAACCCTCCACAAAATCCATAGATATATCCGCTCAAACCTGAGATGGTACCTCTAACGATTTGAGTAGGCCACCTGGTTGTAGCTGTTCAGACTTGTTACGTTGACATGTAAGGCAGAACGAACAAAATCTTCAACTACTCTACGAACATTGGGGATATGGAAATCACGTCGCACCCGATTGACCGTCTTCTGTACTCCTTCATGCTTTGTGTTGTGGGCACTTTCAAGCACTGTGGCCACTATAGACGAAGTTGGCGGTAAGTACACCCGACCATTGAACGTGAGCAAGCCATCGGTTGTTGCCCACTGGTCACCAAGCGTGCCATCAGCCAGTTGTTGGCGCAAAGCAACCAACGCCGGATCCTGGGTCTGTTCGAGGCGCAGATCATCAAATATTGTAACCGAGGTGCTGATATGGCATGGAGAGCAATCTGATCAGTGTCACGGCGAGATAGTGCATCCCCCACTACATTCAAACGTCCTGGACGAAATTCCACCGAGAAATCGTAGCCCAGTAGCTTGCTGGCCTAATGATGTTGTGGAATGGTGGAGAGTCGCTGGTCTAGTAGGTACTTGAGGCTATAATGATCAGTCCGAACAGAGAAACTGTTGTTGGGAATCGTAGGCAGAAAACAAAAAAATTCCTAACAACGATAACCATAAACTAGCCAGGATCTATACTATGCAGATATACTATACGGAGGGAAACGGAATACATACCCTTGTAGACCGAAAGCGGATTACGTTCCGCGCAAACGTTGACGATGAAGACGACGTAGCCGACCTCAAGGTCGTGTAGCGGAAGTAGACAGCTCCCAGCGCCAAACGATGGCGCCTCGCGGTTCCACACACGTACGGTGTGGATGACGACCTCCGGGCTCCAGATCCAGCAGAGCAGCGGAAGTGGAAGAGTGGATCTAGCAGCACGGCGGTGTGCATACCATAGAGAGACTTCTCTCCTCGTACGCAGCTCCAGAAGCGGAACCACGCTCAAGGTAGGAGAGAAGGAGAGAGGAACTTGTGTGTCTTTTCAAGGAAAAGGGGCACCTATATTTATAGGAGAAAAATGAGTGCCAACCTCCTTAGCTCCCCCATGTGGGACTAAACCCACATGGGGGGTGCGGCTGCCTTGGTGGGCCCCATGTGGCCCACTAAGGTGGCAGCCCCCCTTTTTCCTTTTTCTTTTCTTTTCTTTTCCCCTAATGGGCCTCTAAGGCCCATTTAACTTTTAATGCCTTTTAAATTCGAAATTAATTAAATAAAAAAATCATTAATAACACTTATTAATATTAGATACATATTATTTAATTCATTCGGACCCCGAAACATATTTCGTGGCCTCCGATCAATCATCGGACAATTACCGGAACACTTCCGGAGCTCCGGAACAATTCCGGAGTTCCTGTTTCCTGTTCTCTCTAAATCCAATCTAATCGTCACCCACCCTTAAGTGTGTTACCCCGTGGTTCGGGATCACTCCAGAAATGATCGGAATTCTCTCTCTCCGATCAATGACTAACAGCGGGATCTGGATATCCGTGATAGCCCATGTGTGTTCACGAATGTCTCTTTATTCGTTTGAACCTTTAGACGTCCAGTTTCATCCTCTTGCCTGGCGATACTAAGATTGTCGAGCGTCGTTCTCCGGTATCACATTTTACTGAGCTTGACCTCATCCTCGACAATCTATCTTTACTCGTCTATGACATTACATCCCTGTGATCTAGTCGGACTAGTCATATGCTTGCAAGCTCTTTGATGTAATCTCACCGAGTGGGCCCAGAGTATCTATCCTGCTATGTGGATTGGCAATTCCCGCTATTGATCACTCGCCCCGACTACTTCCTTCCGATACCCGAAAGTGTCATCTTTATTGTCAGCTTATGAGGCATGACGTTTGATGCGATCAGCCATATCTTTCAGAAGCAGCGACTTGATATAATCTCACGGTCCAAGGTATGAACTACGTTTCTATATTTTGGGTATGTCCATCAAATCATTCACCCAATGATATGACTCCGTTGTTAACCGGTTAATGACCATGATCAGGAAACCTTGATCATCTGTTACACAACGGACTAGTCAAGTAGAGGCTACTAGGAACCTGGTTGTTTCTATACCACACGTGTATTATGTTTCCGAGTAATACAGTTATAGCATGGTATTAAAACTTATTATGAACTATTGAGATATGCCAATAAAATCTATTTATTAATTGCCTCTAGGGCATATCTCCAACAGTCTCCCACTTGCACTAGAGTACCAATTAATCTAGTTTACAACTTGGTAAAAGCTTGACACCTATAGCATTATGGTGCATGCTCGTCTCGTGGAAGAGGTTGAGTCATCAGATCTTCCCGCATTGAGATATGTATGTGCTTTGCAACACTTCTATGTCACCTAGTTTGACATCATCCCGTATCTTATGATAACGGCGAAATATATGTTTTGTCGATGGAGTGAGACTCTAAATTTCACGCAGCATGAGCCTTCTTTTAAGGGAAACCAGTCATGCTCGGGAAAACAGCACAATCCAATCACATTTGCTATTTCCGAAATAGCCATATATTTCTATACCTATGTAGATCATGCGACAGTGCATTCAAATGCAATTTCGCAGACTAACCCTTCTATAATAGTGCATTCATATGCAACTTCACAATCTAACCCTTTCTTTAAAACAAAGGACTTCTCCTGTATGAGATTTCTAGCCGTATGGGTCAGTGTCATAACTTGCATCATCATAAACCTCTTACGGCAAGTTATCTCTTCACTCTTACCCCATACTAGAAAACATATCCTCAGTTCTCTTTAGACACTGAAGGATATACTTAACATTTGTTCATTGATCCATCCAGGGATCACTCTAGAACCCGTTCTTCAACCAAGAACTTGGGTCACACCAAGTCAAGCTTTCAGTATGATAGAATCTATGTCTGAGGCAAACGCCAAGACAATCTTAATATTTTAACCCAGTCATACAAGTAAGAACTTTTTTCGCTTGTTCTATTCTGAAACATTTCAGAATCTTAACGTAGGACAATATTCCGACCTAATGTTATTAAGCCCCTTATGATCTATACGAATTATAGATCTAAAGCCTAATACTCTAAACTTCATTCACAGAAAATTTAATCACTTAAATAATCATTCATACTTTACTAGAGGATCTGTATCATTCTCAATATGTCGTTACATATAAAATTTGGAATGACACCTAGCTCCCACTCAAATATGCCTTTCGCATATAAGACAAGGGAATTTACTTTTAGCTCCCACTCAAATATGCCATTCACATATGAGATCAAGAAAAGCTACTTAGCTCCCACTCACTTCTTTATAAATGCAGGTTTCTTCAATTATTTTGGACGACTCCAAAATCCTTGATCACATTATCAAAGTGAAGATTCCAGCTCCGATATGCTTGCTTCAGCCCATGAATGGACAACTGAAGTTTGCATACATGTCTAGCATCCTTAGGATCAACCAAACCTACTTGTTGTACCGATTACAACTCTTCCTTAATGTTGCCATTAGGGAACACGGTTTCTTTATCCTCCTATCAATTTCTCAATTGAAAGTAATTGCTAGAACAATCCTAAATAGACTAAGGCATCGCCACTTGAGACACAATCTCGTTGCGGTCAACTTTTGAATTCGTCAAAACTGTTTTATGACAAATCGATCCTTATAGACGGTTGCCTTTCCGTCAGTGTCTATTTTCCATAAAATTCCATTTATTCTTAATGGCCTGAATGCCATCAAGAAAATATACCTAAGTCATTACTTAGTCATTGTACATGGATTTTATCTCGGATTATATATGGCTCATAGCCATTTCTCGGACTTAGGTTCACCATCGATTCTTTGTAGTTCATAGGTATTTTCATGTTCCATTAACATGACGTTTCATAACAAGATAGTCGTAGCACTCACTGCTACGTAACCATTCTCGTATGCCTATGATTTTAGTACGAGCTTAAAGCATCATGATCGTTATCATTAGCTTTCTTTCATCTATGGAGGACGATATCGGAACAGTTTCCGGTATCGGAACAATTTCCGTTGCGTCACTCTGATGTCTAGAGAGGAATTACATTAACTCCGTCTTGCTCTACTTTCTTTCCCACTTATACCTTCGGACAAGAAACTATTTCTTTAGTAAGATATATTCCAGCAACTATTTTGCCTTCTTGTCGTGAGACACGTACCCAACTAATTCTTTAGGTACACTACAAAGATTTATCCATTCTAGGTTTGATCGTATCAAAACACTAAAACAACGAAACGACAATCTAGGCTAAAAGCCATGCCATAACTCATATGGTATTGTCTCCATGGATTTAGATGGTTTCCCTATAATCTAAAGTGAATGTTTTGTTCCTACCACACGACTCTAATGATCACAAAATTCGATAAGAGATTTTATTGATCACACACAATCCAACATTGTGTGATTACGACGTCCTAACACACCATAACATTGTGGTGTTCCATACGGCGTAGTTTGTGAAACCTTTTTTCACAAGTCTTTCAATGACATGCCAAACTCATAACTCAAATCCTTGTTTCCTCGATCTGTATCGTAGGAACTTATTTGAATTCATCAAACTTTTCAGACCAGCATTTCATTAAGTTGGATGCCCATACATCTACTTAAATCAATATTGGTAAAGTTTACTAAATAATGATTTCCACTACACGTTGAAATACTTCATTGATCCACACACATCAATTATGTATGATATTTAATAAGTAACACGCCCGTTTCCAGAAAACGGTGTCTTATTATCTTTGCAATTGTCTTAAGATCATAATCTAAAGACTCGGAGATCCATCGGAATGGAGCTACTTTATGCTTATAACTTTGACATAATTCAAAACGTGAGTGCCACATGAATGTGGTGTCATTACTAAATTTGTATCCTTTGGCATTTAATGTTATAAATGTTAGAGCTACTACCATGACAACATTCCATTCACGATCGGTGTATGATCATTAAAGATATCGCTCATAAATGTAGGATAACGATTTATCACTAACAGATATGAATGATTGTCTCGCAAGAGGGAGACACACTTATAATGATCATGCTAGCAAGCGATCAAATGGAATTCATTCAAATCAAATTTGATTTAAATGGTAGATACAGAGAGAGTGTCTATGGCCATCACAACATATTCACAACATATTGCCTGCCATCACCTACACACATTGTCTCTTCATCCTTCCAAGCTACTCAAGCAGAAAATCTTGTTTTCATAAAACATGACTAGTATCAAATCTTAGTCACTACTGCGAGTACTTGTTTAGGTAAAACATTCATAACTTGTATATCATATATATACCATCATCATTGATGACTTCTCGGTGATCCGTTTCATCTTCTTGATTCTTCAACGTAATCAAGAATTCATGAAGGTGAACAATTCCCCTTTCATGACATAGTCTATGACAAACCATTTGCACCTGGCAACGTTGTTTGTCATCCAGTGATCGAGTTGAGCGAGGCGTCTCAATGTCATCAAATATGACCAAATGTCATCAAGTATGACCAATGTCATCAAGTATGACTGCCATGTGCTCCTTTAATGCAAGTGTTCTCTTCCATCTCGGTTGAGCAGAAAACCTGATTTACGGTGGATACAGATCAGCGACCATTCGCGATCTGTGAACACGCACCCACAGCTTAATCTCAACGGCAGAGATCATAGCATACACTGGACTATAATGAAATCATCCACACAAAACTTGATAATCTGAATTATCTTTTGTCAGCGGAATCTCCGGTTTTATCTCCTAGCGGGTTTTGTATCGAATAGAGCTAAAAGGTTTGAAACAAGGAGTATCCTCAAGCTACGGTATATATGAAGTTTGGACCCAACTCTTTTAAGTTTCTCAAATCGCAGGAATGCGCCTAAGTTTAAAAGAGTATAGAAGAGGTTATCATCTACAAAGGTTTTGCAAAGCAACAAGACTTTTGTTCATAATAAAATATGGGTTCAAGTTTTAAAATAAAACTAAGTTTTCAAAGTAAAACTAAGTTTTCAAAATAAAACTTAAAACTCCCACTCAAGACGAGTATCCCTCTCATCGTCTTAGTGATTACACAATCCCCATCCATTATACTATCCCTTTCGATCGGGCGGATAGCATAACTTCAAAGGTAGACATCGTATATCAATCACATCACCGTATGTGACTCGTGCTTAACCTTTCGGTAGTTGTGTTCCGAGGCCATATACTGGTATATGCTAGTCTCGCCATAACACCCTTTGCCGTATATGCGTGTGCAACGTGGCTTACACCCACTGTATGCGAACGAAGAGACGAGTGTAGACGAAAGGATCGAAACCCCAAACGACGTACCCCGTAACGTAGAACTTTATTGGTGGTGCACGACAGAGGGAGAACACTATTATCGGAATTTTGGGAGGGATCATCTTATATAACTACCGCCGTGTAACTAATATATATAGACATATATATATATATATATATATATATATGCAAAATAGTGGGCTACTCAGGTGGGTAGCTATGCACCATCATCCAGCCGTTAGATTATCGCTATAGGATAAAGGGAGCACGAGAATATGACGGGCCGTTAGATTATCGCTATAGGATAAAGGGAGCACGAGAATGTGACGGCTCGTATGTAACGCCGTTCACCCATGTTGAGCGAAACTAGCAATGCGGCGCACGGTTATTTTCGAATTCAACGGTCCGTGTGGTGTTTTACAAAAACGGCCCTCCACTTAGAAAAAAATAAAATTCGACCTCAATATATATAGAGACAACAACTCAGTTTTCATTCACCTTAATCATTTCCACCCACCCCTTCCCGGAACGAGATCCTCTAACTTTGCCATTCCTAACTTTCCCTAACTTTGGGTCATTGACACGTGGGGCCTACCACACACAGGACCCACCTGTCAGTGACTAAAAGTCAGGATTGCAAAGTCAGAGGAACCCCCCCCCCCCCCCTTCCCGAGCCTGCCTCTCCTCCCACTTCCCACCTCCACCTCCGTTCTCCTCCCACCGGTACAGGATTTGAAGATCTACTCCGGAGGGGCCGGTGGTATCGTCAGCAGCGAGAAGGGCGGTGAGGAGGAGCCTCGTCCGGCGACCTGTTGCGTGGAGCTGGGTCGCGCCGGCGGCGAGAGGGGCGGCGGTGACAAGATCTGGCCCCTGTGCCTATCGGATCTAGCCGCGGAGGTCCTAAATCCGCCTGGAGGACAATATCCAATTTTTTGATCTTACTTTCTCTTAGATTTGCTAAGAAATTTCACGTTCTCGTTCTACGTTCTTGTAGATCTTTATCTGGATGTACATTCTTGACTTCCTGTGTTTTCTTGACAGATCCGAAATTGCTTGTAAAAATACCTCTTTGTTGGTCTTCTGTTTATATTTTTATTTGTAGAGCATGGATCCGAAATTGCCTGATTTTTTTTTTTTGAATTTCGAAATTGCCTGATTGGTGTTGTATGGATCTGCTTATTTTTATTTTGTTGATGAAGCGATTTATGAATGGATGGGTGGAAACGGATCTGAAAGTTCCTGCTTTGGCATCCACAATTTCTGTGATTTGTGCAGATCCGAAATTATTGTGATTTGTGCAGATCCAAAATTTATGCTGATACATAAATTCGAAATTTCTATGATTTGTAGCGAGGTGAGTTGTTTGGATCTATGTCAACAGCTCACGTTCTTTCCTTTTTCATGTATTCCGTTTGCTCTCTCTCAATCGGGACGGTTTTACGCTGCCGCATATTTTTTCTTCGATCTAGCCTGTCTGTTCATGCTCCTTGATCGCAATCCCATGTTCTGTCAGTTTTTTTGCATCGGCAACGGGCCGGTCTACCTTTGGATACTGGTCTCAACGGATGATTCTTCCTGGAATCAGATGATGCTGTGGGTTTGCAGTGGCGCGCCTCGCTGATGGTAACCAGTGATTCATCTGGCCGGCGTCGACGAGAAGGCTGGTCAGCTAGGACGACGCGTGAAGTGGTGCTGCCACGCATGATGGATGCGCTATCTGGTGGCGTTGTTCAGAGTCTATCAGGGCTATCAATGTTTTTTTTTCAGTTCGAGACTGTATATGTAATCTATTGGGGATAAACTAAAAACCAAATGGTTGTTCATTCTCATTTTTCTTTTGTTTTCTAGCCGAATAAGATGAAGACATTAGACACGGTGTCGTGGGCGAAACTTTTTCCCACGGCCGACACGAGACGACTACAAAACAACCAAATGAAACTACACCGTCGCGCCGAATAAACACTCTTAAACCACGCCGCACGGTAAACAGAAACAAAGCGCAATAGATGTGCCACTGACGCACCGACCGGTTATACGCCTATTTGTTTCACCGTGCCTGAGTCTGAGTGGCTCTTTAATTTTACCTCCAACCAAAAAAATTACACGCAAAGAACAGTAAATTTGGAAACACTTAAAAAAACAGTGTTTGGAAAGCAAGCGGACGGAAGCAGCGTTGCTTGGAAAGAAAGGCTGACACAGAAGAGGACGGCGCGAGGACTTTGAATCTGACAAAAAAAATCCAGTCCACAACCAAATAGGGAATGCGAAAAATAAATAGTCCACGATCGCATGCTCAGAGCTGTGCTCCCATCGCGCGCATGAGTAACAGGCGCATGAGGGGACGGCGTCAACTCATGCAAATGCTAATCTAGTGCAGCCCAGGCAGCAGTGATCTCTTGCTATCAATATCCAATGGCTACCAACCTATGCACAGCTACCCACCCGGGTAGAAAATCCGCGTCGATATATATATACACAATATAAGATGCACACAATCTACATAACATCTATTATATAATTAAAGTACAAGACAATGAACGGTAGAGATTTAGCAAGTTAAAGTCATAGCTAATCAATGGTATAGATTGATCACGTGAACGCATCAGGATAATTAGAGTCCGATGGATGCACGATTCAAAAATAAAACCAGAGAACGTACCCTACAAAAACACGTTAATAATGGAAAGAGAACACGTAATCAAAATCAAATTGTTCTTTAGTGGGACACGGTCACATCTGATCCCTCCGTACGCCACTGTCGCATCGCGAGGGTCCGCCGTCTTCTCTGTCCAGATCACACCATAAAAGCGCATCAACGTTTTGTTTGTCATCGTAGTACCTCTACGGTGGGCTGCCTGGAGGAGGTGCGATTGATCTTTGCGCAATCGGGCTAGCTTCATGGAAGGCAAGGCCGAGCGGACGGTGGCCGGCGGCCGGCGGCTGCGCTCCGCCAGCATCCGGAAAGAGACAGCTCCACACGCATCAGATTTTTTTGTTTTTGTCCGACGTATGCGTGGCATGCTGGTGCGATTGCTCTCCAGGCATCTTGATAGCATAAAAAAACCAAGATCGTGGCGGCGGCCTTGCTCCGGCACATAAGGAAGACAGGAACCAATCAGAGCTCCAGGCTAAGCTTAGATCATGGTGGCGAACATGATTTGCATCCCCGCAAGACAAACATATGACATACGAATCAACAGCTGGATTGGACTATACAACTCTGATCCCTGTAGATCATGAGCTACACAGCAACCACTACGTTCTACTTGCACGAGCTCAGGAATCGGTAATCAATTTGCTGCATGCATCATGCAAGGATTTATTCTGAGGTAAGGTGTACATATTAAATATTTTAATACGACGATATACATGGTCATATTGGTGCCCCGTTCGTGAGAAGCCCTCCGACTCCGAGCGCGAGCGTCAGCCTGCCGAATCGCCTCCAACAAGCGCAGGACACTCTTGCATCATCTGCTAACGGATGTTGACGATTGGATCGATCTATGTTGCTCTTGCTGGTGTTTATGATGGTCAGTCACATGTCGACACATGGAGACAGGGGCATGGTTCTAGCCGTCGGAGCATGCTCGCGAAGCAATCAACCTCGCACATTGATGCGCTGATTCCTGATTGATCCAAGTTATCACGATGCTCCAGTTACAGTTAGATGCAGGTTGCACTGTTGGACCATCTCAAGAAGCTGCAGCCTGATGAGACCTAACATTGTCTTTCAATACCCAATCCAATATGAGGAGAAGGAGGTGCACGGACGGCAGTTAATTTCACGGATGGGAGGCGGCCATTGTTGCCAGGCTGCAGTGTGGCGGCGCTACGCCAGACTGATGGCGCGACGGTTTACCTTCCGGCCTCCACTACACTGTTGGAGTTTATCGTCCATCGTTCATACAGACTACAGTCACAATGCAAGACACATGCAGCAAATCGGGATCATTCTCGACGAAGAAAAAGGAGAGTCGAGTTCCTGGCTGCTTTTGCTACAAAGCGAATATGCAATCTCCATCGATTAGTGTTTTCTACCACTGAATAGCTGAAGTTTTTGGTCTTTTATTGATTAATCGAAGATCTGATGTAAAGCATCGGTCCAATCATCTGGTGGTAAAGTTGGTTTAAGTGTCTATACCACTGAATAGCTGAACTTATTGGTCTTTTACTAATGAATCGAAGATCTGATGTGAAGCATCGGTCCAATCATCTGGTGGTACAATTGGTGTAAGTGTCTTACTTTACAAGCTATTCATAATATTATGCTATATTGTTTATGGTATTGTTTGGCTGCCTTTATCGCTACTCTATTCTTCACAGGTGAGACAAAATGATTCAGTACAACAAAATTACTCTTAGGAACTAATGGATTGTAAGTGTTGAGCTTGAAATTATGAACTGCATGGAAACTTTTGACCACAACGGCATATTTAATGTCCTGCAATTTGACCTATCACCACCTCCCATCTTATTAGTCCCTTCGTCATTAGTTTCTATAAGCATTTGATGGCACTTCCATGTACGTTGAAGGCAAAATATTATGTAGCAGAATCATGCATAAGTTGGCTGTACATGAGTGGCACAGTCTCTGAAAGAGCAATGGGCAGATGCTATGGTGTTATGTATACCTCAACCATGTGTGTGTGCGTAGATATATTTTGAGTGTTATAAAATAGAATATGTTTGGTTTCTATTTTTTTTACCATGTCTGGTGGCTTGGAGCTGAAAAGGATCCATTTTTTAGTGTGGATACTTTTGCAGGTGATTCATGCACAAATAGAGGTCATCCTTGAGCTGGAGTAGTGCAAGTTGTCCTGGTGCATGTTGTCCTGGCAGTAGGAGCCATAATCATTCGTAAATGGGGGGGTGCATGTTATTCACAATATCAGTATATGATAATTGGCTCATTCACTAGCCAAAATTGTCAGTGTACCAATAGAAACTCAAGTTTGTTTCAGATTTGATGAGTTCCAATCTTAAAGTGACTTGCACATTGGTACTGATAATAATTACAAAAGGTACAAATTATTTCTGTTTTATTTCATTTTCTATACAGAGAACACTCCGATGTGCTAACTTCTATATATTTTTTATAAAACGATAAGCATAGAGTATTGCTGTTTGTTGGTAGTAGCAGTGAGCAGTGCCAAGTATTGGCTGTACCATACACTCCAAGTGTCTTTTCCGTAAAAAAAATACCAAAAAGGTTTAAGTGCTACTTTGGTGGGATTATTGTGTTTACGTATCTAGAATCTTTTTAAGTCTTGCTGGATTGGCTCCCTTCTCCGAGGAGAAATTGCTCTTCTCTATTCCACTGTGTAATGTCTAGAGTACATCTTACTGGCATACTTGCCTTGGCTTCAGTACACAATCCTATCTTGGAATGGGACATCCAACCAAGAACGATTCGCATTATATCCCCTGCCGTAAGAAATATTAATTGTTTGTTTTATAGTGCTTTATATCAGACATTTTTTCAACGATGCAAGTCCATTGTTGATTAGTTACGCACATGACTTTTTACCTGTTAAACATTTCCTTTCACACTTTCCCTTAGGTGTTGCTATCTGCATCTGGTGAGGAAAATGAAGGATGTAATTTAATTTCACCGGTTCGAAGAAAATAATCAATGGTGGTCTATGTCATGGATATATGCAACGAAATTGCTATCAAACAATCTGATAAAGTGATAATTATTATTGCAAGAATTGCAACATATATGCAGAAAGTGTAAAACCATGTGATAATACTATGTTGACTTGGATGACAGTGTTTATAATCATATTTTTCAAGCATTAATAATTTCGGGAGTACACGGCACGAAATTCAGAATACTTTTTTGGTCGATGTGAGGTAGCTTTCACGTACGTATTGCTTTTCTTTTCTGTTTTCTCAAAACATTTGGTCGGTTATCCACTTTGGTTACTTATTACAACTAGAGTTCACTACATTGATCTCAAATATTTTGATGTAAAACCATGAAGATATGTTAATCGTTTTTTGATTTCGCAAAAGGGTTCATGAGATAAATGGGGCTGATGTGTTATATGATTCTTTTAGCATATTTTTCTTTCTTAATAACTTTTAGATGTATTAATGCTAATATGTATTGTGAGTTGGGTATTGTCAATAAAATGCATGATTAATTACTTAAGTAATGGTCACAAAAGTAATAAATTATATATCAAATATGCATATGTATATAAAGTCGATCTAGCCGCGCAAATGCGTGGGCCACCCAGCTAGTTTAATATGAAATGTAATGCGACATGATATGGTCTTCTTCGCGCCGATGGTCTTCTTTGCGCCAACAGTTTTATAAACAATTTAATAAACCTACCTTGACCATATCACATTGCCCCTGCAAAATAAAGTTAGACGCTTCTACTTTATCTTTTGCATGTTTTACGTGGCTGCTAGGGCTTCCGCACAAGAACCGTTTCTTACCTACGAAAACAACCACAACAGAGATAAGACAATTGTCTCTATTACACCCCTTTCGGGGCCCTCCATTGTAAATGCGATATCAACTATTGTAGGAGATACAGACACCCGCCAGCCACATATACGGTACAATCCATATGTCAGGTGTGGAACCAGTCTCGCGTAAGAGTACGCGTAAAGTCGGTCCGGGCCGCTTCATCCCACAATGCCGCGATATAAACAAGTACACGCGAGAGGGTAACAAATGTAGAATCGATGCCCACATTCAACATGTGTTCTAACCGTACAAATATATCTACGCATAGATCGGCTCTGATACCACTGTTGGGAATCGTAGGCAGAAAACAAAAAAATTCCTAACAACGATAACCATAAACTAGCCAGGATCTATACTATGCAGATATACTATACGGAGGGGAACGGAATACATACCCTTGTAGACCGAAAGCGGGATTACGTTCCCGCACAAACGTTGACGATGAAGACGACGTAGCCGACCTCAAGGTCGTGTAGCGGAAGTAGACACCTCCCAGCGCCAAACGATGGCGCCTCGCGGTTCCACACACGTACGGTGTGGATGACGACCTCCGGGCTCTAGATCCAGCAGAGCAGCGGAAGTGAAAGAGTGGATCTAGCAGCACGGTGGTGTGCATACCATAGAGAGACTTCTCTCCTCCTACGCAGCTCCAGAATCGGAACCACGCTCAAGGTAGGAGAGAAGGAGAGAGGAACTTGTGTGTCTTTTCAAGGCAAAGGGGCACCTATATTTATAGGAGAAAAAGGAGTGCCAACCTCCTTAGCTCCCCCATGTGGGACTAAACCCACATGGGGGTGCGGCTGCCTTGGTGGGCCCCATGTGGCCCACTAAGGTGGCAGCCCCCCTTTTTCCTTTTTCTTTTCTTTTCTTTTCCCCTAATGGGCCTCTAAGGCCCATTTAACTTTTAATGCCTTTTAAATTCGAAATTAATTAAATAAAATATATATTTAATCATTAATAACACTTATTAATATTAGATACATATTATTTAATTTATTCGGACCCGAAACATATTTCGTGGCCTCCGATCAATCATCGGACAATTACCGGAACACTTCCGGAGCTCCGGAACAATTCCGGAGTTCCTGTCTCCTGTTCTCTCTAAATCCAATCTAATCGTCACCCACCCTTAAGTGTGTTACCCCGCGGTTCGGGATCACTCCAGACATGATCGAAATTCTCTTTCTCCGATCAATGACTAACAGCGGGATCTGGATATCCGTGATAGCCCCTGTGTGTCCACGAATGTCTCTTTATTCGTTTGAACCTTTAGACGTCCAGTTTCATCCTCTTGCCTGGCGATACTAAGATTGTCGAGCGTCGTTCTCCGGTATCACATTTTACCGAGCTTGACCTCATCCTCGACAATCTATCTTTACTCGTCTATGACATTACATCCCTGTGATCTAGTCGGACTAGTCATATGCTTGCAAGCTCTTTGATGTAATCTCACCGAGTGGGCCCAGAGTATCTATCCTGCTATGTGGATTGACAATTCTCGCTATTGATCACTCGCCCCGACTACTTCCTTCCGATACCCGAAAGTGTCATCTTTATTGTCAGCTTATGAGGCATGACGTTTGATGCGATCAGCCATATCTTTCAGAAGCAGCGACTTGATATAATCTCACGGTCCAAGGTATGAACTACGTTTCTATATTTTGGGTATGTCCAACAAATCATTCACCCAATGATATGACTCCGTTGTTAACCGGTTAATGCCCATGATCAGGAAACCTTGATCATCTGTTACACAACGGACTAGTCTAGTAGAGGCTACTAGGAACCTGGTTGTTTCTATACCACACGTGTATTATGTTTCCGAGTAATACAGTTATAGCATGGTATTAAAACTTATTATGAACTATTGAGATATGACAATAAAATCTATTTATTAATTGCCTCTAGGGCATATCTCCAACAACTGCGCCCCCATAGGTATGGCCGCCAATGGCGTATGGCATGAACCAAGCCAATGAGCTCATGTATATAAGCTGCAAGCTTGGCTTGGCGAGGGGCAATCAGATGACTAATAAAAGCGATGGCGTCGTCACCTTGGTGCATAACAGCGCCAAACCCAGTGCCCGATGCATCACACTCAACGGTGAAGAGCTTGGTAAAGTCTGGCATTTGCAATACCGGTGTTGTTGTCAAGGCGCATTTGAGGGCAGCAAACGCCTCTTCCGCTTCACTAGACCAGCCAAAACCTTCTTTTTTTAGCAGTTTCGTGAGAGGTGCGGCAATAGCACCGAAGTTCTTAATAAACTTCCTGTAGTAGCCCGCCAACCCAAGGAAGCCCCGCAAGACGCGCACCGAGCGCGGAGTAGGCCAGTCCATGACCCCTTTGACCTTCTCCGGGTCCATGGCGACACCCTCTGCTGAGATTGTGTGACCAAGATAAGCCACTCTTTCTTCCCCAAAGAGACACTTGGAGCGCTTGAGGCGGAGGCCCTGTTCTTCAAGAATTTGAAAAACTGCACGAACATGACGCAAGTGATCTGCCCAAGTGGCACTATAAATAAGAATATCGTCGAAGAAAACGAGGACAAATTTACGAAGAAATTGCTGCAGAATCTCATTCATCAAGACTTGAAACGTAGCTGGGGCATTGGTTAAGCCAAAAGGCATGACCAAGAATTCAAACAACCCTTGGTGAGTGCGGAAAGCTGTCATTTTCACGCTGTCCGGGTGCATGCGAACTTGGTGGTAGCCAGAACGAATATCAAGTTTGGTGAAGAAATGGGAGCCTCGCAACTCGTCCAGCAGCTCATCAACCACCGGTATGGGAAATTTATCCTTCACGGTACGTTCGTTGACGCCACAAAAATCAATGCAAAAGCGCCAGGTTCCCTCTTGTTTCTTGACAAGAAGGACAGGTGAACTGAATTCAGAATTACTGCGACGGATCAGACCCTCCCTCAACATGGTGGCACATTGATGTTCTAGTTCTTCTTTTTGAATTGCAGGATACCGGTATGGACGCACCACCACAGGAGCAGATCCGGGTATCAAGTGGATGCGATGGTCACATGGGTGGGAGGGTGGGAGGCCCTCTGGTGTTGCAAAGAGGCTCTCGAACTGTAGCAACAACTCGTCTAGGAGGCCACGTTCAGTACACTGGATGGAATGCGTAGCCATGGCTGGCTTGGACCTGCCTTGCCAAGTGATGAACTCATTCCCGCGCCAGAACGAGAGGGTTAACTTGCTGAAATCCCACAGTGATGGTCCCAACGTGCTCAGCCATTGCACACCTAGGACCACATCAAATCCCCCAAGAGGAATTGTGTAGCAGTCCACCTTGAAGAGTTCAGAGAAGATGGTGATCCCTAGCCCGCGACAGATGCCCGAACTTTCCACTTGGTCACCGTTGGCTACAGAAACACGAATTCCTTTCCTTTGAGAGATGTCTGCCCCACATTTTGTTGCTGCCTCGGTGGAGATGAAATTGTGGGTGGAGCCAGAGTCCAACAGCGCCGTGAATTGCACGCTCAAAATAGAGACCAACAGTTGCAAGGTTGTGCCAGTATTGACCCAGTAAGTACATGTAATGAGATACTTGGCTCATCCTGATTCGGGCCATCCTCCTCCCCATCTGACTCAGTCAAAGCCACCCCAAGGAGAACAAGTTCTTGCAGCGATGGCCTCGCTGGAACTTTTCATCACAATTATAGCATAATCCCTTCACTCGGCGGTCCTCCATCTCTGCCGGTGTAAGACGTTTGAACGGCTTACGAGCAGGGGTGGCGACCCCTCCCGTGTTCCCATGACTACCCCCGGGAACCTGGTTACCCGTGGTAGATGCTCCCTTAGCCACTGTGGATACCATGGTGACGGTTGAGTTCTTCAGCTTGGAACTCGACGACTTTGGCAATGGTGTTAAAAAATCCTCCTCGTCTTCTTGGCCTCGACACTCATAAGCAAAAGCCAAACTCATTGCTGTTTCCAAGTTTGATGGATATTGTAGGTCGACATCTGTGCGAACAGGATTGCGCAACCCTGCAATGAATAACTCCACTTGTTGCTCCTCTGTTAGGCTATCACACCTGCATACTAGGGTGAGAAATTGTTTCTTGTACTCCTGTATTGTTCCCTTCTGCCTTAGGTTCTTGATTTCCGCCAATCTTCTAGTCCGGATAGTTGGACCGAAACTGCGGTTGATGTATTTGACAAACTGTGGCCAAGGGGGCTCACCACGCATCTTCTCTAGACGGCTGTACCACAGTGTTGCATCATCTGTGAGATGGTATGAAGCCATCCAGACCTTGTTCTCTTCTTCCGTGTGCTGCCCTCTGAAGAATCGCTCGACACGATTCAACCAGGGAAGCGGATCGCCCTCCCCATCGTATGTGGGGAACTGCAGCTTGTGAAATCGTGGAGGATCCTTCCGGTCGACATCCTGGAGCTCTATCGTGACGGCTGACTTGGGCAAGCTTGTGCCCTTGCCGTGATCGTGTTCCTCATCCAACGTGTGGGATTTGCCTGTGCCACCCTTCTCCAGGCGATCAATGGCTAACCTGTTGGCTGCCGTCTGCTCCTTCGAATCATCAATATCTGCTGCGATTTTATCTAGGACTCCGGCTTTCAGCTCGCCAACGATCTCCTTCTTCATGGCCGAGATCTTCCGGTCGAAGATCTGCTCGATCTCTGAAGCGGTTGCCATTGTGGTGGTGACGGAACTGCCCGGGTTCGACTGCTCTAATACCAATTTGTCACGCCCAAGGTTTCGGAGGTAGTAGTCGTGATGGGTTTCAGGGCGAGGATGAGGTAACTTGGGCTTCCGGCTGGCCGTGATGGCTTGCCGGCGATCTGGGTACCTGTTGTACATGGAGCCTAATCTCCTTTGTACATGGAGGCTAATCTCCTTTGTGTTTATTGATTGATTGATTCCCTAGTACAGACTACGTCCCTTTATATATCAGGGATCCCCTTGCAGAATACGTATTGGAACAGAACTCCTAGGAACATACCTAACTGACATGGACTACTAGTTACCAATCAGGTGCCTCTCCTATTCCTATTCTAACTCGAACAGATCCCTTACGGTGGGGATCAGGGTGGCTGCCCTGCAGACTCCTTGCGGCGGCGTACATATGTGCGGCCCCACATGACATCCGTTTACAAATTCTTGCCCCTCCAGTGCAGACTTCCGTTTGAGCCCACAAGCAACTGATTTGATCTCATGTCCACGCAAAGGACCAGAAATACAACCAAGGTCGGCATTCATTCATATAACCAAACATCAAAACCAATACCACCGAAGGTCGGCATTCCTCATGTCAAGCATCGCCCAGCCATGGGATTGCTCCGCAAGACCTCCAAGCAGACATCAAAGCTCAAGTCCCTTCTTGGGTTCACTGTCTCCCGCATCGCTGTCGCCCGCAGGCCTCGCGTTGCTCGCAAGTCCATCGCCTCCAGCAATGTTAGCCAGCTCCTTTCCCTTGGCCACCTCGACCGTGCTCTCAACCGCGTGTGTACCCATGACCTTAACAGATGCCAGCATGAAAAGAAAATGTGCTTTACCTTGATTAATTTGATCTAGTCTTATGAATACCGGTGTTTCTATGCACAGGCCGAACAGGTTATCCAGGAGGACAACATGCTGGAGGCATGCGGTGTCATAGAGCTCTACTGTAATCGGCTCATCAAGCAGGCTGTGCAGTTGGACAAGCCATAGTACGTTGCTTCATCACACCTGACTTCATCTTTGTTCTCATCTTTGGCCCTCTGTTCCACGTCCATGAACGGTGGGCTATTTTGTTTGGCTGCAGGGAATGCGATGAGGAGTTAAGGGAAGCGGCAGCCAGCATCATGTTTGCTGCCGGCTGGTGCGGCGACCTGCAGGAGCTGCTGTTTGCCCGTGCCATCCTTGCAGACAAGTTTGGCAGCGACTTCGCTGCGGTGGCCAAGGAGGGCACCGGCATCGTCGATCCCATCGTAAACATTCTTATTTCTTTGACCATTTCTAGTATGAGCTGTTGATTTGCAGTGAAAAGAAAGATGAACTCCAGGAATTCGCCATAATTGTTTTGTTGTCATTGCAGTTGGTGTGGAAGCTTTCCGGAAACACATCAAGCATGGAACTGAAGAAGAAAGTTGCCAAAGAGATTGCCACAGAGAACAATATCTTGGTGGACTTATCTCAGCTTGATGGGGGGATAATAACCCGGTAGGCCCATGAAGAGGGAAGCATGACCCGCTAGGCAGGAGGCCCAGCCAGGCCAGCTAACCATCAGCATGGGCCGGGTTATGTTGCTGGGCCAGAGGTTTTGGCGGTAACCCGGTTCAGGAAGGGGAGTTTCTAGAAGACCAGAGGCGGTTCGGGACTTGGAGAACACGAAGGCTAGAAGAGCTAGAATAGGACTCCGAGTCAGGGTGGAGCCCGGGTTCGTATTGTAAAGTGCCAGGAGACCCGGTCGTCTATATAAACCGGTCCCTGAGCCCTAGTTGAGGGAGAACTTTTACGATCCAAGATTAGGCGAGAGAACCATTGAGAGAAACACGACAACCTTGTAACCTAGATCGAGATCCGGCTCTGTTGTCGTAGCCGGGTTATCGAGATCGAGATCAATAACAAGATAGCAGGAAGTAGGTCTTTATCTCCAATGGAGAGGCCGAACCTGGGTAAACCCTTTTTCCCTGCAGTGCTAAACAATCTCCCAGACGCTAGTGTCGCCTTGCCCATCAACTCAAGCTACCCCAAAGTAGCATCTGCCGTGTTATCTACCCACGACACAGCTCCCAGAAGAAACAGAAGATAGCAGCAATATCTTGGTGTACTTCTCTGAGCTTGAGGAAGCAACTGAGGATGTCAATAGAAATATTTAGAAGCTTCTCGATGAAATGTCATGCCAGGACGACATGGACGAAAATTCAGAGTTAGAAGAAGACCAGCATCGATCAGACAGACCAAATACCTCCGGACTGGAGAGCGATGAGAATGTGGAAGTCATTACCAACTCTGATGGATCAGATGATGAGATTACAGGCCGGCGGAGCCGAAAGTGGTGGCACCTTGGGTGCACATAAGAAGACTGCCTTCCTCTGCATCCGGCCAAAGATGTAAATGATCTGCGTGGGTAAATGCCATGTGTACATCCCAGAACCACCAAACTGTGAATAGTCATCAATACACATACACACATGCTAAATGTATACTTTCAAACTATGTAACAGTATGTCAATCCAACTAGCCTAGTCAACTGTATCATCTTAAAAGAACTCCATGGACAAAACCTAGTTGCTAATGCTACAATAAAACCACATTGCTCAACAATACGGACCTGATAGTCACATGTGCGCTGCTTGACCACCACCCTTCATCCACCTTGATGATGTTGCTTTATACCACTAATGTTATCCAATCTATCTATCTTTAACTTTATGCTGTGCAAATATTTTGTGAACATTTCTATGGAAATTTAATTGTAAGTCCCAGGATCCTTAGTTCGGTTTAATTGACTGACCGGTTCTATCAATCAGAAAACGTAGAAGATTTCTCGTCCTTCGAAGGAAGCTCGCCGCAGTTCACATATTCTTGAAGCATTAAGTTGGTCACTGTGGACTTGGTCCAGTTGACCTGAGTAGCAGCGGGGGCGGCGGAGCCAGACGCACCGGTGTGGGTACTGTGAGGCTTCTTTGCGAGCTTCTTCGCCGCACGGGGAACTCCGGCCTTCTCTTTGTCCTTCACCATGGCTGAGGAGCTTTGAAGTTCTCTGAGCACAACAATGGAGATAAGAAACCCTAGTTCTAGATGTAGATGTGTAGAGGGGGAAATGCGAAGCAAATCTGGACGAGATTCGAGTTGAAATCAAGTGCGGAGCACGGATATGTGGGATAAACGTACCTGTGGATCTTCTTGCAGGAGATTGGGAGGCTCGATTCGAGATTGGATCCGCGGCTGCTACAGTGCGCGCGCGAGGAAGAAGATGAACTGGATGGGGAAAAGTGACCGTGGTGTCTCTTGGTCTCCTATTTATAGGCGCAGTGAAAACCCTAGGGGTGTTGTGGTAAAAAGTGAAAAGATAAGGATCTTTGACTAAATGTCAACGACAAACGGAATGAGATAATTACGGAGTATTAAATGATAAGATCGTGATTAAGATGGATAAGGATGGAGTTATAGTTGGGCGATAATTTTCACTAAGTGTTGAAAGTGAAACCTGGGCATCGGAACCCGGCAAGGGATAACCGGGTTACGGCGTGAACCGCCAAAGAGACTGGCCAAACAAAGGAGAAAAGAGACGTGTTCTAATATTAAATTTGTTACGTGTTATCTTATGTTTCAGGTGATTAACCCGGCTGACAAGGATACCAGCTCTGCTCAAAGAAGCAATATTCAAAAATAAGAAGCAGAGCATGCTCACCTGGCAACCAAGTTAATCTGGGGGCTACTGATGGGGGGATAATAACCCGGTAGGCCCATGAAGAGGAAAGCATGACCCGCCAGGCAGGAGGCCCGGCCAGGCCAGCTAACCATCAGTATGGGCCGGGTTATGTTGTTGGGCCAGAGGTTTTGGCGGTAACCCGGTTCAGGAAGGGAAGTTTCTAGAAGACCAGAGGCGGTTCGGGACTTGGAGAACACGAAGGCTAGAAGAGCTAGAATAGGACTCCGAGTCTGGGTGGAGCCCGGGTTCGTATTGTAAAGTGCCAGGAGACCCGGTCGTCTATATAAACCGGTCCCTGAGCCCTAGTTGAGGGAGAACTTTTACGATCCAAGCTTAGGCGAGAGAACCATTGAGAGAAACACGACAACCTTGTAACCTAGATCGAGATCCGGCTCTGTTGTCGTAGCCGGATTATCGAGATCGAGATCAATAACAAGATAGCAGGAAGTAGGTCTTTATCTCCAATGGAGAGGCCGAACCTGGGTAAACCCTTTTTCCCTGCAGTGCTAAACAATCTCCCAGACGCTAGTGCCGCCTTGCCCATCAACTCAAGCTACCCCAAAGTAGCATCTGCCGTGTTATCTACCCCACGACAGTTGGCGTCGTCTGTGGGAATCGCGTCCAAAGGTGTCACCATCATGGGAGAAGCAAGGCAAGGAGTAGAGAACCATGTTTTTGGCGAGATCACCCTCAACTCGCAAGGAGAGCCCATCGTTGATGATTTTGGCTGGGGGCCGGAATCAGATCTACTTGAATCAGGTGAGGGTTATTCCAATTGGCAAGTTTAACGTTTTTGTTGGTATGATTGCAACTAGATCTGCTAGTGATGGAGACTATGAATCTGTGTCAGGAGCTGCCACAATTGTTCAATCTGATGGAGAAGAATCAGTTGGTACGGCTGAAGATGAGCTGCCCCTTGGCGTGCACGAGGAAAGATCGGGAAACCCGGTTCCAATCCCGGGTGATGTGGTGGACTATGCTGATTCAGAATCGATCCTACCCTTGTTTGAAGGCTGGTTCGGATATGGAGTAGAAGAAGAGGACGAAGAGGAGCAAGAGTCCGTTCCAAGCCCGGTTAGGTGGGTGGCGGTTTACACCGCTCCTTCGATCAACGCGGGGGCATCACCGTCAACGGTCGTGCCACCAGCTTTTACTCCGGGTCAGCAGCAGCAACAATTGCCACCGGAGCACCACAAGGAGGACCGGGTCCCGTGCCAGCAGCATCTGCGAGCTCGCCGGGTAACATTAATCTTTTAGCAAGTTCTTCCACTTTGGCGGGCCCAAGTGTCTTTCAGATGCCATTAGAGCAGAGCCTTTCCCTGAGAAGTTCAAGGAGCCAAGCAAGATTGCCAATTATGAGCCGAGCACAGACCCGGCGAGTTGGTTGAGCAGCTATGAGATGGCGATGTGTATACGCAATGCACAGAGAACGTTTGTGCAAAGTATATGTATTTGATGATGAGTGATGGTGCAGCAAAGTTGTGGTTCAAGAATCTGCCAGAGAAATCTATCAATTCTTGGGATGAGTTGAAAACAATTTTCATCAAGCACTTTCAGGGCACGTGCAAGCGTTTATTTTCCATTGAAGATCTTGATCGTTGCGTACAGAGGAAGGGCGAGTCAGCTCGTCACTGGATGGGCCGGGTCACGGAGATCCTGCACTCTTCATCAGGTATCGAGCCCAAGGATGCAATTTCATCGATGGAGAAAACTTGCAAGTACGCTCCCTTGGTCCAGAAGCTGGGCCGCATGAAGGAAGGACACCGGGTTAAGCCCGTTACTATGGCAGAGTTGATGGATGCGTGCAACAGACATGCAGCCACGGACAAAACCCAGGATGATAGTGAGGAAGAAAAAGGGAAAGGTGCTGCGAACAATGGAGGAAAGAACAATGGCCCGGGAAACAATAACAACAGCAATCAGAACCAGCACAAGCGTGGGCATCAGGAAGGAAACTCAGAGCTAGTTGCAAATGCAAATGCCGGGTTTCAGAGGCAAAGGATGGATGGGAATTATCAGGAAAACAGAGGTTATCAGGAAAACAGAGGTTATCAGGGAAATAATGGGAGTTACGGTGGTGGAAATAGTTATCAAGGAACACGCCCAATGAGCACTGAAGAGGCCTTCAGGATGCCGTGTCCTCGTCATAGCAAGAACGGCAGACCGCCAATCATTCATTGGCCCAGTGTGTAGATTTGAACAGGTGGAAAAACAATGAGATTCAGAGAGCTCTGCAAGGAGCAAACAGGAGTGGAGGACCCGGCCCGAGTGCTAACCCGGCTGCGGGGCCTCTAACTGGAGCAAACGCGGTACCAACTGGAAATACAGGACCCGGCCAAAATACAGGTAATCAGGGTGGATTCTCGAACCAGCCGAGGCAACTTGGCCAATATCATATATATACCAGTGGCACGACCAAGAGAGAAAGAAAGATAGTCAAAAGGGCAGTTAATTCAGTGGCTGTAGGGGTACCAAGGTATTTGAGATGGTCAGAGCATACTATTACTTGGAGCAGAGCAGATCACCCGGATGTGGTGGAGCACCCGGGTCTGCTTGCGTTAGTTGTGGCTCCTCAAGTTCATGGCTTTGAGTTAAAGAAGGTTTTGATGGACGGTGGCAGTAGCATTAATATCTTGTACTGGGAAACATTTATGCGTATGGGTCTGAAGGAGTCACAGTTGCAGAAAACGTCAACAATATTTCATGGTATAGTTCCTGGGAAGTCTGCTACACCTGAGGGAAAAATTTCATTAGAGGTTGCTTTTGGCGAGTCTATCCATAACTTCAGATCAGAGTGGCTCACTTTGAGGTGGTGAAATTTCCAAGTCCTTATCATGCGTTGTTTGGAAGGCCGGCTTTTGCCAAGTTCATGGCGAGGCCGTGTTATGTATACTTGCAGTTGAAGATGCCGGGTCCCAAGGGGATCATCACTGTTCATGGTAACAGAGAAATTGCAGCAGAATGTGACGAGGGAGATGCAGCCCTGGCAGAGCGAACTTGTGCTAGAGAGGAGTTGAAAGCTTACAGGTCTAATCTTGACCCGCAGGATAACAAGGCGCTCAAAAAACCAACAACAGAAGATGACAGGGCAAAGTTTAAAGCAGCAAAGGATACTAAGATGGTGGATTTTGTGCCTGGGGATTCCTCCAAGCAGTTCGCCATAGGGACCAGCCTAACTGATAAATAGGAAAGCGCGCTCATCGAGTTCATCCGTGAGAATCGGGATGTTTTTGCGTGGACACCTAGTGACATGCCAGGCATTCCGACTGAACTCGCTGAGCACCGTTTACATGTTGATCCAAAGGCAAGGCCGGTGAAACAAGGTTTGAGAAAAATGAACGCAGAGAGAAGAAAAGCTATAGGAGAGGAGATAGCCCGGTTATTGGAAGCCGGCTTTATCATGGAGGTTTTCCACCCAGAGTGGTTGGCTAACCCGGTTTTGGTTCTGAAGAAAAATAATGAGTGGAGGATGTGTATTGATTTTACAAGTCTCAACAAGCATTGTCCAAAAGACCCGTTGCGCTGCCGCGCATCGACCAAATTGTTGACGCAGTGCAGGCAGCGAGCTCTTGTGTTTTCTGGACGCATATTCAGGTTATCATCAGATCAAGCTTAACAGGCAGGATTGGGAAAAGACATCGTTCATCACCCCCTTTGGTGCTTTTTGTTACAAGACCATGACTTTTGGGTTGAAGAACGCAGGGCAACTTATCAGAGGTGCATTCAAAATTGTTTTCATGATCAGATTGGGCGCAATGTGCATGCTTATGTGGATGATGTGGTGATCAAGTCAGAAAAAGCCGGGTCATTTATCAGTGACCTTACAGAAACATTCAAAAATTTGAGGAAGTACAAGATGAAGCTCAATCCTACAAAGTGCGTGTTTGGAGTTCCAGCAGGAAAATTGCTCGGTTTCATTGTGTCAGAGCGTGGAATTGAGGCAAACCCGGAAAAAATCAGAGCCATCCAGAGTTTGAAAAAACCTGAGGAATTGGCAGATGTTCAGAAGTTGACAGGATGTGTGGCTGCGCTAAGCCGGTTTATATCCCGGCTCGGAGAAAAAGCAATACCTTTGTACAAGTTACTCAAGAAAACAGACAATTTTGTGTGGAATCAGGAAGCAGACGAGGCATTTGAAGCTCTGAAGAAACAATTATCAAAGCGCCAGTTCTGGCGGCCCCGGGTCCCAAGGAACCCATGCTGTTATACGTCGCTGCCGGGCCTCAGGCTGTGAGTGCTGTGGTGGTGGTCGAGCGTAAGGAGGAAGGCAAGGAAAACCCGGTTCAGAGGCCGGTCTATTATGTTAGTGAGGTGTTATCAGAAGCAAAGCAGCGCTATCCGCATTGGCAGAAGCTAGTATTTGGTGTTTTCATGGCAAGTAGAAAGTTGAAACCATATTTTCAGGAGCATCCAATCACAGTGGTGAGTTCAATACCCTTAGCAGATATTATCAGGAATTCAGAAGCTACAGGAAGAATTGCCAAGTGGGCAATAGAGATGGGGCCTTACCACATTGACTATGTGCCTCGTACAGCTATCAAATCGCAGGCATTGGGATTTTCTTAATGATTGGACACAGTTGAGTGCACCACCTCTTGCGCCGGGTCTCAAGCCTTGGGTTATGCACTTTGACGGGTCTAAGCAAGCACAAGGTTCAGGAGCTGGAGTTGTGTTAACTTCTCCCAAGGGTGATAAGCTGAGCTATGTTTTGCAAATTCACTTTGATTGCTCTAACAATGTGGCAGAATATGAGGCCTTGTTACATGGTTTGCGTATGGCAAAGGAGATGAGCATCAAGCATATTAATTGTTATGGGGATTCAGATCTTGTGGCACAGCAAGTTTCAGGAACATGGGATAGAAAAGATGCGACAATGGCGGCTTACAGGAGAGAGGTGGACAGGGTAGCCGGGTTTTTCTCAGGCTATCAGGTGGATCATATTGACCGCAGGAAAAATGATGCTGCAGATGCTTTGTCAAGACTCGGCTCACGCAGAGAGCCGGTTCCACCTAACGTTTTCTTGGACGAGCTATGGACTCCATCAGTCAAGCCTCAGGGCGTAGAGGAACTGGCGGGTCAGGAAGACCCGGATTCGCAATTGGTAGCAGCAACTCATGAAATTCCAGAGTGGACAGAACCTTATTTGGCGTATCTTTTGCGTGGAGAGCTGCCAGAGCAGGAAGTTATATCCCGGCAAATTGTGCGCCGGGCTAAGGCCTATGTAGTTATTGATGGCGAGTTATATAAGAGAAGTGTTTCTGGAGTATTTCAGAGATGTGTGTCTGGAAAGGAAGGCCGGCAAATTTTGAAAGAGATTCATGAGGGAGATTGTGGTCATCATGCTTCAACAAGGTCTTTAGTAGCAAAAGCTTTCAGACACGGCTTCTTCTGGCTCACAGCTCAGGCAGATGCAGAGCGCTTGGTGAGTAGATGTGATGGTTGCCAAAGATATGCAAGGCAAATTCATGTGCCGGCTCAGGAGTTGCGAACAATACCCTTGACTTGGCCCTTTGCAGTTTGGGGGCTTGATATGGTGGGTCCTTTTAGCATGTCTCCTTGCAAGAAAACCCACCTCTTGGTTGCCATTGATAAGTTTACAAAGTGGGTTGAGGTGATGCCTGTTACTAATTGTGAAGCAGCTACAGCAGTCAAGTTTTTGAAGCAGATCATACACAGGTTTGGGTATCCTCATAGTATCATCACAGATAATGGTACTAACATGTCCCTTGGTGAGATGGCAAAGTTTTGTGGAAATCAGGGTATACGTTTAGATGTTGCTTCAGTTGCTCATCCACAGGCCAATGGACAAGTAGAACGAGCAAATCAGGAGTTGCTTCGAGGTTTGAAACCACGTCTCCGGGTCCGTGTCTCAGAGCGCTGGAGCGTGGGTTGAGGAGTTGCCATCAGTAGTTTGGGGAATCAACACAACACCAAACAGATCCACAAAGATGACCCCTTTCTTTATGGTGTATGGGGCAGAGGCAGTTTTGCCAAGTGATATAATTCATGACTCGCCTCGCGTGGCGGCTTATTGAAACAGAAAATGAGCAGACCCGGCAGGATTCTGTGGACCTGCTTGAGGAGAACAGAGAACAAGCACTGGAGAGATCAGCAGTGTATCAGCAGATTTGAGGCGGTATCATAGTCGCCGGGTTAAAACTCGCACTTTCCAGGAGGGAGATTTAGTGCTGCGATGGGTGCAATCCAGAGAAGGGATGCACAAGTTATCTCCCCCTTGGGAAGGGCCCTTCATCATAAGCAAGAAATTGAACAATGGTTCATATTATTTAGTGGATGCAAGAGAAAAGTCCGAGTCTGTGAATGACACATCGCACTCTACCTTTTCATTGGAAGAGCGTGAGAGGCCATGGAACATTGCGCAGCTGCGCCCATATTATACTTAGCATGAGAAAGAGATATGAGATGTAAAACACGATGTAACAGGCAGCAGGTTTCAGACGCGCTCTTTTCCTTACCAGGGTACCTAAGGGGACTGGAAGGTTTTTAATGAGGCGGCTTGCTGACCTAACCTTTTCTATCAATAAAGTGAAGGTTGAACAGAAATTTGTGTTCTTTTGTTTCTTTTTTGATGTTTGATAGTAGTGTTGCATAGTTCTATGTTAAGTTTGGTCTTGGGGGCTTGTCCTTGGGGGCTTTTTACGGTCGTCCGGGTCTCGATGTTTGTGACCCGGCTGTGCAGTTTTAGCTTCATAATTTGGATTCAGAGTATGAAGGTGTAGTTTACATTTTTTGTTTATGTTTTTGTCATAGAACAAGTGCATAGTTATCTTTGAGGACGCCCAGAGAGCGTGTCCCACCAGTATGAGGATCAATGGGGTAATGTTGCATAGTTAAGCCATTACTTTATAAACATTGATCCAGGTCTTGGGGGCTCTTACTTCAATAGTTTGTAGCTGCAATCCCAAGACCCGGCTTTATGCCACTAGTTTATTCTTGGTTATCTTGCTGTTGAGCTGATGTGACTCGCAATTTTATGGCCTGATTGCTCACCTGGAAATTCAATCAACCATGAAGCCCATTGGGACTTGGTTCGACCCTGTTTTTCTCAGAGAAGTAGCGACAGGGTATCCATGCGAAAGCCGGCTCACAGTTAAAGAAATCAAAAGGGTCATCAAAACCACAGAAGAGGCATATTTCATAGCAAAAGTTTGAGAGTAGCATAAAAAGTTTCATCAGGTGCATAGGCGCACCATCACAGGCATAGTGCAACAGTGCAAAAGTTATTACAATAACGCCCAAAGGGCCGAATAAAGATTGTTTTCTTGCAGAGATAACAGCATCTGCGTAAGTTTTCAAGCTTTGGCTTCAGGAGCCGGGTCACGGGGAGGAGAGCCGGTTGGTTGTTCTTCGACGGTCTTTGCCGGGTCTTCTTCTTCGGCGGCCGCCGGGTTAGCCTCTGGCTCCTTGGTCTCGTCGGTTTCTTTGGCCTTGGTCTTGCGCCGGGTGATTTTTCGAAGTGGCTGGAAGAAGTTTTCATCATCTTCTTCAGCTATCGCCCGTGACGGAGGAGGAATAACTGGCGTAGAGGAGCTGGGAGCAGTGGAGGTACCAGGAGCATTTTTTGCCGGGTCAATGGAATCCTTATAGCTTTGGAGGAGATCGACGCGTTGTGGCTCGTCATCCATGATCTCTTCATCATTTTCAGTATATCCAAGCTGCAAAGTGGTGAGCTTCATCTTGCTGGCAATTACAGTGGCAACGTGCCGGGTTTGCTTCACAACCCGGGCGTAGCACTTCTTATCGAACTCCTTGCCATCAGTGTCAAACTGAGGAAAGCCCTTCTTCAGTGGAGCCGGGTTTAGTTGGGGATGGTAGGCCTTTGCCAAGGCAAGACCTCGCATCACCCCGGCCCTGCAAGCTGATCTCTTGAGCAGATGGATCCATTGCGGCATTGTTGACAGATGCCCAAGGACTTCAGTGTACTTGCTTGGCGGGTTCTCCCAGAGCCTAGCGGCTTTGATGACCTCGCAGCTGCCAAAGTACAGCTGACGTGTCAGCGTGTACATGCATTTGATCTTCTCTGCAGCGGTTTTGCGGAGGTTCCATCACGAGGGCCTGTGTAAGGAAAAGAGTAACAGTGAGATTTCAAAAACCGGGTCTTGATCAGTTTAGGTTGAAATTCAAAGGAGTAGTGCTTACCCACTAAAGATTCAACCATAGAGGTGATCATTCTTTTTAGCCGGGTCAGCTCGTTGTTGGTTTCATCCAGCTGCTTCTGCAGGGTCTCCTGTTGCTCCTGGAAGTTCTCCTCGTTCTCCTGCATGTCCTTCTTCAGATCGGAGTTTTCTTGCGTCAGCAGTATCTTTTCTTCAAGGCCTGGAGTTGAGCTGAGTGATCAGCCCGGGTCTCAGATTCAGTTTTGGCAGCGTCAGTGAGCCGGGTGATTCAGCCTGGGCCTTGGCATGGTCTTCCTGTTAAGATGCAAAAAGTTATGTTAGTCCCAGGTGCAACCCGGCACTTGGGGGCTACATGCGCAAAAAGTCTAAATTTTCTAACTGTAAGTCCCAGGTAGCTGTGGACAGCTAACCCGGCACTTGGGGGCTACTCAGTTTGAAGTTCAATTGTTCAACGTAATAAAGAAGTCCCAGGTTGCTGCAGGCACACAACCCGGCACTTGGGGGCTACAGTGTTCAAAGTTTTGATGTGAAAATGGGCAAGTTTTAAATGATGGAAGTTTTTTAGTCCCAGGTTGCTGTAAACAGACAACCCGGCACTTGGGGGCTACAGGTTTGAAGTTTTTACCTAAGGAATGCATATTGTAAGCACCAAGCTCATCACAAGTGATGAACTTAGAGCTTGGGGGCTACTTAGGGTATAGTTATGCAAGAAAATATACAGGCAAGAAGTAAAAAGGGTACCTGATATCGTTTTTGAATTAGGGCGACCAGTTCTGTCTCCAGGGTCTTGTGTTGAGCAAGGCGAGAAAAATATTCGTCGCAAAGTGCTGGAACGGACATGGCGTCCAGAGCCGGTGAATTTGAGGAGGAAGCCGGGTTCTTGTCCTTGGCAGGAGTTGCCGGGTCAGCATCTGGGGCTGGCACCTTGGCAAGAGTCTCAGGAGCATTTTGTACTGGAACGTGCCGGGTCCCAGTAACCTGCACTTCATCTTCTTTAGTCCCAGAGCCTAACCCGGGCGAGTGAGCAGCTGGGGAGGATTCTGGCACCGGGTCAACAATATTTTTTGGAGAAGCCGCGGGGGTTGCTTGCTCCCTTGGCTCGTCTTTGTCCTCTGGTTCTTCAATATGTGCCTCCATAGGAGAAGGCTCTGTGGTTGCTGGAGGAGGAGACGCGCGGGAGGAGATTCCGGGTCTTCATCCATAAAAGCTCTGGCACTGGAACAAGATAATGTCTTAGTTAAACAAGAATGGGACAGTGAAGTATAAAGTATGGAAAAGATGTGTGAAGTATTTCTAACCCGGCGTTGATCTGGAAATCCTCGGGTGTGCTAACACCATCCGAGGAAGAATCTGACAAACGAGATGGTTTAGGAACCCGGATCTTGCCAGCTAAAGGGAACTGTTTGCTGGGCGTCTTCTGGATGGATTTGGCCCAGCTTGATAAAGAGCGTTGAGGGATACCTGGGCTCAGGGAAGCTTGGCTTGTAGAAGACCGGGTTCGGCGTCTCTTGTTCGCCTCAGCCTCCTTCTCAGCCTCCTTTTCCTGTGATTGTGCTTAAGTTTGAGATGAGTTCATCATGAAGATTGAGAAAAGAGAATGTGGTACCTTGGCAATGGTGGCCCGGGTCCTCTTCTGAGTAGGAGCTGCAGTAGCTTGGGGACCCGGCGCTACGTCAGAAGCCGGGTCAGTGGGGCCTGGAATAAAATTTGCCGGGTTATCAGTAGAGGTGTCCTTGTTGGGGACTTCGTTGTTAATCAACTGGAGGAAGAGCCGGCCTACGGAGTCTAGCTCACCCTTCTTCTTCTTCTTCTTCGTCGTCTTCACTTTCTGTGTCCTCCCCATCAGGAGAGGATGTAGGGGTAAAATCCACGCTCCACCACTTGGAGTCCTGAGAAAAAGCAGTCACAGTAAATAACAGTCTATGGATGAGTTTACCGGGTTAAAGTAAACAAAATGGATTGAGTATTGGCTTTACCGTGGGGGGTTTGTTCTTGGCACTAAATGGGGCGAGCCCGTTCAGTGCAATGGGTCTTTCTTTTCGCCAAGTAGTCTCTTGGCATTCTTCACGAGCTGATCATCAGTAAGCGTCATCTCGAGTAACGCATGTTGTCTGTGGTTTCACCAGTGTACTGGCAAATTAGCCGGGTCCTGATGCTGAGTGGCTGGATGAACCAACCGATCCAGCACTTGACCAGATCTGTGCCCTTGAGACCATGGGCGAGTAAAGCTCTGGCCCGGCGAAGAATGGGCTCGAGCTTGACCCGCTCGGCGTCATCGGCATAACTATTCATTTTGGCGTCATATGTTAAGCCCGAGTTCCGGAAAGCCGGGTAACGGGCATCGTCAGATTCTGGTGAAGTGTCTTGCAGTAAAAATATGTGTTTTGCCACCCCTTGGGATGGCTGGCTAGAAGAAGAGCCGGGAAATCGCATTCCCTTCGGCGCTGGATTGCAACTCCCCCATATGGAGTACTTGGTCCTTGCGAGAGGGGTTGCAGTAGAAGAACTCGAGGAACAGCTCGAGGCTTGGAGCCATTTGCAGATAATCTTCACAGAACACCACAATTGTTGATGTTCAGCATGGAGTTGGGCGCGATGTCTTGAGGCCTAAGGCCGTAGTACTTCAAGACCCGGCGAAAAAACAGGGAACCCGGGGGGCGAAGGCCGCGCTGAACGTGGTCGAGGAAAACCACCACTTCACCTTCCTTGGGGCTGGGGCGGATTTCTTCTCCAGCAGCACGCCATTGGATCTCATCCTTCGGAGGGAGCTCGCCGCAGTTCACATATTCTTGAAGCATCAAGTTGGTCACCGTGGACTTGGTCCAGTTGACCTGAGTAGCAGCGGGGGCGGCGGAGCCAGATGCACCGGCGTGGGTCTGTGAGGCTTCTTTGCGAGCTTCTTCGCCGCACGGGGAGCTCCGGCCTTCGCTTTGTCCTTCACCATGGCTGAGGAGCTTCGAAGTTCTCTGAGCAACAATGGAGATAAGAAACCCTAGTTCTAGATGTAGATGTGTAGAGGGGGAAATGCGAAGCAAATCTGGACGAGATTCGAGTTGAATCAAGTGCGGAGCACGGATATGTGGGATAAACGTACCTGTGGATCTTCTTGCAGGAGATTGGGAGGCTCGATTTGAGATTGGATCCGCGGCTGCTACAGTGCGCGCGCGAGGAAGAAGATGAACTGGATGGGGAAAAGTGACCGTGGTGTCTCTTGGTCTCCTATTTATAGGCGCAGTGAAAACCCTAGGGGTGTTGTGGTAAAAAGTGAAGAGATAAGGATCTTTGACTAAAAGTCAACGACAAACGGAATGAGATAATTACGGAGTATTAAATGATAAGATCGTGATTAAGATGGATAAGGATGGAGTTATAGTTGGGCGATAATTTTCACTAAGTGTTGAAAGTGAAACCCGGGCGTCGGAACCCGGCAAGGATAACCGGGTTACGGCGTGAACCGCCAAAGAGACTGGCCAAGCAAAGGAGAAAAGAGACGTGTTCTAATATTAAATTTGTTACGTGTTATCTTATGTTTCAGGTGATTAACCCGGCTGGCCAGGATATCAGCTCTGCTCAAAGAAGCAATATTCAAGAATAAGAAGCAGAGCATGCCAACCTGGCAACCAGTTAATCTGGGGGCTACTGATGGGGGGATAATAACCCGGTAGGCCCATGAAGAGGGAAGCATGACCCGCCAGGCAGGAGGCCCGGCCAGGCCAGCTAACCATCAGCATGGGCCGGGTTATGTTGCTGGGCCAGAGGTTTTGGCGGTAACCCGGTTCAGGAAGGGAAGTTTCTAGAAGACCAGAGGCGGTTCGGGACTTGGAGAACACGAAGGCTAGAAGAGCTAGAATAGGACTCCGAGTCTGGGTGGAGCCCGGGTTCGTATTGTAAAGTGCCAGGAGACCCGGTCGTCTATATAAACCGGTCCCTGAGCCCTAGTTGAGGGAGAACTTTTACGATCCAAGCTTAGGCGAGAGAACCATTGAGAGAAACACGACAACCTTGTAACCTAGATCGAGATCCGGCTCTGTTGTCGTAGCCGGGTTATCGAGATCGAGATCAATAACAAGATAGCAGGAAGTAGGTCTTTATCTCCAATGGAGAGGCTGAACCTGGGTAAACCCTTTTCCCTGCAGTGCTAAACAATCTCCCAGACGCTAGTGTCGCCTTGCCCATCAACTCAAGCTACCCCAAAGTAGCATCTGCCGTGTTATCTACCCCACGACACAGCTCCCAGAAGAAACAGAAGATAGCAGCAATATCTTGGTGTACTTCTCTGAGCTTGAGGAAGCAACTGAGGATGTCAATGGAAATATTCAGAAGCTTCTCGATGAAATGTCATGCCAGGACGACATGGACGAAAATTCAGAGTTAGAAGAAGACCAGCATCGATCAGATAGACCAAATACCTCCGGACTGGAGAGCGACGAGAATGTGGAAGTCATTACCAACTCTGATGGATCAGATGATGAGATTACAGGCCGGCGGAGCCGAAAGTGGTGGCACCTTGGGTGCACATAAGAAGATTGCCTTCCTCTGCATCCGGCCAAAGATGTAATGATCTGCGTGGGTAAATGCCATGTGTACATCCCAGAACCACCAAACTGTGAATAGTCATCAATACACATACACACATGCTAAATGTATACTTTCAAACTATGTAACAGTATGTCAATCCAACTAGCCTAGTCAACTGTATCATCTAAAAAGAACTCCATGGACAAAACCTAGTTGCTAATGCTACAATAAAACCACATTGCTCAACAGTACGGACCTGATAGTCACATGTGCGCTGCTTGACCACCACCCTTCATCCACCTTGATGATGTTGCTTTATACCACTAATGTTATCCAATCTATCTATCTTTAACTTTATGTTGTGCAAGTATTTTGTGAACATTTCTATGGAAATTTAATTGTAAGTCCCAGGATCCTTAGTTCGGTTTAATGGACTGACCGGTTCTATCAATCAGAAACGTAGAAGATTTCTTGTGCATTGACAAAAAAACCAAATATAATCACAAGCAATCCAAGAAACATTTACTAAACATGTTTAGTAAGAAAATTAAAGACGTTCAAACTTGTCCCAACAAAAATTCACAGGGGGCAAACAAGATATGGAAGGGGAAGTAAGACACGGTGAAGATGCCCTGCAAAGATCATCACAAGAGAAAGCCCCTGCAAAGGGCACCACCCAACATATGGGTTAGGGCCTAGGGGATAGCCGCAAGCCTTGCAATGCACGCTGTGATGCTCCCTATGCCTATGCAGAACCCTGATCTTCAGCGACCCAACAACATCTACTTACCATACAAACACAGCAACATGAAAAGAAACATCTCAGGAATTATTGATTCGGTCTATCTCCATGTTACACAGGGCTAAGAGTTTTGTGTGATTGCTCTAAATCTGCTAGACACTACTCGGCGCATAGCCAATCTGCAACTTTTCTCACGACAACTTAGGTTGTGTGCAATCTAATCTGGTTTTGGCTTTGTAACCGAGGTTGGGTCATTTCAGCAAACAGTTGACGAGTCAGGTAATTGACTCGAACACCCCCTTAACAATTCGACACTTTGGTCAGCACCACAAGTATGCAGTGGCGAGAAAATACTGTAACGTATGGTCTGTAACATGGGCCTGAGATATGAGATGGACTTTAGTGCCACCGTTGTGTATGCTTAGTAGAAACAGTACAAGTACAACACTTGTAGCCCGAATGGTTTCCATGTTGAATATGAATGAACTCTGAACTCTCTCATCTCCCGTGCTTTCTGTTCCTCATCCCTGTTCTCTGATTCCTCATCCCGATTTCTCCCTCAAATCGTGGTAATCCACCGTATCCTGTCAAATCTGTCGTGCTCCTATCCCAGAACATGACAATTTGGTATCAGAGCCCTTGAATCGCTCCGTTTGCGCTCGAAAATTATGACAATCGACTACGTAAAATTCCACCGCGAAAGGTGCTGATTTGCTTCGGTGAATTCGGCTCAAAATCCTTAGCGGAGTTGGAGTTGACGAAGGAAGAGCAGCAAGGGTGTCGTCCAAGCTAGCAAAATCCACAAAAAAAAATCTCCACCCCGTTTCCTGCCTACCACCTGTTCGACGAAATGTCGAACTCCATGAAAGTGTTCGCCGACGGCGTTCTTCGCGTCACCATGAGCTATGTGTATCATCCCATCACCGAGGAGGTGTTGCATCAGGTCTTCGAGGCATATGGAGTGGTGCAGATCTCCGTTTCCGAGAGAGCCGACCACGTGGAGGCGGAGGTTCAGCTTCGAACCAGTAACGGAGCAGCACAGGCTCGTGCCTTGCATGGCCGTTGCATTTACGAGCGTTCTTGCCTCCTGGACATTCAGGTTGTTTCACCGGCTGCACCACCGGCCAAGAGTGACATGGGTGAGCTCTGCAACCTGTTCGACAAAATGTCCATGGGTATGTTCAACACGCACATGCGCTCGTTGCTTGAGCTAAAGCAGACCGGAACTGTGGTCGAGTACACCGCCACGTTCTCGGAGCGTCTACACCCTATGCTGGATCTCAACCCCAACCTCAACATCAAGTGCTTCGTCCAGCAGTATGTTGAGGGTCTGCGGGATGATATTCAAGCAGCTGTGCGGTCGAGATCTCTTTCCAGTATCACTGGTGCATCGTGCCTTGCTCGGATAAGGGAGAACGAAATTGTGGAGGATAGGGCACTGGGTGCTGACAAGTTGGGCGTCAGCTCTGGCTTCATGTCTATGGAGACCCTCACCGATGCCGAGCTCGCTGCTCTAGTACAGTGCAGGGCAGGCCAGGACATCACCACCGATACCAGCTACCGTGGTGCTCTGACACCTACCACATGCTCGACGGAGCGCCCAAGCAGCGATGTGTCTGTGGACATCTTTTCCAAGCTCATTGCCGCAGCGGAGAGCGACAAGGAACTCAACCTCGACACCGTCAGTGTCGCTGCACTAGCACCCGCCACCAACTCGACGGACGGCCTCGCACATGGTCACGACGGCGACAGCCCTACGTCGGTGTCCGTGGTCCTATGGACCGTGATCCCATCATCCACAGCTTGTCCACATCCTTCTCCGGATAGGAGCTTCTCTACTAGCGGTGTGCTGCACCCACTGCCATGGCCGTCTTTTCCATGTGGAGACGGCAAGCGGCTAACTTACTCCATGGTCATAAGCTCGTTATTACAACTGTCGCAGCCAACGGCGGAGGCAGGAAAATTGTTTAGGGGGGCCGAACAAAGAAGACAACTCACAAATGTAAAAAAAAAGCCAAAAAAGTGGGATGATGTGATAACAAAATATTTTTTCATTACCATTCATTGAATAATTGTCGAGGACACAAGGATATACAATTGCATATTACTAACTAACAGACCGATAGAGCAACTAACACTTTTCAATGTGAGTTAAGAACGCACACTCCTTTCCATTGTTAACCTTTTTCCACTTTCTAAACCCTTCCACTGTGAACTTATCCGACCCTTTCTTTCCAAGTGGCTTCTTATAAAATAGAAAGCATGGAAAATAATAGACTGCATCTTTTATAGGGGAGTATTCTAACCAAAGGAAGGTTTCTTCTTGTACATGCTCTGATTCTTGCTCATCCAAATCAAGGGCAGCAACCGGATCATCGCCCATTCCTTTCTTCCCAAAATAAGAATGCATATTATGCATTGCTACAGCCTTTCTTTTATCTTTAGCCATGATCAACCTAGCAAAATTGAACACCATGAGGCATCAGCTATGACTAATACGGAGCATAATTTACCCTAGTTGGGAATTAATAAGACATACCAAAATCAAATGGCACATATGAAAGGGGAATAGATTCAGGATACAACCATACACTAATTGGTACAAAACAAGTGCTAGATCTATGGGGGATCAATAATTTGTACCTGTCAAAATCGGAGGGGCACCGCTGCTTGTCCCGCCTAGGCTTGCCGGCCTTGCTCGCTAGAGGTCAGGAAGGCGCTGGCGCGCTGCGGCCTGTGGAGCTTCTGTGATCTGTCCACCATGGACAAGAGCAGGGCAGCAGGGGATGGAGTCACGGAGTTGAGATTGGGGAGCGGACGAACAGAGAAGAACCGGAAGAGGAAGGAGAGGCAGCCGGCAGGTGACGAGCAGCGGAGCAGGGCCCCAGCGACACGCCGAGTCGAGCAGAGCTGCTCGTGGCCTCGTGCTGCTGTGCGCCTCGGCCTGGGCCTTGGGCGGCTGGGCTGCCTCTTCCCAAATCCCCACTTTTCCTTCTTTTTTTATTTAGAGAATAGTTTAAAGGAGACCACGAAGTCAACATTTTTAGGGGTATATAAAAAATAGTTTGCATGTTGGGGGGGGGGGGGGGGGGGCCTGCTGGTCCCCCTGCCTCCGCCCTTGGTCGCAGCCCTCAATGGTGGTCTCAGCGCTAGCACGCCCTCCAGAACCAGTTTTGAGTCACGCTCCATGGCACCAGTGTTTGGTGTTCGAGGATGTGTCTCCACAAAATCGGAGTTCCTTCAATGCTGAAAACATTGGTAAAACAGCTGAATGCCTAGTGTTCGAGCTGTTGCCATCATGGCAGTGTAGTGGTTCCAGTCCGTGGAGCACACTTGCAAAGCATGGATACGTACTTCATTGTTCTTGGACTGATCAACTCTCTGTACCTTGGGATCCCGGCTTGCTGACATCAAATTGGAATGTGATATATATGCACTCACTTGATACTCTGAAACTTATCATGTGTTTTTGCTCAGTACTGGACGATATGCCATCCTGGAGGCGTGGCGGTTTCTATCCTGGTACTCATGTTTGCAATTATTTGCTTAAAGCATTGGTGGTGTCTGAAGTAACACAATGGAAGAGTTATTTACCTCTGATATTTTGGCTGTATACTTGTGGAAATTCTATGAGTAATGCTCCACACAATTCAAGTGCGATGTGGTGCTTGGATGTTGTGCTCAGGAGGCTTAAGAAATGGTGGACTCATACGCAATGTGTTCAGACAGCCAGTGCAGTTTTTGAAGCTCACAGTCAGTTCCTTGATACTAGTGAGGTATTCGATACAGAGCTCAATGGGAAAACTGAACTATTCTCCACAGATCTCTTATCCGGTTTGTACGCTGAACTGAAAAGTGTTGAATGGAGTTGTGACACTTATCTGGAAGATCTTTTACTGAAATCTGCTAGTACTACTGAATATTCTTGCTACAGTATAATTAGCAATCACTGTTGGGTACTACTACTCACAATGCAAAGTTTGATGGGAGGCACGGATAATAGACCACTATTACAACCAACTAATGCCATTTGTGGTTCTACTTTGGATTTCCAGTCTGCAAAATAATTGGGTGTCCAGATGCTTGCTATTGTTTCAGTGATTTTCTCATCTGGGTTGCATCATATAAATATAAAACCTGAAGCTCCTATGACACTATATGTTATTCAGTGGGATACTGAATTTGCTGTCCAATGGCAGCTAAAGATTTCCCATGTCTTCATGTGCACGACCATGACATTCTGGAAATGGTTGCTTATCCCTTGGGTGTGCAATCTGTTACAGCAAGCATGCGTGCCTTTGATCCCAAGCATGTTTTTCAAACATGTAGCAGCAGCTTTGCCTATCAAGGTGTATTTTTGTACCCAACATCTTCAGCAATAGGGTTCATTTTCTTATGGCAGATGCAGCCTTGTATCACACATCTGACTACGAAGTGTTGGGATCCTAGAACTCTAAGTGCATCTACTATAGAACTGAGGCATCTCACTAAGGAGCAACCAGTGGAGGCTCAGATTCGCAGGAATGACTTAGACAAGGCTGTGCTTGCTTACTGCATTCCTGTGCTTGCTCTTCCACAAGGTGGTGCCATACCATTGCTCAGTTCTCATGATAAAAGTTTCCATGACTGTCACATGATGAAAGTATCCAGCTAAAAATCGAAGCGCAACATAAGCTTGGTGGTATTGATCATTCTTGCTTTCCTCGCTCGTGGCTGCCAAATAAAATACTTGTGGCTGCTCAAGAGAAGAGCCATTCATGGGGGGTTGCACAAGGAGAACGCACTCATACTTGCACAAGGTGGAAGAGGGCATATTCTTCTGGAAGACAATGGGACCCTAGTATTGTGCAGTTTATCCTTGGAACTGTTGTATTAAGCAAGCTGAAGTTAATTGCAGTTTATTGTGTGCTGGAGCTGGAATGTGATATCAAACTTGGTTACTGGGGACACCTGACAGTGATGCTACGATCTTCTCTGTTCTGGTTTGCATATTGGCTTATCTACAAAGTGCATCCAGCTGACAACTACATGAAACTTTCTCCGGAACGTGGAATAGCACACACTGAAAGGTCTGGCATTGAGTTGGGAGGATTAAACGCTACCAAACACATATGTGAGGATTGCAATTTCTTTCATCAGCTTGTGATTAACAGTAGGATCATCTACACAAACCTGCTACCACCATATGATCCAGGTCGGATTGCTCTTTGCCAAGACAAGACCAGAGGCATTTCTGATTCAAGATTGTTCATCATCGGCTTGAGGGCAAGCTGAATTTCAAGGGAGGAAGAGTGTAACACCCCAGCTATGGGCTGTTACCGTATGGTCTGTAACATGGGCCTGAGATATGAGATGGGCTTAGTACCACCGTTGTGTATACTTAGTAGAAACAGTATAAGTACAATACTTGTAGCCCGAATGGTTTCCATGTTGAATATGAATGAACTCTGAACTCTCTCATCTTCCGTGCTCTATGTTCCTCATCCCTGTTCTCTGATTCCTCATCCCGATTTCTCCCTCAAATCGTGGTAATCCACCGTATCCTGTCAAATCTGTCGTGCTCCTATCCCGGGACATGACAAATACAAGTAATATGATGTAACAATGGTACTGGGGCAAGGCTATTCGATAATCGGAAGCCGCAATCAGAAAAATGTAACAATTGGTATGTGAAACGTATAATATCATGATCCTCAATTTGCTAATTTATTGAACAAAAGGAACAACACCATGGCAATTATCCAGCGAACATGATAATATCAGCAGAATTCTAATAGCGTAAAATCACCGTAACCCTACTACATAACACAGCACAAACCCGAAAGGGGAAAAGCAGGAGATTGCAGGCATGAAACCTATCTCCCGTGTCGGTCACTGAATCTTCATCTCCACGACGCTCTTGGCCTTGGGTGCGTACAAAGAGTACACCAGCACCTGCCGCTTCGCCACCTCCAGCTGCTGCTTCCCGTCCGCGAAAGCCGCCGCGGCGGCCGGCGCGTCGGCGAGGGCGCGGTTATCGCGGAAGGCGTCCGCCGCCCGACGTCGCGTGTACTCGCGGATGTTGTAGTCGGAGAACTTCCTCGCCGTGCGGATGAAGGTACGGAAGAGGGATAGCACCTCCGCCTTCGATGGAGCCGCCGCCGCCATGGTTCGTGTGAGGAAGGCTAGAGAAGAATCGACCGACGTCCGAGTGCTTTGGGGAGAGCCGTAACCCAAGTCGATATTTGCGTTGACCAATTAGCAAAGCCACCCCTTACTGAAAACTTTATTACGAATAACAGTCCTTAGCCCAGTAAAGCCTCTTTTCTTCTTGACTTGTTTGCGGCATATTTGCTACACTAGGTATGTCCAAGGTTATATGCACAAAAGTGCACTACTTTCCGCTTTCGCTTCTAGGCGGCGCATTAGTCTCTTCGGCGCGGTGTGAACGATGGGCTCTCTGTCAGACTCGCAGGCGAATGGCGACCGTCAGCCGCCGCCGGCGGAGGCGGAGGTGGAGGACGCTGGGGTGCAGGCCGAGGAGGGAGATACCGGTGAGAAGATGGAGGGCGTCGCGTCCATCGCCCTGCTGCCCTCTGGCGCCATCTCCGGGCACTTCATCCGCCTCCCGGACTCCGTCTGCTACGGCCTCCACGGCACCCGTACCTTCTCTCTTCACTCACCCTTACAGTACTTGTTTATCGATTGACCTATAATTTCTGATGCAACTGCTTATCACTTGAATGTTGAATCGTTTGTGTTGTCACCAAAACCCCTCTTTTTTCAGCACAAGTGACAGTTTGAGGTTGTTATATAGTTTAGGGTTTATCTGTATAGAACTTTATCTCTATTTCGAACCATTGTTTGTTATGACCACAGAGCAATGCCGATTTCTTATAATATGCCATGACCTGTTGCATTAGGAAATGTCAGACTTAATTCCTTGTGCTATCTGAAGATTGACGCATCTTGATATATTATGTTCTTATAATTAGAAAACTGAATTTATGTGCTTGTACTCAGCTCCCGTTGTATTTTGGCAGTTGTGCACCATCTTTCATTCTTTGTCTTTAGTCTTTAAGAGAAGATGGCTTTAGCTTACATTGCCCTGTCTTTTTTCTTGTCTATCATGTAAGCGATACCATGCGAAAGGGAATGTAGCCGAGGAGATGATTACCGCCTTATAAAGCTCTCTATCATTAATTTTAAGGTCAGGCATGTGTTATGTTCTTCTCCACCAAGCATGTATTATACCAGCTGATCATCTTACTATCTTAGCTTACCTTCCGTTCTAATTAAAACTACTCGGTTTATCTTGGATCTATCAGAAGTTATCTACAGATATCGAAAACTCAGTTATCTCTCATAACACTGTAGTTTAGCAGAGGTTAACCTGTGCTCATGTGACAGAGGAAGACAGAGAAGGTGGTTGTGGTGGAATGCAGGGGACATGATGCCGCTCGGTTACAAAATGTTGACCATTTGCATGGGTAAGTCTTCTCTCATAGGTGGATTTCATCAAAACTAAATTAAACGTCATTGAATTTACTTTTTGCAAAAAACAATGTGGTGTGATGTGCTGATACTCATGCCTAGCTATTTTAGCGGGAAGTGTTGATATATGGGGCATATGAATTCCGAATATGGATGCATCTTCCTTTCATTTTTCTACGATGTCCGTCAGTTTTTTCAGGCTCTATCAAAGCGCTGTAACATAACTATCTTTTCAAAAGCATGATACTAATAGAAGTTGTTGTAATGGATTATGTTTTCAAGAAGCACACTTATTAAATACATTTCAAGGATGTGAACAATTCTATGAAGCAGGGAAGACAAAATTTAATTTGTCATTGTTTTATGTGGTGATTTTGGAGTTGTTCCGTATTACTCCCTCCGTTTTTTAATATAAGATGTTTTACCTCCCTCACATGTTGACTAGGTGCAAGGCCAAATGAGTGAACATACACACTAAAACATGTCTAAATACATGTGGACACTTATGAATGTGGACAAAAGCTAAAACATCTTATATTGAAAAATGGAGGGAGTAGCATGTTACTAAAGTAACCACGAATCTATTCCTACTGTGAAAATTGCCTTACAATGACACGGAGTTGCATACCTCCGAAGATAACTCTTTGCCATGATCTATAAATGTTCAATCCAGATGGTTTGGTATCGTCAAATGCATCATGAATCATGACCAGAATGTCAAGACATTTACTTCTACATAATGCCACTGAGCAGCCATAAAGCCAGTGTTAGGTTTGTAAAGTTACCTAATTGACTTATTGAGAGATTATGTTGATTGTCTTCCTAACTTGGTGCTGCGTGGGGCATGTACTATACATACTTACCACACATGGTTGGATTTTTATTCTGTATTGTGTAGTATTTACTGTGTTGCTTAACAAAAGCTGAGTTCCACTACTGGGTGAAGGTTGATGCTGTTAAGTCTTGGTTATTGTTCAGAAATTTTGTTTTGTGCTGTTTTCTTTACGGGGATAATATTTTGTGCAGATGGGAAGACGACATTGTTGGGTTGGTTCAGAAGAAACATGGCAATAAAAAGGTGTTGGTCTCTTTTGAATGCGAGACGCTGAAGGCCGATAAAGCGGCAGAAGAACATATTAGCAAATACATGCCAAATCTCCATGGACAGGATGCAGTTGGTAAGTATGGAGCACGAAAATCTCTGCCTAAATAAATAGTAAGAAGCCTTGATCACGAAAAACCCAGTAGTTCCACACCGACAGGACATCTATGTGCAGAATCAAATGGACACCATTAGTAAGCATGGATAGAGAGTTACTGAGCACCGAGCGGTACAGGACACTTCCGCACCTAGCTGGCCACGGATAGCTAGTCTGTCCTATAACTCTGTGTAGATTCGTGATGTCTGCCCTATTAACTCATTTTTTTTTAAACCTTGCACTGCAGTAAATACAGGAAAGATGAGCATCTCTGGCATCAACCTTGACGAGGACGATGAACCAAGCGGAGACAGCTGAGAGGAGAAGCATCTCGTCACGCAGCGACAGTTGCTCTCCCTCGTCGTCGGTGTGGTCGACAAGTTAGTACTTTGTGTGTTGCTACCACCGCATAAGTTTATGGATCGGCGCTTCTGCCTCTGCACTTAAAAATGGTGTGCTTTGAGGGAGTAAAAGTCTAACGGAATCTTTGCTGCTGTTGCTGCATCTGACACTAATCCTGAGGAGGGATTGTACAATTAGGATCTGTTATTGGGCGGTTTTGAAGGCCACGAGAGAGCAGTGCAAACCTTCGTCCGTGCCTGCACTATTTTGTCTACTCCCTCCGTCTCAAAATAAGTGTCTCAAGTTTGTCCAAAAATAGATGTATCTAGACATGTTTCATGTATCTATACATCCACTTTTGGCTGAACTTAAGACACTTATTTTTGGACGGATGGAGTATTTGTCATGCCTGTACGGGTGGATATACTGCTTTGCTTGTTTCCCCACGGGTGGACCGTCTGCATATGGGTCTTGATGAGAACTGTTGCGACCGTGAAGGGGGTCCGTCGCACATGGCTCGTATGCAGACAGCAGGAGTTGGCCTATCATGGAGTCCTTCATTAGTACAGCATGGATAGATGGTTACTGACTCCAGGATCTCTGCCATTGCTTATGCTGTACTCAAAAGGCATTAATTCGTTAACATGAGTTGACGGAGCAATAAGGGCAAATCCAATGGGTTGGCCATTTCGTCCGTTTCTGTCAGTGACTGGGTGGACAAAAAACGTCAACGAACATAACAACGCAAATGCGCCGGGGGATGGAACATGTCCGGCTCTGCCCATTGCCGACCCAAATTTGGATAGGAACTAGGTGAATGCCCGTGCGTTGCTACGGAAATACAATATTCATGTATCTAAATGTTTTTTTGTTTCATCCATCTAGCTATTTTTCTCCCTCTCTAATCGTCTATGGCTAATGGTTTTTGCTTCCAACCAGCAACATCCCACTACGTGCCATTACTTCGTAGCACACACACATTTTGCTAATTATTTGAAGTCGCCTTTAGTGATTTTGTCACCTAGAATCCGTTCTACGTTTGATCAAGATGTTTTTTTCCCTACCCCCGCATCTTTCTGCTCGAGTCCAATCACATGTCCTTCTAATAGTTCATCGGCTACCAACACACACAATCATCAAATTTCTGTAAGCTAGAGTAAAACCTAAAAAAATTACAATTGAGCATATGCTTGACAAGGGATAAATCAATGGAGATGAATATTTCGTTTTGGGTAGTAAAATGTGTGAAGTAATGCGGTACCACAACTTACCAGCACCACCACATACCTCCTTTAATCAGTATAAGGTTGCAAATGTATCTGAATAAAGATTCTGGCACCCCGAAAATCAATTTGCTCAAATGTCACTACTCAATTTATCATGAGCCTCTAATAGTTCTAGTTTTCCACATAACATTTCACATGGACAGATTTTACAAATTTTCTTAACTATGAAATACATACATATGCCGAACTTGCTAAGGTCATGGCATAAATAGTTAATTGATGTGGGGTAGGGTGGGAGGTCAATTGATATTTGGAGTTGCTGCTAATTGACATTGAATGCTCATGATAAATTAGAGAAAATATATGTGTATATAAATTACATCAATGTCATTATTCGTACAAGACAGAAATAGGGCTTCCCCACTGCCAGATGAGTCGCCATTCAATTGAGGTACTCGTTGTCATGTTCCTCTTAGTGGTAATATGTTTCTCTTTCTCCATCTTCACTCGTTCGCCGGCCATTCTGCTAATCTGGCGCAACAATTAAAAGGATTAAACAAGAATAACAATTCACTAAAACAACCAATTATATGAAACCTTAAGAAATTTCATAAAGCTCATCAACTATTTACCCTAGTATCCACAAATCAGTCATAACACTGAATTTTTGCTACAACCCTCACGTCTTCCTCAACACGGGACACAACATGAAGACGCATCCCTCAAATTAGGTTAAACATGCAAATAGTTGAAATCTCATGTGTACAACCAAAGGCCACGATCATTAAAGGAATTCATGTATGTATATCACCAATTTATCCCATAGTGCTGCACCTGATGCTTATATACTTTCCTAATACCGTGATCATGGCAATTTTATCCATCAATAACAAGAAACCAATGGCATTCAAGAATTTGCGCAATGATTTGAGAAGGAAACACGTGGATCGATCTATGCAATACAAAACGATAAAATCACCATAAAAATAAACAATGTGCCATGTAGGCATGCCGAAGAGTGGGCGTGAGAGGACAATAATCAAGACCTAGACCTAGCCGTCAGTGCACACTTTCCACTGCACCTCTGGCAATGCGACATGACCTCACGAAAACTCTTAACAAAATCTCCCAAAATTTCTCACAGTCTGCAGCTACCAATAATAGCTAAAGCCCCTCATCTTCTTGCTGGTTGCTACTGTGGCTAGCATTAGATCCACATAATAGAAAGAGTATCTGTAAATAGAAGGGAATAAAGAGCATAGGAAACAGGAAAGCAATCACAGCATGACACTCACACAGCCTAGATATATGCTCCCGTGAATATAGCATGTTAACAGTACGACTGTACGAGGCATGTATATATGTTATGCAAACACAATAAAGATGATAGCATGTTCTATCAGACTATTGTACTGATGTGTTCCTCTCATATAGTCCAAAAGAAAGGAAAAAAAACCAAAAAATTTACAACTCCTGCAACCCATCAGATTGCTCCTACTCATTAAAGAAAATTTACAGCAGTACTGGAAATCGTTTCACATTGTATGTATTTCAAAGGCGTTTTAAATCCATATAACCCAATGTAGCATTACAGATAAAGCTAGCGTTTCTAAGGTTAATGCTGATAACTGAAAATTTTGTAAGCAAGTGTAACCTATATTTTCCTAAGGCATCATCATGAAAAAAAAGCGAAACCTCTCACAGCCCCACATGGAGAAAGAAAATGATTGAATACAATTGCGCTGCATGCATGATCACTAATGTAATACTGAAATCTGGCAGCTCTGAATCATAAAAATAAATAACACGTAGGCTTGAGAAGAGAACATGTAAAACCAGTCTCCCATATTTTAGAAGAAAAAAGTGCATGAGCATTGAGTGGTATAGGAAAGCAGGAATCCAGAGTTTACCTCAGCATTGTCCTCCAATCAGCTCCAATCAGGAGTTAAACTATCATACTCGAAGACAGACAACCTAGAATGTGCGTTTTATTTCACATCTGGTTACACTATGAGGTTCACCTGTATCACTGCAAATGGTACACACGAATGTCACAAGTAACGCATGTCACGTATTGATCCCAGGATCAGTAATCCAACAACTGGCTCAAGTTTCTTGTACGTTTCACTTTCCGCCCTGAGAAAAGAAAACAACAAGTCATCCAATATTTAATTGTAGCAATCGAAGGGATTCAACCAAGGATTTGCTTGGGTACATGACTCACCCATGTTCCGATTCGTAGGTTGCTTTCTGCAACCTGAAGATCAGGCTTTTGTTAGCTCAATAACGAGATGCAGTAATCCACATGCCACCAATACTTCAATTCCTATCCAGCACGGTAAGAGGAATGAGCACGTAGGTCCAACCCCAGATGTAGACCAGCCTCACAATGACGCAATCGATGAAAAATAAACCTGCTGCTTGGTGGTGAGCTTGACCCTCTGTCCGGCGAGCGGCGGCTTCTTCTCGGGGGTGAGCTGCTAGGGTTTCCAGCGGCGGAGACGACGTCAAGGCGGTCGAGGCTGAGCCTCTCCTTTCCTTTGGCCGTGGCTGAGAATTCGCCGCCGCAGGGACGGGATACCGCTGGGCTTCGAACCCCTGGACGTACGGACGTGGTGGAGGCGGGAGGAGAGGAGACGGATGGCGGTCTGGATGTGTCTGATCTCGGCGTCCACGTTGACGCACCCGAGGCGGTGGTTCTCCTTGTCGCCCCTGGTGCGGACTGGGTGGTGTTCCCGTACCAGGCGGAGGAGAAGGAGTTGTCCTCCTTCATCACGGCTACCACCGTCGGAGAGAATCCTGAAAAAAAGGCGGATGAAGAGAGGGAGGCGGAGCAGATCGATGGTACATGGATCGATTGGTGAGGAAGGTGTCGGGACGTCGTGGGTAGGCGGCGGCGGCAGGAAGTGCATTACAGGGCGCGGGGGACGGATCGCCCTTTCTTCCGATTTCACTCTGTGTGGCGTCATCGACATGATGGACAAGATTGTCGGGGAGAGAGAGGAGCGGATGGATTTTTTTGAGAGAGGCGAGCGTGAGGGGCGCGACGAAGAAGTGGGACGAAACGCGACGGTGGACGAAAACCTTGACGTACGAGAGGAACCAAATTTTTCTTTTAGATAGGAGAGACTACGGTCGAGTGCCTCGTGTCCGCCCCTGGCCCTGCCAGTCCGCTGCTTGAAACGCGGTGGGCCAGGGGGGCCGGTGAGGTAAACCCTAACTCACTCTTCTCGCTCCTGCTACATCCTATCCTAGCTTTGAAGTCGCCACCGCAACACCTCCTCGACCAAATTGAGCATGCTCGGGCGTCATCACGGTAACTTCTCTCGCCGCCACATTTCCGCGTGGCGCGACATTCTACCACCGATTCCGGCCAATTTATTAATCTATCTATATGATCAAATGTATGTCCGATTTTATGTAATTTTTGAACTTCAAATCATAAATTTATTCGAATGGTTGAATTGAAAAAAAAGGAAGGGTGTACCAAATGGGCCGCCCCGTTGGATGCATTGGTCAGAAAAGACTGCACAAGGGTTGAGCGCTTGACTGTCCGTTTGGGTGGGTCCCGCTTTTATCCGTTTGGGGCGACCGGTTGAAGATGGCATAGTAGTACGCGCAGTTGGCTGGTTCATTTGTTTCCCACGATTTTGTTTCCCAGCCGACTGAAAGACACGTGTAGCTTTGTGAGTCAGCTGAAAGTGGTCGAACAACTGCTCTTTGTCGCAGCACAGAGTCACTTCCCGCCAACTCAGATTTCGAGAAGTGATTTTCCGCCAACTGGGATGGCGAGAACACTGGCGGATCCACCTTGATCCAGCCGGGTGCACAGGACACCGGGAGGAGGAAAATTCCTTTGTAAATTAGCAACTTTTCACCACATATGCACCCCCAAGAAATGTTTTAAATGTGTTGTGGCACCATGTGTGCACCCCTGTTCCAGATGTTCTACCTCCGCCACTGGGCGAGATGTCACTTTCCGTCCACCGGGTTGGTGGAAAGACACGTGTCGCTTTTTTACTTCCGTCAGGGTTATATTTGATTAAAAAAATTGACGGGTGTTCTTTTTGACAAATGCATCGGGGATGGGAGGGGGCCAATTTGTAAATAAAAAATCGTTTCCCACGATCATCCTGTGCTTTGCTCTGAAATCATTTGGAAATCATAGATCGGTCATTCCCCAACGGTCGCTGACATGCGAATACACGTGAGCACAGAAGAAAGTGTGGAGTGGGGTCCATGCCCGAAAGAAACAAAAGGAACAAGAAACCAAAATCTCCAAACGCAGAGACGCAGCTGCTAGATACTGTCCGTGGGCCCCGACGCAGAGCCTGTCCTCCCGTTAACGACATGCCTCCCACTACTCCGCCCGCACCCCACCGCGCAGAGGGAGGTTCCTCGATCCTCTGCCACGCGTCACCCGGCTCTGGACGGACGGCCCGGATCGCTTGACCCCGTCCGAACGCCCGCGTCTCGCTCGACGAAAAGGGGATTGGAATCACTCTGACACGTGGGGCCCTAGGCCGCAGTGACACGTTGTTGTCAGCTATTTTCGCTGTGCTCTCTCCTCCCGTTCCCGAAGAAAGTGCGGGCGAGAGGGAAGAGACGGGAGAAAATAGAAGGAGAGGAAGAGAGAGATTGGGGAGAGAGAGAGGAGGGGACGAGATAAGGGGAGGAGGAGGAGGTGGGGATCGATGGCGCGCCCGCTCCTGTGAGATTCCCGATCGCGTCTTGCTCCCAGGTGAGCCGCATTGCCGCCTCCTCACTCCATGTTCATCGTTTTCATTTTTTATTTCGGTTTTGGATAGATAGAGGAGCCTCATTGCCGCCCCGATTCCCCATCCCGCACCCATTTTGATGTCCACCTAGATCTGTTTTGCCCGTTCGGTTTCTCAACCGCGCCGTGCTACGGTCACTATCTCCCTCCTGTGGTTTCAGATGTCTGGCTTGTGCTGGAATGTTCAGGTCAAACTGGTTAATCAGTGTCTTGGGAAATTTTATTTGAGGATTTGTTTTCCTGATTTGTTCTAATGGAGGTGGACATTGGTGGAGTATGTCTGGTTAGAAGCATAGAGGAGATATGCATTCTGGTTAGATAGGCCATAGGCGTCACAGAGAAATCTAAGCTGCGGTCAGAACCCCATAATACCACTGAAAGGAATTTCCAAATTATCTGTGGATCGTGGCTCCATGCTAATAGTTTCATCATATTTTAGCAAGAAAAATTGTAATTCAGTACTGTCTCCATAATATACTGAATTTTACTTCTCTTTCGTGATTTTGTTTGTTCTGCATAATGCCTCAGGTCCAACTAATGGCTTAAAAACCTTAAGCCGATACTTATGATGGATGTGGAAACGAACTCAACAAACTGAAGCTATTTCATGAGAAATTAAAAGCTTCCATGCTTCAGTTTCCTCTGGTACATCCCTATTCCTGCCAACCACTACCTTCAGGTTCTTGGGTACACACCCTATTTGGAATCTCTATCACATTTTCCCTTGGCTTAGCTGATGAATTATGGATTTTATGAATTAATACATAAACTGAACTAGTATTTTAAGGAAGGGATGGACAATGCAATGGTTCATGCTATTCCAGTTTAAAATGCGCACAATTAGAATGCATTTAATTGTATTTCTGATACATTGAAGTTTTTACCCAGAAACTCTGCAAATCCAAATATGGTGATATTTGTATGTTATATTTATTTTATAATTATGAAGAGAAAACTCCATAATTTATTACTAATAACACTGCAAAATGCATCAGTCGCTTGAGAACATCAAGTCATTGGCCAGAGATCATCCTGAGGTGTTCATAAGTCAGCCATTTCGAGAAGACAATGTCAGCTTCGGAGTTCAGGATTCCTTACCAGCCAGTAAGATCATCATATGCTTCAATCATAACATTATTATTTCAATATCTTCTCCTTGTTTTTTATCCGATTTAGCCAATTAGTCGCTTTAGTGAAGCTCATTTGATTTAAGTTTCTTTCAGAAGATACTACAACAATGTAATTCATTTACAATAAAAAGTGAGATGAAGAGCTCATTTTGGTTGATTAATGTGTGAGTGTCTGCTATGTTTATCAACTAGTTTACTAGATTAAGGAACGTAACTATTCTGTGTTATATTGCAGTTATAGTTTTTTGACCGACGTGGATTCTTACTATATAAATGCCAGTTTTAACGAATATTCAACAGTAACTTCTTCATTTATGCAACATAAATTTAATTGGAGCACAAAAGGATGATTCTGATGGAACACATGCCAAATGAGATAAAATCATAGCTCATGATATTTGGGTCACGAATAAAATAAGTAGGCGGTCTATATTTTTAAATGTTTTTTGACTGGTAGTGTATATTCTTGAGGAGTTTATGTGGCTCCGCTGCATCACGTCTTAGCTTCTTGTTTACTGGCAGTATTACAATAATCCTTTGTGATCTTATTTTGTAGTTCTATGTTGCTGTGTCTCTAATCCCTACATCCTATGGTTTATTTTCACTCTACTTTTTGTCGTTCGAGTCGCCAGATCGTTTATAAACATAAATCATCGTCGTTTATAGAGAAAAATCCGTTGGTTGGGTTCCAGAAAGCAGGGCAAACCCTATCTTTTGCTTATTATGAAAATTTAGATAGAGGCTCCACTCCGGCTCCCTAAAAAATGTAGTGTTCTTCTCTTCTAAAATAAAATAATTACTCTTTTGTCACCTGGACAATATGGTGCCTGGCAAGCTTGCATAGATTTCCTTAAGACGAAGTGTTTTAAAAAGAAATATTTTAATACAGTAGGAGGCAATAAAGTCAAGAAAAAATTAGGCGAGATTTTTTAATTTTATTCAGGAGGGTTAATCATCATATGAAGATATAATTGCTTCCATAAAACCTCTATCAATAACAAGAAACTAATAGTCTGTTGTTAAGATCCTTTATTGTTGATTGGATTGACACTATGTGCACATAAAATCTGCTCATGTAGAAGCTTTCTCCTTTTAGCTAAACTCAAGTTCTCCCTATCTTGTTACCACTTATCTGTTGCTTTATGCTAAAGTATTCTTCTGATAGGTATCATCTTCGCAGCCTTCGGAGAATGCAGGTCAGTTCAAGATATGCCGATGTGGGGAGGGAGACCCAAACTCCCAGAGTAGTGAAGCGGGTGATAGTCCACCAACTGCATGTCCTAATTGCCAGGTTTGTCGGATCAACTAGTATGCAAAAATTATGTCACACAGATGTCCAAATGACCTTAAGCTTAATTAGCAGAATTTCTGTCTACAGATGTTTACATAAGCTGTGTCACTGCTATTTACAGCATCAACTTAATATTTACTATTCTTAAGTCTCAGTTTTCCTTCAACGAGCATGATCACTATGGTAGTCTTTAAACTGCTATTGCAGAGTCACACTAATAATTCAAAATCATCTTCAGTAGCAATTTGTTATATATATTTGGTTGTTTTGTCCTTCACTTGTCTGCATGACAAGTTTCATGACCAAATTAAATGTTTTTCAAGTGCAGGTTCTTAAGAGTGGACATTTACTGCTATCATCTAAAGGTATGTTTGGATGACTAAACTGTGTTTTAACATGGCTAGATGTATATTTCTCCCTCTTTTCTACCTGCTATTTGTACATCCAAACCATGTTTGTGGTAAGGACTGATGTCAGAGAGCCTCCAGTTCACATATCTTTGAATAGGGATACTTTGTCCTTCCAGTGGGAAAACATAATAAATTTGGAATTTAAAGCACAAAAGAACAGGAAAACATGTCCGCCTGAAGTCACAACAATTATGACAATGTTAATCATACCATTTATGATGGAGATTTTACGAACATGATGATCATAACTTGTATTGGTGTATCATAGTTTAGTAGTTAGGATATTAGCCAATTTGGTGAACTATGTTTTGCAAGGTATATAATCATTTTGGCTGAACTTGACGTTGGCACTGTCCATGACCTTGTCAGTGCGAAGGAGAGGAAAGTGTTGCCAAGAAGACACATGTAGCTCGAGAGTGTTTCAGTTTATGTTCCTACCTTTTGTCTGGATATACCAAGAGAGATATACGGTCTAATGATGCTACTATGAAATAATTGCTCATGGGATAGTTCATTTAGTCGCTCTTGTACTGAATACTAAGATCCAGCAACATACCGTATCTTTTTATTTATCTGATAGCCTGGAGGGATTGTAGGGCTTGCTTCTCTATGGAGTCATGCTTAGCTTAAATGTTTGGACATAGAGTAACATGCAGTTTTGTCAATGCTATATCTATAGGCTAATCTCTGCACAATAAAGAACAAAGTCAAGCCAACATACATGCTTGATGATTTTTACTGAAATTCTCAAGGAACTTCTGTTTTGGTTTAATTAAGTAGATCAGAATGTTTCTATTTATTCATCGCAAAAAAGAAAGAATGTTTCTATTTATAACTCCATATTTTGCATGTGAAAATTGTTGTTTTCAATCATTTCTTACATTTGATCGCTTCTAAATTGATTTGAAATTCTAAATATTTGTTGCTACACTATTCTTCCTATTTGATTATTTGTGATACATACCAGGGATTGGTTGGACTACATGGAAAAAGCGCTGGTTTATTCTTACAAGGGCATCATTAGTATTCTTCAGAAGTGACCCGGTAAGATATACTGAAGTACTTCGATGCACTTGTTTGCATCAGCTGTTCACTTGTAAAGCTCTTAAGCTCTTGTGATTGACTTACTTTGTTCACCGAGCTTAAACAAACTTCACTTTTAAACAAAACAGACTAAAGGTATGCATAACATTAGATTGTAAATTAAAGAAACTTTAAAATACCAAACTGTTGACTGCTCAGTCCGATATCTAATTCTTGTAGCAAATACACTCCCTAATCTTGATAGCATTGTCACATATGAGCTATTGCGACCCATGTTTCTGCAAGCCTTGTATATCTTTAAGTTGGGTGTTCATCTTTTAGTCTGGGCCTAGGTCACTTGGAAATATGATTTGTTTTGTAAGGGGTTCATCTAGATTGGAGTTGGGCTATCTTTATATATAGAGGACCCATTGGGTTATAATAATCATTAAGCACTCTCACATCGCTTTCTCTGTTCTCTCACATCGCTTTCCACAGTTACAACCTCCAATTTATGATACCAAGGTCCCAACAATGATTGAAATCGTGTGTCAAGCATACTTAACTCGTTTTGTACATCACCACTTATAGGTTGTAGATATCCAAATATACTTTTGACATATTCAGAAATAGGACGCTAGGTGAAAAACACCTTTAAACGAGAATTTGGCAACTTCTGATCTGTAACATCTCATAAGCAATACCAACAACTGGAATGCTCGGTCATGGGAGGCCTCCCCTACGGCATCGCAGTAATAATAATAATAATAATAATAATAATAATAATAATAATAATAATTGTATGCCAGACGAAACCAAGTAAACTACATGAAAGGCAAGTTATGTCAGCTAATGGCATCTTATTGCTCAGATATCCCCACAAATTAGTGCCTGCTTTGGTCTAGGTCATAATCGTAATACAAATAGCGATACCTGCGCAGTTTAAGAAGTCAAGCTGAATGTGAACCGGAGTATAGAAGTTCTCTTTTCATACTATTAATTGAATACCGAAAGTGACAGAAAGCAAATAGCAAAGGTAAGGATATTATTGACTGTTTGTGTGAACATTTTCAAGAGGGTGATTATAGACCAAGTTCTACTACTGATGCATAGTTCTTGTAGTATTCTTGGTGACATTTATGAGCAAAAGAAAAGGTTTACATCTAAACGATGACAATTGTTTCCATGTTCTGCTTTACTTTCAGAATCAACCTCCTAGAGGAAATGAACCAATTGTTACACTTGGTGGAATCGACTTGAATAACTCCGGAAGGTATGCATTGAGAATTGGATTTTTTTTCATGAAGGGGAAAAGTTCCATGTTATCCGATAAACATACAATTTTGATCAATGTTACAGTGTTGTAGTCAAAGAAGACAGGAAACTTTTAACAGTGTTATTTCCTGATGGCCATGATGGGCGTACTTTTACTCTGAAGGTTGGTTGTGCATCTTGTACAATTTCTTGCATTCTCGTTGGGACGGTAGACATTGTTTCGTAGTTGTTCTGGTGGTTGTGATGATCAGTAAATAGTGGGGCAACATGGGTGGCTGTGGGGCTGTAGCAAAACGTGGCAACCCTGGTTGTGATCGAGAGGGGCATTTATTCTATTATTATTTAGGAGGAAGCCAGACTTTGGGTCAGGGCGGGAGCGCTAGGACTTAGAGATATTCTACCGCAGACCTGGGATGTACACTGATGTAGTTTACCTTTCATGCCATTCCCTCCTAGGAGGTTGTAACAAAAAAATTCTTTCTGTTCAATAAAACGAAACGCAAAGCTTTTGCGTTTTCTCGAAAAAACAATTTGCTATACCCGTGTGGCATTTTTTGAGGAATTTAATGGTGCGAGTTTTCACCAAGCAGGCAGAAACTACAGAAGAACTCAACGAGTGGAGAAGTGCATTAGAGAGTGCTTTAGCACAGGCACCAAGTGTAGCGACTACAGTGGGGCAAAATCCAATATTCAGCACTGATGTAACAGAAGCTCCAACTGAACAGTGTAAGCTATGTTAACTTTCACTAGTTTCTCATCAGTTAGATGCTACGGTATTTTTAGATGCCTACATCATGTATTATAAGTTGTAATTATGGAGCTTTTTCTGGCAAGTTGACTGTTATGGTATAATTTTTAAGCAAAAGATCCAACTTTATTGATTAAGTAAACACATTATATCATACTGAAGAACTGAAACAAACACAAACAACAAAGATCCCGATAAAACCGAAAGTTACATCAAGGCCTTTCTAAGTCACTGTCACATCTTGCATCTCAATGTTCCTCCATGCCTCCGGTGAAGAAACCACAGAAAGATCAAACCTGCACATGCTGGGTTAAGCTCTAAGCTATTATTGTATTTTGGGCTGAAGGAAATATGGATTTAATATAAACAATAGAGAATCCAATTTTTTTTTTGTTCATTTCAGTTAAAATATCTGGTACAAATATGGCAAAGTTTCTAAGACTTCCATTTTGGGTTCAACTTCATTGTTTACTACAAGTAAAAAAAATCATAAATCTGTTGATGATTCAAAAAGTTTGCAGTGAAAAAAAAAGTTTGTAAGACAAATTCCAGTTTGAATAGCATGCCTCCCGTCCTATGTAACATTAGCTTATGATACACATGTACTTGATCATGGCATGGGCAATCACTTCCTGTGCAGATCCTTCTATGTTTATTAATACAGCCATGTTCTGCTCTTACAGAAAAAAACTGCATTCTGCAGATCTGAGTAGGTTCATTTTGTGTGCCATTGGCAGATGCCATTTGCGCATGTCTTAAAATCAGAGACACTAACCCTTGAGTTGAGATTCTGTATGGCATTATGATTTATTTTGCGAGTCAAATGTATATTGTCTATATTATTTTTCGTTCCCACATGTGTGAGTTAGGACGAAATCCCTATGTTGCACTGGAATAAACAAATTATCTTGTTTCCTTCGCAGCGGAGGATAAATCGTCTGTTATTGGGAGACCTGCAGAGTTTGCACTTGTGAATGCTGATGGTAGTCCATCTTTCCTGGAGAAGGCCTTGAGGTTCATTGAAGATTATGGCAAGTATTTTCCCTTATTGTCATTAATCAATACATCATCTAGACTGGCTCTACACTACGTTTAAATTTATGTTCACATTGTCTTGGTGCACATTGAAAGAAACCATGCAGAAGCATGGCATTTTAAGATCTCACATTTCAGTAATGAGCGGAAAAGTACACTGTTTGTAGGTGTCAAGGTAGAAGGAATCCTCCGTCAGTCTGCTGATGTTGAAGAAGTCAAACGAAGGTTTCGGGATTATGAAAAGGGTGATTTATTTTGGTTAACCTTTTATCTTATTTATGATTTTGTTCAGTTCACCTCTTAGAATTGTATGCTGGTCTAGTTCACTCATGTTGGCGTATGTATACTGTTTAAAGTTGCATCTTTAATTTTATTTTGTAGGAAAGAACGAGTTCTCCGCAGAAGAGGATGGGCATATTATTGGTGACTGTATTAAGGTGTTTATTTGGCAACCCTGACTCTGGTGTCACGAGGAATATACTATTTTCATATATTTTCTGTAACATTTGTTCCACTCCAATTTACTACAGTGTATTCTTCGAGAGATGCCAGGATCCCCAATTCCTGCATCATGTTGCACCTCGCTGGTTACAGCTTACCGTAAGAGTGTCTCGGAACTTTCCTTACTTATTCACTAATAATAATGCATTTCTCGCCTAAGAAAACTGATGCATAATCCCAGTGACTACCTTTCATGGAGTATGTAGCAAAAAAATCAGCACACAATATGCCCTTATCCTCAACATTTTGATCTGTTTGGAACTGTAAACTGATAAAGAAAAGTGATGGAGCAGGAGCTGACAAGACAAGAAGGCTTGATGCTATAAGTAAAGTGGTATATGAAGTTTTCCCAGAACCAAATCGACAATTACTGCAGAGGTATTTACCTAGGTTGCTTTTTGGCTAAAACATTATCACCAAAAGTGTGATGTCTTGGATTGTGATTCTGTGAGAATACATCCTCATATGTTTACATTATTCTAATGTTTTGATGATCATTCAAGTTTAGGCTGTATAGCAATAACAACATAGAGTTCCACCAATGGACAGCAAACTCATCGTCTTTCTTTTAGGACTCTTAAGATGATGATGGTCGTTGGATCACACAAAGCTGTGAACAGGATGTCTAATTCTGCTTTGGCGGCTTGCATGGCACCACTCCTTCTTCGACCTCTTCTTCTTGGTGAATGTGAAATTGATAATGACTTTAGTATGGCTGGAGACGGTTCATTCCAGCTGCTTCAAGCTGCCGCAGCCGCCAACCATGCTCAAGCTATTATTATCATTATGCTTGAGGAATATGACCAGATATTTGATGTATGATCTTTTTCCTCCTTTTTATGTAGTTAAGCTCTGCTTCAAATAATGTCATGAATGCTAATTCAACAGTTACTCTATATAGGATTTGGAAGAAGGTTCCTGCTCTTCAGACGCTTATACTGAGTCTGACGATGGTGATGTTGACAAGGAATATTCCACGGATAATGACAACCATGATGAGGATGGTTCTTATGATTCCGGTGAAGATGACATTGAAGAAGACTTGGATGATAATTCTGAACACTCTTCTGGTGGCAGTGAATGTGATGGCAATAGCAGAATTGATGCCAAACGTGACAAGGTACGCGAACTGACAGCAATTTTTCAAAAATTATAGATTGGGCACTTCGAGTGCTTCTGTCAAAAGGTCCTGCAAAGAGCATGTTTCCTTACAAAAAGTAGCAACCCTGCTTCTATTCAACAAAGGAGACTTCGGAAGACCTTCCCTTGAAAATGGTGACTTGATCTTATCAAAATAACCGCACTTCCCAGAAAAGAGTCTTTTCCCCATTATATTTTTGGCAAACTGATAGAAGGTATGATTAAGCCCCATGAGAGTATGAGACTATGCGAAAAGTGTGAGCTACCTGGCCCAGCAGTGGCCTGGGACAGAACCTGATAGGAAAAATATTTCTTAGATAGTACCTCTGTCGGTGTTCTCAAGTTTCCACAACCATTTACATAACGAGCATCTGTTCATAGTTGCCAAATCTTGCACACCAAGGCCTCCACAGTCTTTAGGCAGACACATACCCTGCGGATTCACTAAATGATAACTGTTTTTATCATCCAACTCATGCCAAATCATCCTTTTCCTATATATGTCCATCTTCTTAATCACACCCTTGGGAGCTTCAAGGAAAGATAACATATATAATGCCATGCTGCTTAAACAGGCATTAACCAGAGTATCCCTGTCCCCTTTAGGGAGCACGTTTCGTTTCCATCCAGATAGTTTTTGCAAATTTTAATCCATTAGGGTCCACTGAGACATTGCAGGCCTTTTTTCATCAATAGGCTTACCTAGATATAAATTTCATTCAGAGTTTAGCAGATGGACAAGTGAATATTTCACTGTAATGTTGCTCCCTGTTGACAGTTTCTCCAAGGTAATAATTTTTTTTGAGCCCAGAAATTTGCTCAAAAACACAAAGGATGATCTTAAAATTCCTTGCATTCTCAAGACTATCATGTAAAGCATAATGGTGTCATCTGCATGCTGCAAGATAGCAAGACCACCATCCACCAGATGTGGTATCAGACCAGATGTCTCTGGCTTGATGCTCTTGCAAACTTTGTCTCCCTTACAAATCATCTTGTTCCATATGTTAAGAACAATATCTCAGGCACTGCATGTAATGACAATGATCAGGTCGGTCAACCTCCTGCGAAAGCGGAAAGAGCAGAACATGGTGTGTCAAGAGAAGATAAAATTTCTTCTGTTGCACAAGTGGGGAAAGAATCGTGTGAATCAAATGCATCCACAGATCATATACCAAAATCCCGTTCATCATCTTCGAGAGCAAAACTTTTGAAGTCAAGCAGCTCTGCTAATAGGAGCAAAAGGACCTTATGGGGCCGTACTTCTGTAAGTGCAATCATTGTTTGCATGGTTCTGCATGCCAATGGTACCAGAATAATCATATAGATTGACTAGAATACTTTATTTACAGGCAAGAAAGGACCTGTCAACAGAGGAGGTTGAGAGTTGCAGTGATGATGAGTAAGTGGCCTGCTATATGCTCCTACGATGAACATTTGGATGTGCTATTTGTTGGAGAGATAAATAATTATAAAGAGCAACTGGTAAAAATTGTAAAAAATCACTACTTAACTTCACTTAGTAGTTAAACTCGGAGAGACAGAGAGAGTCCTCTCTCATACTCCCTCCGTTCCAATTTAATTGACTTGCTATACACCAGATGTGGATGTATCTATACATGTAACATGTCTCGATACATCCACATGTGGTGGATAGCAAGTCAATTAAATTGGAACAGAGGGACTACTTGCCAATTCCAAGGCTGATCAGCATGGGAATTGGCAGGAACCAACCTTAGTTGCCCCTCGGTAGAGTGAGTCTACTTAGCGAACTGGTGTATGACATGCTACAACAAGTTTGCAAACATTCATGCAAAACACGGCCATTTATGAACTGTACAAAAGAACATTGTTGTTATATTTGTCTGTCATCTCTTATATTTTTTCTATAGCTCATAGGTGGTCATATTTGTGCATGATTTTTTAAGTGCACACTATAGCACATGTTGTACAGCCTTGGATTTTAAACATTTCTTTTCAAACCACACAAGTACATGTTAGCAACTGCACAAAATGTAGCATGTCAAGTGCAGAATTTGCGCAACCGGTTGCATGCACAACTCTTTTCGAAAACATGTACTTGTGCATTTAAAAAATATGTAAACTCGAGGATGCACATGCTGTAATGCGTGCACATGAAAAAAGTCATGCACAAACATGGTCATTTGTGAACTGCAAAAGCAGATGGCCAATTTCCATGGTCAGTCCTGGAAGTTTTGGCGTCTTCCATTGCATAATAGGTGAGGAATATGTCGTTTGCATCTGCAAGATTTGTACCTTCTATAAACTTGCCATACAGATTGAGGGTTACATAATGTGTGGAATTTTTTGCTTATATGGTTGAGAGTCCTCCTGGTTTCGAAATGCATATTTGCACATTAAGAAAGATCTCCGAAGTTTGTCGACGTGTACATGATATAAGATACACCTGTAAAATATTGTGCAAACATATGTTCAAATGGGCATGTACAATTAAGGCATGACGTTCTGCAAAGTTCAAAAGAAAAGCTCCATGTTTTGTCTTCTTTGCACCATGCACATTTAATCGTATTTTGGACAACTTTTTGAAGGCGCTTGAATTATACATGTTGCACGATTCCTTTAGATTCTTCTCAGATGAACTAGTACTTTATGGAATCTTATGCACTTGCACGCACACATCGTTTTTCCACAATATTTATCATTAACATTGGTTATATATTTTGAGTTATTATTTTTCTAATCTATTTTCTGTACTAGGGCTCTTATTGAGAAGCTTGAGAACAACAAAGCTGATCTCCAATCTAAAGTTTCAAAGGAGGTACATCCTTTTCCCCTAGGATCATTTATAAGTTATGTAAGGTCGAATTTTTTCAAATGAAATGATGTTTTGTATTTTACAGGTCAAAGAAAATGCAAACCTTCGGGCAAGTCTAGAAAGGAGAAAAGAATCACTACATGAACGTCGTATAGCACTTGAAAAAGAAGTAAGAGCCCAAACTCAAGGTTTTTATTTTCTTTGTACAAAGAGAACACCTTGGTGACTTGTTTCAATAAGTTATCGTGATACCACCAATCAAAATAAACTTACAATAGAAACTATATGGAGAAGGAATATTCGGCTACCAGTTATAAGCACAAGGACAATCCAAACATCTGAAGTAAAGCAATGCGACCACAGAATATAAGTCAGATTAAGTTTGAGGAATGGTCCTCACATTTTGGAGTCAGCAAATTGATACTCAAGGTTTGATTATGTCATTGCTTCAGATGAGCCATTATTCACGATGCCGAGGCAATTTACCCCCAAACATGTGCCTGCTTTATTCAACTGAAATGAAACTTTACTACCAAAATTGCATTGTAGATCCAGAATAAATTTCAGGAAACATGATCCCAAGCAGATAATGCAGTATTACATCAGACTAATCATTCCATCACCTTTTCCCTTTTAATGCTTGATTAGCTGCATAGAAAGCAGCATTTGCTTGCTGCTCATACTCCTCCCAGAAATGCTATGTAGTTTTAGGACAAAAACAACCAACCTAACAGTTTTGGCGCAGTAAGATGTTTTTATTCAAACATGCGAGTCTTCGCTGTATTTTATTTTTTAATTATATTTGACTGGATATATCCAAAATGATTTAGTAACTCGCTATGAGCTAACAGCACATACTCAGACATCCCCATGTAGCCATATAATTTTCATAACTGACTCAGGCTACAGTTTGAACCATGGAGCCACAATGAACCACAATTGATGTGACAATACGCATGATTTCTGTGAAGTTTCATGCGCCAACCAGTAGAACCAAAAGTCCGAACTAATGGAGAAGGTTGGGCAATCCACTTATACTTCAACACCCCTACACACGTGTGGCTCGATCCTTTGAAATACTGTCAATGTTTCTCGCAATCATGGTTATGCTGGGTAGTTATCTTATTGCCTGGACTATGCTGGCTATGGTGGCACATACCTTTGAATGACACTTTATTCATCATGAATCGGACAATACAATTTACTATACATTGGCGACACTATGGGGACTTGAAGGTGAATCCTCTTGTTCCATCCTTTTAAAGTATTTTTGGTTGATGACAAGTACCACCCCTACTGGTAGACGACTGTTTGACACTGCAAATTCTAACTCTCAACCATATAGTACTTTCAATCTCCTGGAGTTGTTTTGGTATGCTTTCCAGAGTAAGTTCTGCAATTCCTGTTCAATAATAATAGTTTGAGCATTCAACAGGTAGAAAATTTGCGAGATCAGCTGCAGAAGGAGAGAAGTTTGAGGACCTCACTGGAGTCGGGGCTGATGAATATGCGAAGAGGGCAGGTGTCCTTACCATCATCAATAGACAGCAAGGTACTCTTCAGAAGCTGTTTATATTTTGCTAAAGCTAAAATTCGTTCTATTGTTTGAAAATTTTCTTCTGTAAAAAAAAGACTAAGGCTGATCTCGAGGAAGTTGCTGCTGCTGAAGCTGACATTTTGAATTTGAAGCAAAAGGCCTGTGATCTCCGTGGACAACTCAGCAGCCAGGTCCAGCTGAGCTCCAGCTCGTTATGTGAATCATGCAATAAAAGAGTCCTAAATACAGAAAACCTAGTCGAGTAAGGCTTTTTTGCTAGAGCATTTCTTAGTACTTCTTTCTACTATTTAGAGTTCTGAATTATGGAGAGGAACATACTTTTAATTGACTTATAGTAAAGTAAGGTACTTTTCTCCAGGGAGAAACAAAATGCTGGTCTTTCTCCAGAGATTAGCTCCTCAACTGAAGCATCATCAGTCGTTGGGGCCAATTCTGTATCTCGTTTGGTACCCAGTACCGGTGGCATGGTAAGACCGTAAAAGTACCACAGCCTGAGGCTTTTCCTTCCATTTTGCCAGAAATGGACTGTCTGAACTGTTACCCCTAATATCTGGAATGGAAAACATAGACTGTATAAGCAAATTAGTCACGTGAGCTGCATTTTTCCAGATATACAATAAGAACCTGAAGTGCCTGAGGTATCTAGTAAAAAGTATGCCGGAGGAACTAAATGTCCTCGTTGTCTTAAATATTTCAAACTGTAGACACCAAATAAAAATAATAGATTAAGTAGCAAAGAATCCAGGCTTACTGAAGTTAAGAAATACTGGACGAAAACACCACCTGGATGTGCTTTTAGTTCTTCGGTTGCTCAGTTCCATTATTATCATTTCAGGCGGAGCTTGTTGAACAATTAAGGAGGCAAGCTGCACAGCATTCATCTTCTTCAACAGGTAAGTCAGCTCACCAGCTACAACTGAGTCCTAACTGTTAACACAATACAAGTTCAGGTAGTAATATATAAACATACTTCTTGATCTTCGTTTACAACAATTGTGCGCAGAGAAGCACTAGTTAATAGCAACGATGTTAGTACTAGTAGTTCAAAATTCTTCATTTTTTCCAGGTGCTCAAAGATTGGCGAGGCAAAACTCAAATAGCCCACAGCTAAACAGGCTTCAAGGGCCGAATGCCCATTCAAGTATTAAAACAGAGGTAATCTCTATGCCTTTCTGGAGTACACCGGTGCTGCTAATGCCAGTTTTATGGACTGAATTTAAGCAACTATGTATGCATGTTATTGTTCCAGGAACCTGGGGGTGGACCACCAACTGCATTAGCTAAGCTGACAAACCGGCTTAACTTCTTGAAAGAAAGAAGGGCGCTGCTTGCAAGCGAGATGCAAAACTTAGATATGACTCGCCCACCAGCGGCACCAACTACTGCTCCAGCTCCAAATAAAGACTCAACATGAGGACTGGGAATTCGATACTGCACATCTTTAAGCTAGAGAATCAAATAGTGAACGGGTGCACATATGACGATGCCAGAGGGGCTACTTCTGTGAGGTGGAGATGCACATGGTGATCTTACATTAGTTGGGCCTAGTTCGAGATGCGTGCTGATGTATTTTCACTGGAAAAGAGCATCACTGCTAGTGTTCACCCAAATCTCTGATCGCACGAACTGCCTAGTTTTAGAGTAACGTAATTAATTACCGTATTTCAAAAATGACATGTTAAAAATATTGTAGCAAGATTGGATTGACTGCCAATCTGCTTTGAATTGTGGCTTGTATAAACATATCTTCATAAATTCTGGACCACACAGCCAAAGTGCTCTTCCAAATGCAGTTTGGCGGCTGTTTTTTTGAGAGTTCCTGGTAGCTTCAGAGTTTCAGGTTTCGGCGTATGTCTTTGCTGTAGAGCATCATTTGTCCAGTTTTGTAGTACTGTCTAAGATATTAGATAAACCGATGGTAGTACCTGTGCCACAACCCAGAAAGGGTAATCAATATTACTCGTTTAACACTGTTTGTCTGTTTTGTTGCTGTTCAGCGGTTTCGCAGTTCCTACTCCTGAGATCGAGTGATCCTGGTGTTTTAAAAATCAAAATATATATTTACGAGTTTTAGAAAAAATGAACAAAAATATGGATGTAGCTACTGGTGTATTCCACAAACATGCAAAAAATCAATTGTGAATACTTTGTATTCTGGACTACACAAAAATGACAAAAGTGTTGATCTGAATATGCATATTTTCAAAAGTGTTGATCTGAATATGCATATTTTCAAATGTCCAAATTTATCAGGTTTTGTCATTTTTGTGTAGCACGGAAACAAAGTATCTGAAGTTGATTTTTGCACATTTGTGGGGTAATCATTGGCTACATCCAGGATTTTTTTCCAATATTTTTGAAACTCGTATTTTTTTCAATTTTCTTAAAACACGAGGATCACTGATGCTCGGAAGTCAAAGACACTTTCCACATGGTTGCAGCATAGCATCTTCTAAGACTTTAGTCATCGACATGGAGCATCTAACTGCCACGACATACATACAACTGTTTCCACCATAACATGCAAGAAGCAACCGTGACATATAACTCACTCACCAGACCGTGGACCTTCTGGTTACAAAAAACTGAACAATAGTATGATCCACCCCATTAGTTACTCGAACTTTCAATTCACCGCATGTAAGCCCCTCTTTGACACTACACATGCAATTCTACAAAGATAAAACTTGCAGAGAAGTAGAATGCAAGAAAGTAAAGGAGATAGCTGGAGGGATCGCGAACACAAAGATGTATCCCGAGGTTTGGATAGTTGGCGCTATCCTATGTCCCGATTGGAGAAGGATAAGACACAAAAAATCCGTGGTCACAAATACCAGCATACTTCTCCTTCAGCTAGGAGATCAAGTCCATGCCCAACCACTAAGATGGGATCTTTACACAAAGTAGGCGATCGCCGACCTTCACAAACTTCTTGGCTCCTTCAGAAAGTACCAAAAAAGTTTCCAAGTGACACTTTAGCCGGCTATGAGGCTCACACCCTCTTAGAAGTAACACTACTTGGATAACACTTGTATCTTGAATCCATCACAAAGATTGGCTTTTCAAAGCATCATGGAACTCCAAAAGATATGATTGAATGTGTAGATGAAAGTGCATGGAGCCCCCATGTGTGGTTTTCGTAATTAATGACAATACCTATGGACTAATGGTTTCATTGAGTTATATTTGAAGGGATTTTCCATAGGCAATGATATGAAGTCGATGTGTTGAATTTTAGGTTGGATTCCATGAAGATAAAGATATAGTTTTAATATTGGCATCAAGATCATTAATATGAAGAGATGAATATGATATGATCAATGAGAACAAATTGTGACTGAGTTCTAGTTCTTGTGTGGAACTCAAAGGAAGACATGCTCTAGCTTATGTGTTAAGCCACGAAGGATTAAGATCTTGAGTGTTTGATTTCAAGAGAATAATTCAACATATGGCTCTAAGTCGAGGTCATGATGGACTCATGTGTTGAGCCCTAGTTGACCAAGGCTTTGAGCATGCAAGCAAGTGAAAAATTCATTGTGTATCTCAAGATATTGTGATAGAGCATGAAGAAGATTAAGTGATGGCCAAAGTGGTGTTCAAGGTGTGATCCGAAGAATGGTAATGTGAGAGTTGAGCCTTTGGCAAAGTGTGTCTTCGAGAAATTGTGTAGCATTCATGCTTACCTCCAAGACATCATCATAATGAATCTAGAAGAAAATATACGAGGTTGATCAAGACAAAGTAGAAAGATTGGATTCAAGTTGATCAATGCACAAAGCATATATGGTGTACCAAGTGGGATCAAGTGATCTGTGGTATGGTAAGCAATTATCAATTATGCTTTGTGAACTAACCCATGATATGTGTGTTTGGTGTTTCTATATGTGGTTAGGTATCTTTCTATGGGCTTGCATCCAAAGGAAGATTTCGTGTAGCACATGAGAGGATGACATCAAGTGTTGAGATCACATCAAGATTTAGAAGTGCAAGTTCAAGATGAGCATCTCGAAGATCACATGCTTGAATCTTGCCGTCCATTTGGTGTAATGGACATGTGAAGATAATTCTAAATGAGGCTTTCCCATAGTGGAGTATTGGGAAGCTATTTGCAAGTCTTCACCAAGCAAATGAAATCAAGAAAGATGTTCCATCTTGAGGGGGCATGATCGTCATCATCTAACTCAAATGGAATGCGCAAGGCAAAGGTATAACCTTGATAGGTTTTCTATTTTACCAGTCTCAAGGTGGTTGTTGGGAGACCGGGTTATAGGTTTGATAACTCTACTATCAAGGGGGTTCTCGGGTTAGTAACTTGTTCGCATCGTTTGTTGAGAGGTAAACCTTTACATATTTGACACAATCTTTCTTTATTCTTATTTGGCTTTTCTCTAGTTGAGGTTTTAGAAATTGTTGTCATCTTCATGACAAGCTTAATTTTATCAAAAACGGATTTCGTATGAAAAACTTATTGTGTTTTTGGTGTTGGACGTTTTACCGGTTCTTCATTTATACAGAGGTTAAACATCTCCTCTTTTCGTTCTATCCTCATTTGTTTTTATTTGGTGTTTATCTACATGAGGAACTAGAGCTTGTTGTTATCTTTAAAACAAGACCAAGTTCATCGAAAACGGATTCCGTATGCAAAAGATATTGCATTTTTCATATAAGTGGTTTTCCTGTTTTGGAATCCGGATTCAGATCCGGAATTTTTCGGGTCTGGTACTGGAATAATCTGGAATGAATTCTGGGCTTATACCGGGTTGTTCCGGGCGAGTCCAGTAGCTTTTTCTAAGTTTGGTCTGAATTCCAGCATGTTCCGGAAAAGTGCAAAAACTGTGTAACGGGAAGATTTCATCTTCAATATATAGGCCTTCTTCCCCAACGGTTTTCCTAGCTTTTTCACACACTCTCACCTCCATTGTTGCTCTTAGAAAAAGTTTACTCCCTCTAACTCCTCCCATGATTCTTGCTTGATTTTGAGGGAAAAGAGAGAGGAGATCTAGATCCACATCTCCACCAAACAAATCCTCCTATAAGTGAGGGGACTCCTTTGGATTTAGATCTTGGAGTCATTGGTTGACCTCCTCCATTGTTCTTCCTCTTCTATTCCTCCCTTGTTGTTACTTTGGTGTAGTTAATTTCAGAGAGAAGGATTTTAACACCTCTTGTGTTCTTGCTTTGCATTTGTTGCATAGTTTTGAGCTCTCCGGTTCGATTAGTTTGAGTGAGAGCTTGTGTGCTTGTTACTCTTGGAGGGTGACCCCCTAGACGGTTTGGTGGTTGTGACCGCGGTGCCTCTTCGTGGAAGATTGTGAAGAGGCCCGGGTCTTCTCCTTCGTGAGGATTGTGAAGTGGTTGTGGAGCTTGCCATCTCCGGAGTGGAGGAAAAGCTAGCCATAGGAAAGGGCCCTTGCTTCGTGTGGCGGCTTGGAGAAGAAGGTGAGCCTTCGTGGCGTACGGGTGTCCTTCGTGGTATCCCGTACCTCTCGAACGGTGATTACCTTTCTTCGTGCAAGGGAACATCAGGATACATCTTTGTCTCTGCGTGCCTCGGTTATTTCCATACCCCGAGTTTACTTCCTTGTGATAGCCTTTGTGCTTGAAGTTATATATATCTTGCTTATCACTCGTGCTCATCTTGCTTAGCTTAACTTGATGGTGCACTTAGTTGAGCGTAACATATTTATGATTTGTGATTGAGAACTAAATGATAGTTCATTTCCTCATTCTTTCAAGCCAAATCCGTAATTGATTTTAAAAAATGTCTGTTCACCCCCCTCTAGGCGACATCTTGATCTTTCAGTAAAGGTTGGTGCAAGAGAGATATAAGTGAATAAAAACCTAAGTTCTAGATTAGTTCAAAATTTGAATGGTCGGGGCTGGAAGCCATTATTCTCAGAGGGACCGCACCAAAGTTCAATGGTATCGGCTGGACCAGAGAACCTCAAAATTGGGAAATACACGAAGGTACTATAAGACCATACCGACTAGTTTTCATCCTAGAGGTGTGCATGCTCGGTAGTTCCAACTGAGATAACACTTGGAGGTTCCGGAACTAACAAAACACCCTCAAGAATTGAGTTGGATAGAAAAATGCTAATTCCCTACTCGGAGCATCCAAACAAAAACACTCAGAAAGTGTTGGACTAATACATATGGACTTCCTAGTCAAAGTGTAAGAAGTATCGGTGGTTCTAACAGCATAACCCCGTAATGCCTAGGTAAATGGATAAATTCCAAATTGTCTCTCTCCTAGTGGCTCAAATTCACTAGATCGGAGGTACCAGGGCATGTTTGTTTTGTGGTTCCAGGAAACCAAAAATCTTGGAGATTGAAGATTTTCTAGTGGATTTTGAGAGATGTGGATAGTTAATTTATAGGGTTTCCTTTTCTCTACTTTGCCAACTGCCCATCTTGATGGTACAACATACATATGACTTAAGAAAATTAAATTACCTATCATGTAGCCTATATATTTTGTAACCAATTGAGTGATCCACTTAACAATGGCATGGTCCGTGAATCATGAACTCAACATAATGAAATAAACCCGAAACACTTGTAGATAGGTTAGTTCCTCAATTGCCTTGTCATGAATCATCCAAATCCTAGATGTACTTTAAGTTTTGTGGGTCTAGTTGCAGAGTATACACACAAGCTTGTGTTCAAGGACTCGACGAGCAATCTGCTTTGTAGTCAAGCCCAAACCAAAATGTAACTCTTTTTTGGACCCCAAGACTTCCAAATGAGCCCATATGTCGTGCAAGTAACGAACACCTTGCCAAGTAGACACCATTGTTGCTCGAGCGCCATTGCAAAGAAACTCCAAATACTCAAGAGAGATTTTGCGCTCCTCGTAGGCGGCCTTGCACATCTCATCTTGCGGGATTGCTTCCCAACTTGCCTCCTTGTGCTGATTATTTCTTCCCTTTGGTTCATCACTATATTCCGGATCATCCAATCTAATGAATGCTCCTTTCTTCACTGAGGCTTGTTGATCGGTCAACCTCCAGTACTCACTATGATCAAGCAATTTCCAGCAATGTTGGAGAAAAACTGGTTTGTTTTTGGATGTCGACATTTACTTGTACCTTTCATGAGAATTATGATGCTACATTTGTAAAAATGGTAAGTGTGAGCAAACAAAGCAAATAAGATCACAAATATTTGATTCCAAATGATGACAAACTCACACAGTCATCAATTGTGCAACCACTTGGACTGCATTCCTCACTTCCTCCAAGCAACATATTCAAACCACCATAACATTGTTTGATCACATCATATCGGCTTTATTGTGACCTTAGTGTACGTGTGGATGTGGTCATCATGATTTTTTTTAGAAGTTTATGATAGTTGAAATTGTTTTGCTTAACAATGAAATTATCAAACTCATCTAAGCATTGATCAGGAGGTTTAGAATAAGCGATATCTCTATCATCAAAGCGTTGGAGAGAGTGTACCTCAACTGTAGATGAGTGAGGAATTGGCTTACACAATTCTTCTATAGGTGGAAGATGGAAAGGCTCCTACTGCCTCTATATAAATAAGACCCCCAAGTTCAGTTACATATGTACAGAAGAAGTCAGAGTATCAAAACGTAAATTACAGGCTAGCAATTATAGATCTAATGAAGGGGTGTTTGTCTTCTTTTGTTCTATGAACCAGATGAGAGAAATCCTCTTTGAACCTAGCCCTCCAGGAGGTGAATTCAGGCGATATATCATTGAAGTAGAAATTGTTTCTCTCTTTCCAGATGTTCCAGGCCGCTACAGCAAAAATGTCCATAAACATCTTCTTTGACCAGGAGTTGCGTGAGTATGAGATGAGCGGCAATCTGTCATCCGCAGTGTTAGCCGAGATTGTAAAACCTAGGCCATTCCAGCAAGTTTTGCTAAAAGCACAGTGAAAGAAGAGGTGCTCCACAGTCTCCTCAACTTGGGTTGCACACATGGAGCAGTTGAATGTTGTGGTAATATTATACTTTCTTCTCCGCAGCATATTTCTAGTGTTCAGCCTGTCAGAAAGAAGGAGCCATCCAAAGAACTTTATCTTCGGGATGCATTTGGCTTTCCAAAGCCAATTAAAAGCCACATGTGGGTTAATATCCCTGAAGCAAAATTTGTAGTATTGATTTGAAGAGTATTTCTTGGAACCCCAAACATAGGACCATTGGTCATGTGTATTGCTCTGAAGCAGAATATGGGCAGTAGCAGTTTGCATAGTCCTGACTTCTTGGAGAGCTTGTGGAGAAAGCGGCAATGAGAAATTCACAGCTAGGGAGTTGGCAGACAGGAAGTGTCGAATGGAAACGTCTTCATCCAGAGAGAATGAGTAGGCTCTTGGGAATAAATCTAAAGCTGGGGTGACACCCCACATATCTTTCCAGAAGAGGATACTGCTGCCATCTCCCACAGAACAGGTCGTAATTCCTCTGAAAATTGGAATCAATTTACATACATCACGCCACCAAAAGGAGCCACGGAATCCACAGCATGTGGAATCTTCCCCCTGTAATGAGAGTGCCAAACCAGTTTCACCCAAGGGGTATCAGCATGATTATAGAATTTATCCAGATACTTTATTAGTAGAGCCTCATTCTGTATTTTAAGGTTTAGAACACCCACACCTCCTTTGTTTTTAGGGCGGCAAACCTTGTCCCAAGCAATTAGAGGGTTACAATGGTCACCATCTTCTGCCTTCTTATTCCAGAGACAATGTCGTCTAATCTTATCAATATGCTCCAGGATTTTAGGGTTTATCTTGAGCATACACATGGAGAATGTTGCAATGGAAGTGAGGAGAGAATTAATGACTGAAACTCTCCCACTATACGACATCATCATGAAGTTGGCTGACATGCTCCTCTTAATTCTGTCAACCAGAGGCATTAGATCCTGTACAGCTGGTCTGGTGGTTCCAAGGGGCAACCCCAGGTATGTAAATGGCATTTTCCAATAGCACAGCCGAAGAAGGAGGTCACCTCAACAGCTCTCTGTTCTGATAGATTCATTGGGATCATAATAGATTTATGGTAATTTATGTGTAACCCAGTAGACTGTGCATAGGTGTCCAGGATGTTCTTCATAACATTTATTTGTTCTGAATCTGCCGGCATAATAATGATGGTGTCATCAGCATATTGAACCACAGGGAAATCCATAACAAAATCCATAGGGAAAGGAGCTTTCAGAGTGTTTTCAGCAAAAGCTTTGTTGATAGCAGATTGTAGGAGGTCAGCTGCAAGCACAAAAATAAGAGGGGAGAGTGGATCCCCCTGTCTGACTCCCCTTTTGCAATGGAACTGCCTGCCAGGTACCCCATTCAGCAAAACCGAGGACATTCCTGTGCTAAAAATCATCTCAATCCATTGGAGCCATTTAGCATCAAAACCCATGTGACTCATAATTTTAATCATAGCAGCATGGTCTATGGTGTCAAAGGCTTTGGCAAAATCAAGTTTCAGTAGAATGATTTCTCTTTTGGAAGTTTCACATTGGTGTATGAACTCAAAGGCCCATGCAATGCAGTCCTGTATAGTTCTTCCCTTGAGGAACCCATACTGGTTCTTATGTACAATCTTCAACACTACTTTCTGCAGTCTATTGGCCAACACCTTGGTGATTAATTTAAGACAGCAATTCAGAAGGGTTATAGGTCTGTAATCATTCACTGACAGAGGGGAGCCAATTTTGGGAACTAAAGTTATAAATCCGGTATTAATACTTTCCAAGTTCAAGTTCCCCTCATGGAAATAATTACAAAGTTTGTAGATATCTTCCTTTATAATGTGCCAGCATGATTTCAGAAAATGACCATTGAACCCGTCAGGCCCAGGGGCTTTATCTCCTGGCATTTCCTAACCACAGAATCAATCTCCTCATTAGTAAAGGGGGTAGTCAAACACTCCAGTCCAGGAACAGGAGTAATTAAATTATTCAGATCAAAACCCATTACAGGAGCTTGGTCAGTGCCCAATCTTTCTTTAAATGAATCAAATATCACTTTTTCTTTATCAGCATGTGAGGTGACCTGGCTGCCATCAGAGAGAAGAAGCTGGGAAATTGAGTTCTTCCTGTATCTATCTGTCGCCATGGCATGGAAGAACTTGGTATTCTCATCACCAAATTTTGTCCATCTAACTGTGCATCTTTTCTTCCAGTATTGCCTCTGGTATTCTAGCAAATTCAGCAGGTGTGCTTTAATAATTTTTCTGAAATTTCCCTCAGGTACAGTAAGCCCTCTCCTGTCCTCTAGATTATCCAATTCCAACAGAGCTTTATTGCAGTTTTCAATGCAAATCTTCAGCTTAGAGATATTCCTGCTCCAGAACTTTAAATCATATCTAAGACGCTTGAGTTTAGCATTAATCACTGCTGCACTGTTATTCTTGTACACAGGTTTATTCCAGCTGGCCTGAACTGTTTCATAGAATCCAGAGTGGGCAGTCCAGAAGTTCTCAAATCGAAATAACTTACAGCCTGGAATAGAAGTCTGGATTGACACCACACAGGGTGTATGATCAGATGTTGGCTTGCCCTGGAGATTAACCACAGTATTTGGGAAGGAGGTGGTCCATTGTAATGAAGTAAAGAACCGATCTAACTGTTCCAGCAGAGGATCAGCTTGCATGTTGCTCCATGTGAAATTTCTTCCTTTGAGTGGTAATTCAGTTAGGTGTTGTGATCGTATAACATCATTAAAGAGCAGCATGTCCTCAACATCTCCCCCAGGTTTATTCCTATTCGTGGGCGATCGTATGAAATTGAAATCTCCCACTATTAGCCAATCTTCATCGTCTGGTATGCGTAGGTTATAAAGCCAGTTAACAAACTCATCTCGTAATTCACCATTGCAAGGGCCATAAATATTCAGAAGAGTCCATGAAACATTATCATGCTTAGATGTGAAGTACACAGACATTGCAAAAGGCTCACAGTGCATGATCATGCCAGAAAAAATAGAGCTTTGCTATATAACCACAAGACCACCAGAAGCACCATTCGAGGGAACATAAAGAAATTCATCAAAGGAACTTGGACAGCAAGACTTAATAAAGGCCATATCAAACTGATGTTTTTTAGTTTCTTGCAAACAAACGACCGCACAACCACTTAACTTAATCGCATTCAAAAGAGCTAACTGCTTAGTCTTGGCATTAAGCCCCCTAATGTTCCAGCATAAAACAAACCACTTTCTCAAGTAATTCATTACAATAATAAAAAAGGAGCTAGGACTCTGTGTCTGCACTACTCTGGGAGCTAGCCAAGAGCTTCTGTGGGGAGATATTGCAGGAGGCACACCGCAAAGCTGGACACCTATGTGATGGAGCAGAGCAACAGGAGTAGGTGGAGGAATACCATCAGCAGCCGTTGAGTCCTGCTCCTGATCAGCATCACAGACCACTGCATCAACAATCCTTGGGATCTTAGCATGTTTAACCTTTGATTTCTTGGTTCTGGTATCTTTAACTGCATGAATCTTGAAGCCATCAAATTTATTTGCTCTGGGGCTTCTCCTAACCTGAGCTGAGACATATGGAGCAGCAGAAGAAGTATGTGGGAGCAGAACAGCTTTGTCAGCTTCCAAAAGAGCAAGTTCAAGGCCAGAACCAGTACTGCTGCTACTGACCATGCTTGAATTCTCCTCAGTATCGGTTATCTCAACAATTCGAGCACATTTCTTTGGCGGCAGGGGCAGACAAGTGACAACACTAGCAGTTCTCTTGCCAGACAGAACAGAGACAAACGAGAAAAACTGATTATGGGCCACAGGAAACTGAAATGGGCTGGTGAAGGAGGCCTTCTTAAAATATGCTGCAATCATTGAGACCTTTGCCACAGTATCTGGCTCAAAAGGAGTGAGGCCCATGGAGCTGGCAGTTAAAAAGTGCAGGCTGTCAATTTCAAATGCAGAGAAGCTCTTGTTAAACAGTTTCCTTGTCTCCAAGCTGGTTAGGGCCAAAGCATTCGATTCTGTCAGCACATCTGGGTGCATAGTCATGGCCTGCACCACAATTTCCTCTTCAATCTCTGAATCAGGGCTGCTAATCGAATCTTTCCAAGCCTGCATCGGACTATCAGCGAGATTTGAAGCTGGAGTAGGCATTCCCACATGCAAGAGTGCTCCCTGATCACCCAAGATGGCTCTGAAGTTAACAAGTGGTGGGTCCACCATCATCTCATCGCCAGCATTCTGCATCTCTTCCATTGGCTGAGCTTCAACAACAGGTATAACCAAAGCTTGCTACTCTGCTGGTAGATGCTGCTGTACATCTGGGATCTGCTGATTCACAGGCACATTCGGCCCCAGCTGGTGACCATGTCCATGGTTATTGTAGTTTGCATTGTGTGCTTGGTTTAACTGAAACCAGTTAGCTAACTGATTCCGATACTGCTGTTCTGCTGTAGCATCCACACCATAAAGGGGGTGTGGGTTGCCATCATCTGGTTCAGGGTCCTCCGGAGGGGCTGGGATGTCATGGACATGGGCGTTCCAGTCTGCACTTCTTAGCAAGAACACAGGTACAGACCAACTCTGCCGGGCTCCTCCAAGCTGAGTGACCACAAAGCTTTTTGGCACAAACTTGGGGTGAACCAGCCAAACTTTTGCTAGCACGGAGTTAAAATTTCCTCGCGGCTGGTGCCAAACAGAGAGCAGACCAAAATCCTCTACAGCTCGCCTGATATAGAAGCTAGTCTGATAGTCTAGAGGAAACCCAAGAAACAGAATCCAAGTTTCCCTACCGAAAGAAGCAAGTCGCATGTTTTTCGCCTGGTCATGTCTGACAAAAGTAACAGTGGTGATCTCATCGACTTCTAAGGTAAGCCCGATAACCGTATCAGCAGCTAAAGTGTAAGCAACTCTGAAAACCCCCAGCCCAAAAGGATGATCATCCCAATCAAAAGAAGCTATCGCATCTTCCTGCAGCAATGCTCTAACATCCTGCCTCATCTGCTCCCTCAGCTGAATCGGGATAAATCTATTGGTTTCAGCAATTACCACACGGTCGTGCTGGAGCGGTGGGACGGGGTGGACTACCAGCATCGAGCATACCTTCCGGTCAGCCGGTCCTTGCTCAATCGTCATCCCATCAGGGACGAACGCCAACGGATTGACCGGGAAGTTCGTCATTGTCTCTGCCTCGGCCTCTTCGTCGGCTTCAGCTGCCGCCACCAAGGGTTTTACTGTAGCAAGGGGAACGGGCGATGAAGGAGAGGAAGGCGAAACGGGCAGGGTCGAACCATAAGTATCAGGAAGGAGATCCTCTGTTTCCTTTTCTGTTGCGATTTTCCTTTTTTCAACCCAGATTTTGCGAACAGAACTGGTGGGCTGCGGCTGGGCTCCTCGCTTGGGCCTCCACTGCATCCTCCGGGAACAATCAACCTGCATGTGGCCCAAGGTATTATAGGCCCAACAAGTCAGAAAGGAAACCTTTGTTTTTAGAACTGGGCCTTTTTGGGCTGGGCTACAGATATGACAAGGACGGCCCAAAGCAGAACATTCGCGACATCTAGGGCAACTGGGCCTACAGTGATATTTATTCCCACATTCTATGCAACGGCCCGTTAATTCAAAAGGCAGATTCTTGGGCAGCAAGAAGGGCAGTTTCAGGGCAACCAAAATATCTTTGTCGAGATAATTTGCCTCACGTAAATCAAAGATATGATCAAGGGTTACCTTTGGCAGGTTGGCACAATATTTTTGAATGAAATTATTCCCAATAAATAAATTGTCCACGTGATTTGCGGGATCCAAGAAAACCGGATCTTTGAAACTGCCAAAAGAAGTTGCCTTTGATGAAGGCGGCGGCGCAGCCATGGATGGAACTGGAGAATTCACCGGCGGTGGAGTAAAGGTCCCAAATTTGATCGGAGGATCAGCACCATGAGAAGCCAAAGGAGCAATAAAACCAAACTTTGATAATTCAGCAGCTGATGAAGAGGAAAAATCCTGAGCAGCACTTTTCGCTAAGAAATTCAGATTCGGCCTCAACTTCATTGGACTTCTTTGAGAAATAACAAGATCTTGTTCAGTAGAAAACCAAGAATTCTCCGGGCCAGCTTTAATATCCAAACTAACCGGTCTCTCACCCCGGAACAAACTGAAATGACAAACAAAGTCTGGCCAAACACGATCACGAAGTCCATAGATGAAATGACCCACTTTGCTAGAAGCCAGGGAAAACTGAAATCTCCGATCACTGAGTTTGAAAACATTAAGAGCCAAGCGATCTCCACCAATACAACATTGGAGAGCCAAACCAACTGAGTCTTCCGTGAGAGGGAAGGAGGCAGACGAGAAGGACACAACGAGGGAGAATTCCGATGCGCCATGAGAAGGAGAGAAGTGTACCGTAGATCCAAACCTCTTGCCAACCTGAGCCGCCAAAGCCAAGCCTGGCGAGAAGTCCCAGTGGAGGAGGGCGTCCATGGCAGGAGATCCCTAGAAAGCATGGCTAGAGGGGGTGGCGGCGACGGTGGTGGGGTGGCAGCGGGGGGAGGAGGTGGTTGAGGGTGGGAGCGCCATTGACTTCTTCGTTACTAAAAATATTCCCTTTCTCAGCAACGTTGGTCATCATGATTTGATGATACTTGTATTGCATTGCCAATATTTTTACCGGTTTTATCATTGCAAGGCAATCGCATCTAGTGCCACACTCTCCCGTGCTTTCACCAAACAAAGGTCTTCCATCTCCGTGTAATTGACGCTTAGTTTTCGCCTCCCACTCGGTTAGAAAGCATGGAACACCTTTTCCCTAATATCTTCCACATCATAGTCGCCAACGTCCTCCGTTTTGACTTTCGCTTCCATGTCGGCATCGATTGCATCAAGTGGAGCACTCAAAAACCCCGTTTTCCTCCAACATGTTCACATATGATGTAGGAACCAAATAAAATTGTAGCTACACAATTGGAAGGACCGAACACACTAAGAAATATAATCCATTCCGGCACACATTCGGAGAAAGGGGAGAAATTTAACCTCTCTGACGTTTCCTTGTACATGTTATGGACGCTGGTGATGTAGTTGACGGTAGTGCATTATACCACGACATGCGTAGGGGGTGGACGAGGCGCTCGTCCTCGAGCCACCGACACCTTCGCCTTGTTCGAGCCGTTGGATAACGATTTCGACTGAGCCGATCTGCTAGACGGCACCGCTGCTACCGAGCCGATCCCCAAGATGGCACTGTTGTTGGCGAGAGGAGTCTGGAGGATGCAATCGCAATGGGCTAGACTTCTTGCGCGTGGTGGTTGCCCTGTCGCTAGGATTGGGCGGAGTGATAGGGACACCAGCGCACGAGGTGCAGAAGCTCGAAGAGGTTGCGATGGGGACGACCCTACCTGGAAAACGATGGGCGGCGGCCGCGGGTGCTCCATGATGGCGACTGGGTGGGGCGGCGAGTAGGGACGGAGCTAGGAGTTATACACCAAGGGGGCAATCAAGTAAAGTACTCAATGAGGGGGGGGCAAATAGTAATAAATGCAATTAACATCCTTAATACATGTGTAGATTTAACTGATTTTATGCATGATGAGGGGAGCCGGGCCCCCTTCTCGGCCACCTCTAGCTCTGTCCCTGGCGGCGAGGCGAGATGACGTGGAGGCGGGGAGATCGGTGGCGGCGGCTTGGCTCGAGGGGGAAGAAGGAAGGTACAATGTCCTTCCCGCCGCGCGAAGCGATCCAGGACACTGAAAATCTAGGCGGCGAATCCCTGCTATATTGGGGCTTTCATGGCGCATTTTCTGCACCCCTAATTTTTTTCCCATCGGGTCCATTTTACGATACCTGGGCATGTCATTTTTATGTCGCAAAACCTATAAATGGCAGTTATTTTTAAGAGCAGTTAGATACTTAGATGTTAGAAATGTTTACAAGTGGAGTGAAATTGGGTGGAGTGGAGTCCTCTTATACATACCCTAGAATTCCGGAAGACTATTTTTTTGTCGTATGTAGACATGGTCACATGGAGTACTACGGGCCTTTTTTTTTATCAACGCAGAGCATTAGAATGCAAGTGGGCTCATTTGGGCCTAAGTTGATTGGAATTTTCATTTTTCCGTGTGGCCTTCCGGTGTCGGGAGAGCCAACAGCCAAAAGAGACCAATGCTGCCGCCGCCACCGCCGCCGCCGCCGGGAGCCATGGCCACCAGCGCCGCCAACCACGCTGTCCCCTGCTCTGCCGGTCGTCCGAAGAAGGGTAACCAGCGGCGCGGCCCTGCTTCCCTCTCCGTGCGCGCGTCCAGCGACGCCAACAGTAAGCACCACTCTGACCATCCCCACCCCTTTCCCCTCCGGAATTCGTCCCGTCCATGGCTTCACGGCTGCGTTTGTTTTGTTTCGCCGGTCTGTCGGTTGCCGCAGCGGTGACGCTACTGGACTATGGCGCTGGCAACGTTCGCAGCGTACGCAATGCCATCCGCCACCTCGGCTTCAACATCCGCGACGTGAGGAGCCCCGAGGATATCCTCGCCGCCGACCGCCTCGTATTCCCCGGAGTCGGGCTTTCGGCTCCGCCATGGACGTCCTCACCCGCACAGGCATGGCCGACGCGCTTCGCGAGTACATCCGCAGGGACCGCCCCTTCCTTGGCATCTGCCTGGGCCTTCAGCTACTATTCGACTCAAGCGAGGAGAATGGCCCGGGTAAGGCTGATACTAGGATTCTTCTTGCTTGTAAACCACTGACCGAGCAAAAACTGATAGTGCATTTGCTATACTGTAGTAAGCGGCCTTGGTGTGATACCTGGAGTTGTCAGGCGATTCGACTCTTCCGAGGGTCTCATAGTGCCTCACATTGGATGGAACGCCCTCCAGATCACCAAGGACACGCAGCTTCTGGAAGGAGCTGATGGCCACCACGTGTATTTTGTTCACTCCTACCATGCTTTGCCTGTAAGGAGCAACTCCATTTATATGCTTCCCCTTTTGTGGACTCATGGAATGTGAGTATGTTCTTTCTTTCTGCATGATTAGTCAGATGCTAACAGAGACTGGATTTCGTCGATGTGCAACTATGGTGAGAGCTTCATATCATCTATCTCCATGGGCAACATTCAGGCAGTTCAGTTTCATCCAGAGAAGAGCGGAGGTAAAACATGTAGTTTAATAGTGAATATACATGATATTCCACAGATAAATAAATATAATGTATGCTATAATGTGGATATAATATTGTAAGTTATTGAGTTCTGATAGTTTGCCTTGCCTGAATGGCCAAGGTTTGTAAAGTGCAGAGAGTACTGTATATGTTTGAGGATTTCTAAAATTATATTTTCTATGTTCGTTTGTTTTGTACAGCTACTGGACTTTCAATTTTTGAAAAATTTCTCAGTCCTAACTCTTCAGGGGCTAAGGTAATCACCATCCGGGACTTTATTGTTTGTAATTCCTTTCCATCTTTTTTCTTTAACAGAAAAATTTACACTTATATCTGCAATGCAGGTCCCATCTCGTAGAAAAGCTACAAAACTTGCAAAGAGAGTAAGTTTTGTATTGCCAAATGTTCCTTCGCCTATCATAGTTTCCATTGATATCTTGAGCACCAGTTTCTAATTTTCTATTGCCATCATACTTGTTACCTTCCATTTTGCAGGTGATAGCATGCCTTGATGTTCGGTCAAATGATAATGGGGATCTTGTGGTAACAAAAGGTGACCAGTATGATGTAAGAGATCATAGTAGTAGCAAAGAGGTACCAATCTTTGCATTGACCCTTTGAATATCAAAACTTTCTGCACCTTAGGGTCAGTTCTAAGTTGGCAGTTCAGGACTAGTTTGTAGTTACCATTTAGGGATAGTTAGTTTCTGACTTACCTGCACAATCAAGAAACATTATTAAACATTTATATAGTTCTGCAGAAACATAATCTTTGTATGCTTGTAGGTAAGAAACCTTGGCAAGCCAGTGGAATTAGCAAGTCAATACTACATAGATGGGGCTGATGAGGTACTTTTCTACATTATGTTATATTTTCTTTTGACGTACAAATGATCTGATACCATGAATGCAAATCCACTTTAGGTCAGCTTCTTGAACATAACTGGTTTCCGTGCCTTTCCATTGGGTGATTTGCCAATGCTAGAGGTATGTTTGAGTCTATAACTATCAAGCATTTCCATTACTTGGCTTTATCTGGTCAAGTGACATGTTCATACAATTGGTAGGTACTACGTTGCGCATCTGAAAAAGTTTTTGTGCCACTTACTGTTGGTGGGGGTATAAGAGACTTCACAGATGCAAGTGGAAGGTTAGTTCCTTCTCCAGATTTGGGCCAACATTGTACAGTTTTTTCTTGTACGATACAACTACGATGGAACTCATTATGTGAAGGTCAACATGGTATGGCTCAACATGGTAGAGATCATTGTGTGTGTGTAGTCATAATCTTTTTGAAACAATGTTGATCCCAACACGGATTAACAATAAATTGTTCCGGTTGACTTGATGAGATAATTTTTACAGAAAATGGCACCCAAATTCCCTGATTTTATCCCTGAATAGGCCTGATTTGTAATATATATTTACTCATGTTCTAGTCTTCGAGGGGTGTTACACAGGTACTATCTTATTCCTTGTTAGTTTTTACTAGGGCCTACTTGCTACTCTCCATGTTTAATACTCCCTCCATTCCTGAATGTAGGTTGTATAGTTTTGCTGCATAAATATTAAGACATGGGTATTTTGCATATAGTGGACTCATTTTTTTCTGGAAAAACTCGGGAGAGATGAGTCCTTAATAGCCACAAACTGAAAACAGTCCGTCAAATCCCTCTTTCCAGACTAGGTCTCATTTGTGGATAGATCACAAATACTCCTTATAATTTGGATTTTTCCTTAAAAAACTATACACCTTACATCAAGGAACGGAGGAAGTATTATTTATCCACAAATACTCCTTATAATCTGGATTTTTCCTCAAAAAACTATACACCTTACATCAAGGAACGGAGGGAGTATTATTTATGCTACCCCTTTCCAACCGCAATATCCATCCCGTGCGTTTTCTGTGGTGATATTTGGTGCTAATCAATACCAATAAAACAGTTATGACAGAATAATGATGTCAATTTATCTCTTAGATACTATTCAAGCTTGGAAGTAGCATCAGAATATTTCAGGTCTGGTGCTGACAAGATTTCAATTGGAAGTGATGCTGTTTTTGCTGCTGAAGCCTATTTAGAGGCTGGTGTATGTATTTTAATTCCCCACAATGTTCAGGTGTTCAGCTAATTCGGCATAGCATAACTTTTCCTATGTATCAGGTAAAGACCGGGAAGAGCAGTTTGGAGCAGATTTCTAGAGTATATGGAAATCAGGTTTATTTTTATTTATCTCCTCAATTAGGTTTTACTTTGTAGTAGTTTATTACGAACTATAAAGTCTATAATGTAAAACCTCATCTGGTATTTATAGTAGCATTTCATTTTCTTGGAAAATTAACATTGCAAAAGACTGAATAAACCATAATCAGGGTCTCATTCCGCCGACCATATATCTTGTGTGGAATTTGATCAGTTACAACGTAAAAAAAAGTTGTAAGGAACCAATCCAACAATCTGGTTCTGATCTAAAAAAAAATATCTGATTCAAACTCCAGCTATCTTTTGTTTACCGAAACAGTTGTCTTTCTTGGACCAACTAAAAGAATAATGCATCCAATCCTCTTCCACATTTTCATTACATAGAAAAGTAGACTTAAAATTCCTTATTATCAATAATCCTCCATTATTTTTTCCATGTAACAACATAAGTGTTTTGTGCCTGAGCATGATTGTTTCCCTTATCTATTAAAATATTGAGGAGGCCTGCTGAGTTGGCACATTCAGGTCTTCTCTGTGGTTAACATCTCGGTCCTTACACTTAGCTACAATAATAATTATTTCCATGTTTGAATCAACAAATCTGATTTGCAGCTCATGAAGTTTACCGCTATTTCAGATGAAGGACCTGTTCTATCAATTATTATGCAGAATAACTAGATAAATTGTAAATCACTCGTCGTAACAAAGCTTTTTCTCATCTCAGGCTGTAGTTGTAAGTATTGATCCTCGAAGAGTATATGTCAAAAGTCCAGATGAGGTGCAATTTAAAACTGTAAAAGTTTCCAGTAAAGGTATGTTTGCATACATTTCTTGTAGACATTTGCATTTAAATGTTCTCACATTTCTCGTACTTTCTTCAGGTTCATTAGGAGAAGAATATGCATGGTACCAGTGCACAGTAAGTTTTTTTTACGCTTTCACTGTTTTGATGTATCACTCCCATCATATGCCATTTATGCATGGGGGTATCATCATCCAAAGGTTTATTTAGTACTCATGTGAGGCTAGGCAAAAGGTTTAGACCAGACTGTAAAACAAGGGTGCTCCCTTCAGATATTCGTAGTACAATCTTCTTACGTACAAACATATGGGTGTGATGTGTTCATATCTCATATCTGGTAGTAATTAAGATACTAGATCTTTTCTAGTAGAGTTTGTGTGAATCTATTTTTGAATTGCTATACTGTAGTGTATCTTTTTCATGTTCTTTTGTACCAGTATAAGTGTTGATCTATTTCTGTTCCAGGTAAGTGGTGGGCGTGACAGCCGGCCTATAGGAGCATATGAACTAGCAAAAGCTGTGGAAGAATTAGGCGCGGGAGAAATACTACTTAACTGCATTGATTGTGATGGTATGTTGAATTTTTACTTTGGGTGTTTTCTTAGTGGTTTCCTTTGTGATTGAGCCATGTGGTACTCAATTAAGCCATTTCAAACAAATTACGCCCGAGTGTAGGAAACATTGTGCTTTTGCAATCTAGAATGATGATTTCACTGTATCCCTCTATATATAATCTGAAGTATACTGTATACAAGTCAAACTATCTTCATCAATATGTCGAGATTGTTTTACTGAGTTAGGCACAAGTGCACTACCATTTTTGGATTACAATCTGACTATCTAATGTAAATATGGTGTGAAACAAATAACTTGTACAGTAGCATATATTTTTTCTTATGTTGAATGTACCTTGTAAAGTTGTTGCTTTTATCATGGTGTTATATAAAGCCACGCTGAATGCATTATGTCATTTTATCTTGCAGGTCAGGGCTGTGGATTTGATATAGATTTGATCAAAATGGTATCGGATGCTGTGACAATTCCTGTCATTGCAAGTAGTGGTGCTGGTTCCGTGGAACATTTTTCTGAAGTATTTGAGAAAACAAATGCTTCTGCTGCTCTTGCCGCTGGCATTTTTCACCGGAAAGAGGTATTATATATGAATATCCTAATAGGCCAATTTTATTAGTGCGCAGAAAACATCAATTTTTCTTAACAAACCTTGCCATATTCTCCTAATAGCATGACTATACATTAATTCAGTGGTGTTAATATGTTATATATTTCACAAAGACCATGTGGTTATTCATATGCATGTTAAATCGTTACCCACTTACCCATCTTGAATTCTACAATGGATGATTTCTTCCAACAGCTGTACTTCTTTCATGTGTCCTAATTGTTCTGTCAATCAGCGTAGTGTACATGCTCTCGGTGGAGATAAATTAGCAAATGTTGACAGTTATTAGGTTTGAATTTGACACATTAAACTTTTGCTTTGATACAGGTTCCCATCCTAGCTGTGAAAGAGCATCTGATTGATTCCGGCGTGGAGGTCAGAATGCAGTAATCTGAGGACTAGTGTAACATATCGCTGGAAACCTTTAATTTCCTGGAATTTTGTTTCAGTTGTTGTAACAGTGGTATATCGGGAGCATGTGTGGCACAATGCCAATGCGAATTCGAATAATTCAATAAATTGATGCTTGAGAGCTCCAGTTTTTCTTGCCTTTCTCCTGTTCATTCCAGTTTTTCTACTATCTTAAGGGGCCCTTCTGTCTCGGTGGTACCTGCATGCCGATGTTGCCGAAACTTATGAGCCTTTTCAGAGGAACAAGGGCAGCTCTGGACATCCCAAGAATCGAGCAATCAGTAGAACCGTTTATGCTACACCGATAGACATGGTGGCTACCGAGTACCGACTGGCGCATTGTGGCTACCACAAACGGTGGGTATGTTTGTTCGTGGTTTACCCTCGCACAGTCGTACTCATATGGCACAACCGTTCAGATATGGCGTTCTTTCTACTAATAGAATACTATTATAGTAGACTTGTTGATCAAGTTAGAGATCTAGCCTAAGTCGGTTAGCACATGTAATATTTATACCCCGGTACCCGGTTGATTCAATTAAGCAATATACGAAATTATCTCTAGCTTTCATGGTATCAGACGTCTAGGTCTTCCGCCCCTAGCATGGTGTCGCCGCCACCTCCACCCCCGCTGCCGCCCCAGCGGCTCTTCACCGACGCCGAGTTCCGCGCCTCCGGCGCCCCTCCCTCCACCTCTACCCAAATATCCACCTCTATCCAACAACCAATGCAATTTCCCACAGTTTCTTTGGCCGACTCGATCGCCGATGTCTCTCCCTTCATCCCTGTCTGCCTTGATCTCGCCTCTCACAACTACTACCATTGGCGACACCTGTTTCATATCCACCTTGGCCGCTGCGGTCTCCGGCATCACATGGAGGCCTCCTCGGTCTCGCAGCCCGCCAATCCACGCTGGGTCAAAGACGATTTGGCGATAATCCAATGGATCTACACCCGCATCTCCACCAAGTTGTTCAACCTCGTCTCCAACGATGGCGCCATCGCCGCAGACCTATGGGCTGCCCTGCGACAACTCTTCCAGGACAACAGCGATGCCTGGATCAATACTCTCCATACCGAGCTTCGCACCACCACCCAGGGGGACTCGACGGACACCGTCTTCTGTCAGCGCCACAAGGCCATCAACGACGAGCTTCGAGAGCTTGGCGATCCGGTGGACGATCGCACTCTCATCAATGCCCTCCTTGTTGGACTAGGAGAGCAATTCGACAAGCAAATCCCCTTCATCCCCATGATGCGGCAGCGTCCCTCCTTCGCCAAAGTCCACTCCATGCTACAGCTCGAAGCACAGACACAAGCTCGCAAGACCGCCCGTCCGTAGCAACTTTTTCATGCCAGCACACGGCCCCAGCTTCTCCTGCGCCTTCTCCAGCTCCTGCAATCCTGCCTACACCGCAGCTTCCCCGGGGCTGGCGTCCAAATCCAAATAATCGTGGCAAATATCCAGTGTACCTTCCGCCGCAACCACGCACCGGTGCCTCTCCCTTGAGTGGCTCTTCTTCATCAACACCAGCACCGCCGCCAGTTGCGCCTACCACTACGTCGTCGTATCATCCGCCTCATGATCAACGGGTCTGGTTCAAGCGTGACCCATGCCATGGACCGCGTCGTCCCCCTATGGTGCCCCGCCCGCCTACACGGGCTCGTGGAGTCCCGGTCTTCATCCATCGACAGGCGCCCCTGGTCCCCTGAGTTCGCGGCCACCCTCGCATGTCTACACGGCTCAACCGACGTACGGCTCTCCTATGCCGTCCTCCGTCTACTACGGTGCACCGCCGGGCTACACTGCTGCGACCACCCCCTACATGCATGGTGCACCTCCAGCTCTCCCTTACATGCCGCCATCGCCGGTTGCTCAACTGCCATCTGCTTCGCCTTGACCGCCAACCTGGGATCATGCCGCCTTCATCGCAGCCATGAACAACTTCATGCTCAACAACCAAGGTACGGATTGTATCTTCGATTCTGGTGCTTCCCTCAGATGTCTTCAAATATGAATTTGTTGTCATCTTGTTCTCCTTCTCAATTTTCATCTATAATTGTTGGTAATGGTTCTTCTATCCCCATCACTTACACCGGACAATCATATATTCCACACCCTAACCAACCCTTCACTCTTCGTAATATTTTAGTTGCCCCGTCTCTAATTAAAAATCTCATCTATGTTCGACAATTTACCACCGATAATTCTGCCTCACTCGAATTTGATCCTTTTGGCTTATCTGTGAAGGATCTGAACACCAGGGCGGTTCTGGCTCGCTACAATAGTTCCAGTGATCTTTATCCTCTTCATGGCGCGCCGACCTCCACTCCACAAGCCCTGCACGCCTCTGTTGATCTTTGGCATCGTCAACTGGGTCATCCCAACAATACTACACTATCATCTTTGCTTCAAGAATTGTGTATCCCTAGCTCTAGATCTTCTCATGATTCTTCGGTTTGTAATGCCTGTCAATGTGGCAAACATGTTCATCTCCCATTTAGTTCATCAACTACAGCTGCTAATTTTCCCTTTGAATTATTACATTGTGATCTATGGACATCTCCTATTCTAGTGTCTCTGGTTTCAAATATTATTTAGTTATTCTCGATGATTACTCTCATTATATATGGACGTTTCCTCTTCGTGCTAAATCTGATGCTCACACCGTGTTTCTAAACTTTTACCAATATGCTTTAGTGCACTTCGGCCTCCCAATACAATTTATTCAGTGTGATAATGGTCGTGAATTTGATAACACTAGAAACTATAATTTCTTCCTTTCTAAAGGCACACTGCTTCGTTTTTCCTGCCCATACACCTCCCCTCAAAATGGCAAAGCCGAACACTCTCTTAGGTCTATCAATGATATCTTACGAACTATACTCCTACAAGCCTCCCTTCCTCCTCGTTTTTGGGCCAAAGCTCTTCGCACTGCAACCTATCTCATTAACATTAGACCAACCAAAACATGTCCTGCGTATACTCCTTTCAATTCTCTCTTCTTAGATCAACTTGATTACTCTTCTGCCCACGTCTTTGGTTGTCTCTGTTATCCCAATATTTCCTCCACCACACCTCACAAACTCGACGCTAGATCTCTTCCTTGCATTCATCTCGGGCTATCTGATGATCACAAGGGCTATCGTTGTTACGATCCAATCTCGGGCAAGGTTCTTCTCTCTCGCCATGTTACTTTTGATGAAAACACTTTTCCCTTCGCCACCATACCTTCTCCACCCTCGATCTCTAACATCCCTCCAAACCACCAACCTTTTCTTTCTACTTCATCCCCACAAATTTTCTCTACCCCTCCTGAGTCATCCACACCCGAGCCACCATCTCCTCCAAGTCCGCACACACCACCTCCTGCCGCGGCAGACTCTTCTGCCGGGGCAGATTCTTCTACCGGCGCACCCTCTTCTGCCGGGGCACACTCTTCTGCCACGACAGACATGTCCGAATCTTCTTCTTCGGCAGCTTCCGACCAACCATCGCCTCCTTCTCCTGCCACGCTTACCAACTTACCTCCCCCCTCCTCATGTTATTTCTGTACCAATTCCAGAAAATGATCATGTCATGCGTACTCGAGCCAAGCATGGCTTTCATCTCCCTGTTCGCAAACTAAATTTAGCAGCCACACCCACTCTTTCTCCCATTCCCACCTCCTATAAACGTGCTCTTCTCAATCCGTTGTGGCATGCTGCTATGCGTGATGAATTCACTGCCCTAACACAAAATAAAACTTGGACTTTAGTTCCTAAACCTCCTAATGCCAATGTTGTCTATGGTAAATGGGTTTTTCACCATAAATTTCACTCTGACGGTATTCTTGCCAGATATAAAGCCCGTTGGGTCTGTCGGGGTTTTTCTCAGCAGCACGGGATTGATTTCGACGAGAATTTTTCTCCTGTTGTAAAACCAAGCACACTATTCATGTTGTTCTTAGTCTTGCTGTTTCCTCTTCCTGGCCCATTCATCAACTTGATGTAAAAAATGCTTTTCTTCATGGCACTCTTAATGAAACTGTCTACTGTCAGCAACCCTCCGGGTTCGAGCACCCCTCTTCTCCCAATCTTGTCTGGCTTCTACACAAATCTTTGTATGGACTCAAACAAGCCCCTAGGGCATGGTTTCATCGGTTTGCCACCTTCATTCAAACTATTGGTTTTCTACCCTCTAAATCTGACTCCTCTCTTCATTTTTCGATCACCTAAGCACACTGCCTATCTTTTATTATATGTTGATGATATCGTTCTCACCGCCTCTACTGACTCTTTTCTTCATCACATCATCTCCTTACTCAATAATGAATTCTCCATGACAGATCTTGGCTCCCTTCATCATTTTCTTGGCATTGTTGTATCTCGGTCCTCCAATAGTCTGTTTCTTTCTCAGCGTCAATATATTCTAGATTTATTAGCTCGCGTTGGCATGTCTGACTGTCAGCCATCTCGTACTCTTGCTGATGTCGGCACCAAACTTTCTGCTGACGGTGATCATGTTCCCGATCCTAGTCTCTACCGTAGTATCACTGGTGCCCTCCAATACGCTACTCTCACACGTCCTGATATTTCTTACTCTGTTCAACAAGCCTGTCTTTATATGCATGATCCTCGTCTTCCTCATTTCAATCATGTCAAAAGAATTCTTCGATATCTCAAAGGTACTCTTGACCATGGTCTCCATATTAATTCTTCTTCTCCCACAAGTTTGACAGCTTATTCTGATGCGGACTTGGCAGGTTGTCCAGATACTCGACGGTCTACATCCAGATATTGTGTTTATTTGGGTGATGATCTTGTTTCTTGGTCATCGAAAAGGCAGGTCACAGTTTCCAGGTCGTCAGCTGAAGCGGAGTACATGTCTATTGCTCATGCCGTGGCTGAATCCATTTGGCTGCGCCAATTACTTGCAGAGTTACACCGCCCGATCGAGCGTGCCACCATTGTCTATTGTGACAACATATCTGCAGTCTACATGGCTTCCAATCCTATTCATCATCGGCGTACCAAGCATATCGAGATTGATATTTATTTTGTTCGGGAAAAAGTTGCACTAGGCGAAGTGCGAGTTCTACATGTTCCAACAAGTGCCCAATTTGCTGACATTTTCACCAAGGGTCTTGCTACAGTTCTGTTCACGGACATACGTTCCAGTCTCAACATCGTTACACCAGACGTTGTGACTGCGGGGGATGTTAGACAATAGAGTTCGACTCTAATACAAATTGTAATTCTAGTAGACTTGTTGATCAAGTTAGAGATCTAGCCTAAGTTGGTTAGCACATGTAATATTTATACCCCTGTACCCGGTTGATTCAATTAAGCAATATACGAAATTATCTCTAGCTTTCACTAATCAAGCCTACATTGAGCCAGACACAGAGCACCGTCTTGTCTATGATAAAACTACACAGGGTAAACTTCTCTTGAGCCAGGATCACCACGTTCAACGGCTATATGCTACAAATTCGGAGTGGCAGTTGTTCCTTATTGTGTTTCTTTTGGATCAAAGAAATTTTATTATTCTTCATCTAGGAACACGTGTAATGGTTGGAAAATGTATGGCCAATGGCTAGGGATGTTGGCGGATCGTCCGGTGATGAGGCGGACGCGAGTCCGTGTTGGCGGATCGTCCGGTGATGAGGCGGACGCGAGTCCGCGTCTGCCTGCATCCCAGGTGCAGTAACTTGCGTGACGGTACTTCATAGGCATCAACGTTGGCGGACGTCCTCCTGCATGCCTGGCAATGGCCAAGTAGCTTTAAAAAGAGATATGAATATCTAATATTCTATTTTGATATCCACCTGTAATAATCTGTCTCATATGGGTTTCATAAAGTTTCAAATAGTGTCTTTAAGTTTCAGATGTGGAACTAAGTTTTTATGAAAGCTAATGAAATTTTAGATATGACACTTCAGGAGGTAAATTGCAGGATTAATTTTACTCGATGACAAACTTGAATGAAGTTCATCCCGTGCAACCCCTCTGTTCAAATGTATATGTGAATTGTCTAGCCTTTTAAGTTCAGATATTTGATTGTGTGATAGTGTATAGACTTCTTCTCTCATACGTGATATTGTTGTTCTTCTTCTATTCAGTAACTGAAGTGTATATGTGTCCAATTGTCTAGCCATTTTCATAAGTTCGGAATTTTAATTGCATTGACTAGTGCATGAAGTTTGACAACCCAAGAGTGCAGAGTTTCGATGGAAAAAGTGAACAATGTAGTTTCTGAAGAAAAGGCGCAATGGTAGAAGGAGTTGTCGATCAATCTGTCTGTCTTGTACAGTCTGTGCTACAAACGGCTCATTTTGCAAAAAACAAGTAAATAAACGAAAATAAAATCCGATATTTTCAGGTGATGTAATCCAGGCAAGACTATGTTCCACCTCCATCAGTAACCGGCCCTTACCGGTGCAGATCAATAGTCGTCGTCGTTGTGCTCGTTCATGTACAGGATCACGACCACCGAGCCCACTAGTAGAAAAAGGACCTTTCATCCGGAGTCCTGTTTGCCATTAGCCCCGGTTCAGGCAAAAACCGGGACCAGTGCCTGGCACTGGTCCCGGTTCGATTTGCCAGGGCCCCGTGGGGCATTGGTCCCGGTTCGGTTCGGGGCATTGGTCCCGGTTCTTGGCAAGAACCGGGACCAAAGCTCCAGAGCCAGCCACGTGGCGTGGGCGCGGAGCTTTGGTCCCGGTTCTTACCAAGAACCGGGACCAATACCTCCCCTGCCTATATATAACCCCCACCCCCCTCTTCTCTCCTCTGTTTTTTTTTCTGGTTGGATTGGTGGGAAGTGGGTGCTAGTTTTTTTCTTTGCCACGCACAAGATGTGTTCGATGAAATGCCCGAGCCACACTTAAGTTCGCACAAGATGATATCCTCGGCCGAGGTTAGCAACTATATCCTTTTCATCTGTAATTGATACAGAAATATTGCACGTGTCGATGTACGGTGGTCATTTCACTATTCAAGATGTTATTGTAATGGTATTTGATAAACTTAATTATATATATGATGCAGATGGATGCACGGATGTGATGGATGTACGGCGAACGACGCAGTTCCGAGTTTATTGCAGGACTGCATAAATTTCTCGATGTGGCTAAGGCAAACAAAGTGAATAATTTTATGCCTTGTCCATGTGAGAAGTGTTGGAACGTCAGGGAGTACTCTGACCCGAGAACCATTCAAGACCACGTGATTCGGAAAGGTTTCATGCCCAGCTATAATTGTTGGACCAAGCACGGAGAAAGAGGGGTTACGATGGAAGACAATGAAGAAGAGGAGGAGGATGACAACTATCCTATGTTCCCTGAGGAATGCGGTGATACTGTTATGGAAGACGTTGAAGAAGAAAGAGGTGAACATCGGGCATCAGATGAGCCCGCTGATGGTCTTGGTGGGGTCATTTCTGATGCAAAGCGAGAATGCGATACAGAAAAGGAGAAGCTAAAGTTGGAGGCCATGCTTGAGGATCACAAAAAGTTCCTGTACCCATACTGCGAAGATGGCAGCACAAAGCTCGGTACCACACTGGAACTGCTGAAATGGAAGGCAGAGACTGGTTGTTCTGACAAGGAATTTGAGAAGTTACTGAAAATAATGAAGCCGAAGCTTCCAAAGGATAACGAATTGCCCGAGACTACATACGAAGCAAAGAAGGCTATCTGCCCTCTAGGATTAGATGTGCAGAAGATACATGCATGCATTAATGACTGCATCCTGTACCACGGTGAGTACGAGAACATGGATAAATGCCCGGTATGCAATGCACTGCGGTACAAGATAAGACAAGATGACCCTGGTGATGTTGAGGGCGATGACGAGCCCCCCCCCCGGAAGAGGGTTCCTGCTAAGGTGATGTGGTATGCTCCTATAATACCACGGTTGAAACGTCTGTTCAGAAACAAAGAGCATGCCAGGTTGTTGCGATGGCACAAAGAAGAGCGTAAGAAAGACGGGAAGTTGAGACACCCCGCCGATGGGTCCTAGTGGAGAAAAATCGACAGAGAGTTCCCGACATTTTCAGATGACGCAAGAAACTTAAGATTTGGTCTAAGTACAGATGGCTTTAATCCTTTTGGGGAGTAGAGCTCCAGTCATAGCACTTGGCCCGTGACTCTATGTATCTACAACCTTCCTCCTTGGTTGTGCATGAAGCGGAAGTTCATTATGATGCCAGTGCTCATCCAAGGCCCGAAGCAACCCGGCAACGACATTGATGTGTACCTACGGCCATTACTCCTGGATTAAAGAAAAACACATGGAGACCTTCGGCAGTTGGTTGCGATTACAGCTCATGAATGACACCACTGTCGGAGATCAGCTCTACTTGTTGGCCGCGTCACCATCTTCGACTGTATTGAATTTCCAAGGGTACGAGATAAATGGGAATACATTTTACACGATCGCCCAAGATAAAAAGAGCACCAACCAGAACAGTGGTGTCCGCTTTGATGCAACAAACGACGATGGGCAAAAGGACACATACTATGGTCGCATAGAGGAGATATGGGAACTTGACTATGGACCTACTTTTAAGGTCCCTTTGTTTCGGTGCAGTTGGGTCAACATGAATGGAGAAGGGATAAAGGTAGACCAGCTGTACGGGATGACAACAGTGGATCTCAAGAATCTTGGTTGTTACAAGAACGAACCATTCGTCCTAGCCAATGATGTGGCTCAGGTTTTCTATGTGAAGGACATGTCCTCCAGACCGAAAAAAAGAAAAAACAGGCAAACGAATACCGAAAAAAAGAAAAAACAAGCAAACGAATACGATGAGCCAAAGCGTCACGTAGTTCTTTCAGGGAAAAGAAACATCGTGGGAGTCGAGGACAAGACAGACATGTCAGCAGATTATGATAAGTTTGATGAAATTCCGCCCTTCACAGTGAGAACTGACCCAAGCATCCCGTTAAATAATGAAGATGCTCCATGGTTACGGCTGAAGCGATCATAGGCCAGGGACATACGCGAAGAAGGGTTCATGGCTTTTATGTAAATCAATGTAATATATTAAACCTTTATGTGATGTGTAGTAATGTATTAAACCTTTATGTGGTGAAACACGCGTGGTAGGTGGTTGTCGGCTCCCACACCTCCCGTGGGAACCTCTCAAACCTCAGCTTCGACCATCCAAACACAGTTCCCCCTGCATACAGCCCGACGGTGGCTCGTGAGTTTGAGCGCCACTTCGATCCAAGCAGCGGTAAGACGTCTCTGATGATCTACAACCGTCCGGCAAGACGTCTCTGATCCAACCAGCTCAAGGCGAAGGAGGCTTCCGATCTGGATTGGGCGCTGAAAGACTCATCCTCCATGGATCTTGCCCTCCGCCGCAAACGTGCGCGCGAGAACCGGGCGGCCACCCACGGGGCTGGCTCCTCCCGCCGTTCCCCCTAATCCTACGGCCTTCGAGCCAGCAAATCCGTTTATGTAGAATAATGTTTGTCGAATTTCGACTTACGGATTTAAAGATATGAATTTATCCATATTAAATTGAAAATGACAATAATAATGTAAAATTGATTTTGGATTATTTATACAAATTCAAACACTTTTCACGTTGAAAGTTTTGTCAATTCAAAATATGCAATAAAGTTAATGCATTTTTAATTGAAAATGGCAAAATGGTTAATAGTTTGTATAGTTAGAATAATTATTTTAGAAAACAGAAAATGGTTTTGGATTATTTATTCAAATTTAAAAACTTTTCATGTTGAAAGTCTTTGCAGATTCAAAACCATTTGAAATTCATATCCAAACACCTAAATAAGAAAAAAAAGGCGGGAACAAAATTTCAGAACTGAAAAGTTCGAAATAAGTTTGAAAAAGGACACTTTGGTCCCGGTTTCTACCAAGAACCGGGACCAAAGATCCTTGGACGCGCGCAGCGATCTGGCATTAAATGACGCACTCTTTGGTCCCGGTTGCTGGCAAGAACCGGGACCAAAGATGCATTGGTCCCGGTTCTTTGAAGCAACCGGGACCAATGGCCCCCTGCTACTTAACCCCCAGCCTCTTCTTCTTCCCCATTCTCACGCACGCGAGACGGTTTTCATCGACGAGCAGGAGCAAGAAGGGCGCCACGCATCAACGCCGTCAGGCTGCCCCGCCGCCGACTCCACGCGCCGCCCCGCCGCCGCCCCGACGCGGCGGCCTCCTCCCCGTACACGCCACGACGTGGCCGGCCTCCTCCCCGCACAGCCACGCGCCCGGCCCGACGCGCCGGCCTCCTCCCCCGCACGTACGCCGCCCAGACGCCGGCCTGACCCCGCCCTCCTCTCCACGCACACCTCCCGTGCCTCCACGCCGCCGTCCCCGTGCCCAGCGCCACCGCCGTCCCACCGCCGCCCGCACCGGCCGCTTCTCGATCGGTGAGTTAGAATTTTAGGATTTTAGGATTTTTTTGTATAGGAATTCAATGTTAGTGTTAGGATTTTTTTGTTTTGTATAGGAAAATGTTAGTGTTAGGAAAATGTTAGTGTTAGGAAAAAAATTGTTAGGAAAATGTTAGTGTTAGGATTTTTTTTGTATAGGAAATGTTAGTGTTAGGATTTTTTTATTTTGTATAGGAAAATGTTAGTGTTAGGAAAAAAATTTGTTAGGAAAATGTTAGTGTTAGGATTTTTTTTGTATACGAAATGTTAGTGTTAGGATTTTTTGTTTTGTATAGGAAAATGTTAGTGTTAGGAAAATGTAGTGTTAGGAATTTTTTTTGTTAGTGTTAGGATTTTTTGTTAGTGTATAGGAAAATTTTGTTAGTGTTAGGATTTTTTTGTATAGGAAAATTTTGTTAGTGTTAGGATTTTTTGTTAGTGTATAGGAAAATTTTGTTAGTGTTAGGATTTTTTGTATAGGAAAATTTTGTTAGTGTTAGGATTTTTTTGTATAGGAAAATTTTGTTAGTCCTAATTTGTGCTTGTCCTAATTCAATAACATTTCAAACATGATTTAGAGTTCCATGTCAATGCATTAAATTGATCATGCATACATATTGCGCATTGCATCAATGCCATGTATTGATTGTGTTCTTGTCTGGTATTTGTTCTTCCCGGTAGATCGTGGTTCGGAAGTTGACCCGGTAAATTGTGTTAGATATGCAAAGATGCAAATTTACGGGTTTACGGGTTTACGATATGAGTTTACGGGTTTACGATACGAGTTTACGGGTTTACGATACGAGTTTATGGGTTTACGATACGAGTTTACGGGTTTACGATACGAGTTTACGAGTTTACGGGTTTACGATACGAGTTTACGGGTTTACGATACGAGTTTACGATACGAGTTTACGGGTTTACGATACGAGTTTACGGGTTTACGATACGAGTTTACGAGTTACGGGTTTACGATACGAGTTTACGGGTTTACGATACGAGTTTACGGGTTTACGATACGAGTTTCGATACGAGTTTACGGGTTTACGATACGAGTTTACGGGTTTATGATATTGTAGATGTATCTTGACATATGGAACAAGTTACCCAACTAAAGTTTTGTGCATTGTTCTTAATTTGCAGAAACTATGGAACGAGACGAAGATCAGGAAAATATCCTCCAGGATATAATCCGCGGGCCGGAAGATATTGTCGATGTCACCACGGAGTTTTTGAACAACTCCGGTGAGGGAGATGAGTCTCTCAACCGAAGAGACGGCTCCGGTGAGGTAGAACCCGACGGCCGGGGTGAGGGAGAAGTCAGCGAGGGAGAAGCCGACGAGGGAGAAGCCGAAGGCTCCGGTGGAACATTAAACTCCGGCGAGGTGCATATACATATATTAATGAAGCCGAAGATTGTATTAATTAAGTCTCTGATGTCTATATACATATATTAACGCTCTTTCTTCTTTTAGCCCTCCGGATCGAGCAAATCTTCTGTAAGGACAAAACGAGGCCCAGCCAAAAAGTTGGGCGACCAAGAAAGGTACACGATCGAAAGAGTCGCTGAAGACGGCACACCGACTGCTCCCCCTGGTGTTAAAAATAAAATGGTAAAGCAATGCGGAGTTCTTGTTAGGGACTTCATCCCGATCACCGTTCGAGAATGGCATCGGCCAAACGAGAAAGGACAGCTATATGTCAGCGATGAGGGCAAAGAAAGACTTTGGAGAAAGCTCATGGTTAATTTCACCCTGCCGGCGCCAGAGGTGGATTCAGATGAGGAGGATCCAGATGAGGCAGAAAAGATTGCCCGGAAAATCATGGAGCAAAAAGTCAAGGACTGGGCACTTAAGAAGATGGCCGAGCTATTCAAGAACTGGAAGAAAAGATTGAACAAACTGTTTGTCAAGAAAAATAAGACTCCAGACTTCGATAAAGGGTATGAGAAGATAAAGGACTACTGGGAAGAATTTGTGGCGTACAAGAAATCAGAGGAAGCTCTGGAAAAGTCTGCAAAAAATGCGGCAAATGCTGCTCTAAAGATGTACCACCATACTATGGGGCCTGGTGGCTACGCTGGTAGCATGCCTAAGTGGGAGAAACTTGAGGCGGACCTGCTGGCTAATGGGATCACTCCAGAGCCACTCAAGTGGATCGAACGGGCAAGAAATTGGTTTTACGGGCATGGGGGCACGTTGGACGCAGAAGGGAAGTGCATATATAACAGAAGACACAAAGATAATCCCCTACTACCCATCCAAGAAATTAGAAAAGCAGTAAAGGATGTTGAAGAGGGACGGTTCATTCCCGATAGAGAGGATGACGAGCTCACACGCGCCCTTGGGAATAAGGAACACGACGGACGGTTACGAGGCGTACCTGGCTCCAAGCCCAAGACAATTGCGATTCCCGAGCACAGGAAGAAATTTCCTGATAGAAGCCATCAGAGGAGAAAGGAAAGGGAGGCAATGGAAGCACGCGCTGCTGCAGACCGGCTGCTAATATAGAAGAAGAATTAAAGCTGCAGAAGGAACAAATTGCCGTGCTTAGCCAGCAAGGTACTAGCGGCCAATCTCAACGGCACATGGTAGAAGCTGCATGCGATGGTACCGGTGGCCCATCGAATCGGAAAAGCAGCGTGGCTTCCACGGAGCTCCAGGATGGTAATGATGATGCAGTGGCTCCACTTCGTCGCTACCCAGTGGATGATATCACGGAGAGCACACCTTGTGAGATGCATGTGAAAGTTTTTAACTTAACCGTGAAGGTGGCGGTCGGCTATGTCGTACCAATTGGACCTAATCCAACTTACCATTTCTCTCCGGTTCCAAATGGCTACGCTGTTGTCGCGGTGGATGAAGTGATGAAAGATTATGAGGAGCTGAAGCTGCAACACCCTGCAGGTGAAGATGGGGAGGTGCTTGAACTTGGAGAAGCCAAGAAAGCGACCATTCTATGGCCAAAGGAATTCATCGTGCTTCCGAACTGGCAGCCAAGGCCATCGACTCCTCACCAGTCTCCAGCGCAACAGTCCTCTTCACCGCCTCAGCATTCTCCAGCGCAACAGTCCTCTTCACCGCCTCACCAGTCTCCAGCGCAGCCGTCTCCGCCGCCGCGTCAGCCGTTTCCGCCCACCGCTCGTACTATGAGGGGTAAGCGATCACCGAAACGTAAAAGGTCGCCCCTCCCAACAGTACCTCATAAGAATCTTCCCATTAGACCTTATGACAGGACTGTAGCGGAAAACGCCGCGGAGGTGGCTGCCTACAATAAGGCTTTTTTTGCACCAAAAAAGCCCGAGCAGAAGCCGGTATACGATGAAAAATCCAAAAAGTGGAGAAAGTCCTTCCTTGAGCAGCCATCCCAGATATCGATGAATCTGCCATCTGACTATGGTCGTGAACTTACTAAGCTAGCACGTGCCCAGTCTGAGCAGAACAAGGGAAGAAGTGCAAAAAGCGGGAAACAAATTGCCCAGCTCGGACAGCAGAAAAATCAATCGGTCCCCCCGCTCATAGTGTGTTCCGATGTCGACAAGGACTTCAGAGTCGCTATGGATAAGACCTGGAATTATTGGACCCCAGAGCCATAGCTGCTGCTAAAGAACTTGGTGTCACTGTATCTCAGGCCAAGGAACAGGCTACCGCCTTGGGTATGAGCCTTGGTCAACTTTTAGGCTATGAACATGCGCCAATGTTAGAGATGGCACGGAAATATGTCCAAGGGGAGCCTATGGTCAGTAATGAGGAGATGACGGGTCTATCAACACATATGCGAAATCTGCATACCTGGTACCTGGTGCACACATCAAAGAAGGACGCGAAAGAGTGGTTTCCGCTGGACGTTAGAGTGGAGCATTTCTTCAAACGTTACTATACAGGTTCAACTGACTGAACTGTTCCAGTTATTCCAAAAGCGCGCCCTCGACAAATCTATCCTCTCTTGCTATTGTCTGTAAGTGATTTATTTTCGTAATTAAGTCTCTAGCTCAGCTCGTTCATTGCCTGTATTATATTATCCTGCTATATATATATCCTTTTGTACGCTATTATGCAGAATGAAGATGCTGGAATGCAAAAGATCTAAAGTTTTTGAGGTTGGGTTCGTTGACCCATATATCGTGAATTCACATACGTTAGTCAATCACCCCAAAGACGTGGAGCATGACCTGACCACCTTTTTAACCATGCAACATTTCTGTACGGAAATACTATTTCCTTACAACTTCAGGTGAGTGTTTCTGTCTTGTACATATTTTTATTTGGCTTTCTCGATGTTAAGTGTAATTGATGAGCTATGCATGTCTGCTTTATGTAAACGTCCGCAGGTTCCACTGGATTCTGCTAAGCATTCAACCTGACAAGTCCACAGTTGAAGTCCACGACTCATTAAGTTGGGACCAAGCGTTGTGGTCCGACATGAAAGAAATGCTCAACAAGTAATTTCAATCATTATCGCATTATATCGCCCTCTTTCGTTCGTTCCCTGATGTCAAGTAATTAATAACTCCTTTGTTCATTTTCTTTGCCAAAGCAGGTGTTGGACAATTTTCAAACAGAAGGTAGAAGGTCCATTCAAAGATGAGCTAACTTATAAAACGGTGAAAGTCCGCAGCAGCCACCGGGGAGTAATTTATGTGGATTCTACGTTTGCGAGTTCATTCGCGAGTTGACCACTGAGCGGAGAACAACTGCTTTCAGCAAAATGCGGGAGAAGATCGACCCAGAACTGCGCGTAGGAGCAATTCAAGAGGAATTGGCGGGATTTCTGCTTAGGGAGGTCATCGATGAAAGGGGAGAACATTATGCTTCGGACGATGAACTACATATGCCTTGATGGCTTGATCTATCTCCATGTAATTAAATAGTTGTATTCTCGCAAGAGATCGAATATTAATTATATATGCATCAACATGTACTGTGTATATAGTAGAGCGTATAATATGCGTACGGAAACGATGGAGAGCACGTCGGCGATGCGAAGAAGGGGGAGACGACGGAGGCACCGGCGAGAGGGAGAGGGGGCACCGGCGAGAGGAGAGGAGGCACCGGCGAGAAGAGAGGGGGCACCGGCGAGAGGGAGACCCTAAACCTAAATACCAAAAAAAACACTCATTGGTCCCGATTCGTAACAAGAACCGGGACCAATGAGTCTCTCCCCACGCCCAGCCAGAACTGGCCACGTGGCCACCCATTTGTCCCGGTTCGTGGCCCAACCGGGACTAACATTAGTCCCGATTGGCCAGTCCCGGTTGGACAACCGGGACTGATGGCCCAACCAAACCGGGACCATAGGCCCATTTTCTACCAGTGGCCGCAAACCACGTTTGTTAGCTCTCCGCCCACGCCCCCCGGCCGCCATCCCTGCAGCTTGACCCTCTCCTGGAACACCTGCGTCCCCTTTGCCAGATTCAACTCTTGCTCGAGCCGCCTCTTCTCCGGCACCTCCTTCTCGTCACCATCATCGTCATCCCGGAGCATCAGCACGTCCAGCAGCGGCACCATCGCTGCCCCCATGACCGTGGTATGGCCCGAGGTGTGCGGCTCCTCCGTGCGGAACACGAACACGCGGCCGGTTTTCTGGTCCACGCAGTAGTCCTCGCGCACGGCCTCTAGGCAGAGGCACAGGCGCGGCCATTGCCAGTCCATGGGGAGCTCGAAGGGTCTCCACCAGGCCTCCATGTCGTCGCCCCAGGCGGGGAGCATCAGCGAGGCTACCTTGCAGCCGCCGAGGTGCACGTGGAGGACGCTGAACGGCTTCCACGCGGTGCCCTCGTAGTCGCGGCCGCTCATCGCCGGGCGCGCGAAGGTGAGATGCAGCACCCGGCGCCGGCCGGGTACACCGAGCTCATCCTTGAGGCGAATCTGCCGCCCGGCCGGCTCCTCCTCCATCTCGGCTACCGCTGCAGGCATCAAATCAAACGGACGACGAGACTTTTTTTGTGTGCTGTATATGCTCTATTACCTTGCTTTAAGGGTACATACATTTACGTGCGATGGGATAGAAATTGCCATTTAAATAAAGGAAAGATATGGGAGGGTGCGGTCAAACTGAAACAAAAAGATGAGTCCCACATATGTACGGGTCTATTTTTTCTTTTTCTTTTTTGAACAACAAATAAGAGCATTAATACTTCCCTCGTATTTAAACAGAATTGTATCAAATTCATTTTGTCATTCATTCATACCAGTATTATCATTATCTCTAAAAAATACAGGAAATGCTAAAAGGGAATTACATTCGCACATGTTAGCCACCTCTCTCAACGGCTGCCATGTGGCTCACTAGGTGCTCACGCGTACCGTAATGAAAACCGATGGGTCAATCAGCGGTTTGCCATTTCTATTTTCCGTTTGTTGCACGTGATTTATTTGCGAGGAGTCAAATTAATAGTCATGAAACCTATCCAATTTTAAATAACAAAGCAACTGCATTACTATTTTATTTCTCATGTTGAGATTTTCAAAACTACATTCACCTGGACATACGATAGGGACATCCTTTTATTATTTTTACAACGGTCTTGCTTTTTACTGCTTCCTCCTTGTCTAGCCCAAGAATGATTATTTTTGCTAAAAATGTATGAAATCTTAACTAGCATTGCACATCCCTTGTTTTAAATGTCATTCTTCTAACATCCCTTAATACAAATATTGAATAAGATCTTCGTAGGAAAAGTTGTTAAACTCTAATAAACTCAATGAGAACAAATGAAGAACACAAGAGTGAGATTTGAGAAGACACTAATAGATCAATGGGAACGGAGGGTAAAAAATAAGAAGAGGATCGTCCTATAATCGGCCCTCGATGAAATGAAATCGGACCTGATTAATTGCAAAAAAGGAGACACGTACAATAGAAAATTCATTTTGTGATTCATCATGCCCGTACTACAAATATTCATATAAATTCTCGAAAGTGCTAAAAGGGAACTGCATCCGCACAAGTCACCCCACATCTCAAGACAACTGACATGTGGCTCACTAGGTGGTCCCAACACGTTCCAATGAAAAACCGATGGGGTCAACATATGGTACGGTTTCTACTCTCTCGTATATGTTTACTTGTGAGGAATCAAATTACTACCTTTCAAACCTAGCTAACTCTTATAATAAACCGATTGGCTCGTTGTATTCCTTACGCCGTGATTTTCAAAACTACATTGCTTGGAACATATTATAGAGACATATTTTTGGAATTGTTTTTCTAATGGTCTAGCTTAGGGATGACACCCGCAGGGCATGGATACAGGTGGAGCCACCACAAACCCTTATCCGTCCATCCCGAGCTTACCCCTTACCCGTTACCCTTATCCATACTTATCAAAGGTTACAACTTCTGCTCATACTCGTCACCCAACAGGTAAATGGATACCCGCGGGTTAAATACCAACGTTTAGAACTAATCAAATTGAGCAAACAATAGTCGTAAAAACAACATATAGAACATGAGATCGATTTGCTATTCCGCTAGATCGCGACTTTCACGAGTAGACAGATGACCACGTGAATTAGATAGATTTGATACGGCAAGGGATCGATATAGCGTGGCAGTCACGGGGTGGGTCCATCAGCCGCGGAAGGTGAAGCGAGCAATCTATACCTATGTTACATGACACGCACGCCCTTAACCCCAAATCCAGGCGCATGTCTCATGCTGTGTGCATCAACAATGCGTTGGCAGGTGACGTTGGTTCCTTTTCAAAAAAAAAAAAACGTTTGTAAAATTCAAACGCCGCACAATGGCAGAATGTGCCTGTCAATCTCGAATTTCTGACCGATAATAGTTGTCTGCTCTAAGGTGTCTGAACTACAAACGGGCTGATAGAAATACTGGGAGCAATTATTTCGTTATGCAAGAGAAGATATACAAAAATACGAGCGAAGTTCTTCTTGTTCCTATGATGCAATATATCCTGGCTACCGCTGCAGGCATCAAACGGACGACGAGACTTTTTTTGTGTGCTGTATATGCTCTATTACCTTGCTTTATGGGTACATACATTTACGTGCGATGGGATAGAAATTGCCATTTAAATAAAGGAAAGATATGGGAGGATGCGGTCAAACTGAAACAAAAAGATGAGTCCTACATATGTACGGGTCTATTTTTTCTTTTTCTTTTTTGAACAACAAATAAGAGCATTAATCCGTGCCTCGTATTTTAACAGAATTGTATCAAATTCATTTTGTCATTCATTCATACCAGTATTACCATTATCTCTAAAAAATACAGGAAATGCTAAAAGGGAATTACATTCGCACATGTCAGCCACCTCTCTCAGCGGCTGACATGTGCCTCACTAGATGCTCACGCGTACCGTAATGAAAACTGACGGGTCAATGAGCGGTTTGCCGTTTCTATTTTCCGTTTGTTGCACGCGATTTATTTGCGAGGAGTCAAATTAATAGTCATGAAACCTAGCCAATTTTAAATAACAAAGCAACTGCATTACTATTTTATTTCTCTTGTTGAGATTTTCAAAACTAGATTCACCTGGACATATGATAGGGACATCATTTTATTATTTTTACAACGGTCTTGCTTTTATTGCTTCCTCCTTGTCTAGCCCAAGAATTATTATTTTTGCTAAAAATGTATGAACTCTTTACTAGCATTGCACATCCTTTGTTTCCCACATCTCCTCCCTCCTCCCTCCCCCGCTGCCACCACGGGCGTGGCCAGGAAAAGACTGGGCGCTGCCGGCGGCGGGGGGATCTCCGGCCCTCCAGGCACAAAGCGGCGGATCCGGCGGTCCGGCCCTTGTGGGTGGGCTACGGGGTGGATCCGGGTAGGGTGACGGATCTCGGGTGTGCTGCTCACTCCGGTGGCATGTCATGCCCGGATCTGGCCACTGATCGAAGGTGTGGATGATGGCCGGTGAGAGCCGGGCTCCGAGCGGTCGGAGCCGACGATGGAGGCGCCCACGGACGTCGTTACCTTGATGAAGGTGTCGTCGTTGTGATTCTTCTGCCTCCCGATCGGATGTTCCGGGGGAAACCCAAGATCTGGTGCTACCGGATCGGACGATGGCAACACTTTCGGTGTCGTTTCTCCCCCTTCGGGGCATCGTTTTTGGAACACGTGATGCCTGGAGTGGTCTACCGGTGGAACGGAGTTTCTTCTACCACGATGAAGACGACTGATCTTGGCGGCATGGTGCAACGGAGACTTGACGATGGTCATGGCTAGGTGGACTCGCGCAGGGTGGAGGCGCAGCCTGGTGTCTTGATGGCATGGGACGCAGGCCTGACGAGAGTTTTGCTTCGAGCTACACGCTGGAGTTGGGTTGACGGAAGATGTTGGAGGCGATTTTCGGAGCGGATGCACAAGGCGCTGTCTCGGAGAGTTAACCAGGGAGCCGGCGACGGTTGTGGCTAGGGTACAAGGCCCCGTTTCATCTGTCGTTTGTGCTAGTTGTGGTGTTTTCACTGTTGGTGGGTTCAGATTGTATTCATTCGTTGTAAGGCTTTTGCCAGCTATGTTGAATACAAGAAATAAAGTGGCCGTATGCATCATTTTGATGCAGAGGCTGGGGTGACCCTTTTCTAAAAAAAAACATCCTTTGTTTTAATGTCATTCTTCTAACATCCCTTAATACAAATATTGAATAAGATCTTCGTAGGAAAACTTATTAAACTCTAATAAACTCAATATGAACAAATGAAGAACACAAGAGTGAGATTTGTTTTTCTAATGGTCTAGCTTAGGGATGACACCCGCAGACTATGGATATGGGTGAAGCCACCACATACCCTTATCCGTCCCTCCCGAGCTTACCCGTTACCCTTATCCATACTTATCAAAGGTTACAACTTCTGCTCATACTCGTCACCCAACAGGTAAATGGATACCCGCGGGTTAAATACCAACGTTTAGAACTAATCAAATTGAGCAAACAATAGTCGTAAAAACAACATATAGAACATATGGAGGAGATTGATTTGCTATTCCGCTCGATCGTGACTTTCGCGAGTAGAGAGATGACCACGTGAATTAGATAGATTTGATACGGCAAGGGATCGGTATAGCGTGGCAGTCACGGGGTGGGTCCATCATCCGCGGAAGGTGAAGCGAGCGATCTCTACCTATGTTACATAACACGCAAGCCCTTAACCCCAAATCCAGGCGCAGGTCTCATGCTCTAAGGTGTCTGAACTACAAACGGGCTGATAGAAATACTGGAAGCAATTAGTTCGTTATGCAAGAGAAAATATACAAAAGTAGGATCGAAGTTGTTCTTATTCCTATGATGCAATATATCCCGGCCTGTAAAGTTGCACCTCAACCAGTAGACAAACCTTATCCATGCACTGATGCACATCATCGGCCGGCCGGCGTCGTCGTGCTCAGTGATCACTCATGAGCAATGTACATGTGCACGCCCACGGTGCCGCAAACAACATTGGCCGGCTCTCGGCCCACCTCCCAGCGCCAACTCTGCAGCTCAACCCTCTCGTCGAAGAGCTGCGTCCCCTCGACCAGCTTCCGTTCCTCGTCGAGGCGCCTTTTCTTCTTCTTGTTGTTCTCCTCGACGTCGCTGTCATCGTCGTCGTCCTCGTCGTCTCCGATCACTAGCGCGTCCAGCAGCGGCACCTTCACCGCCCCGATCACCGCGGTGAGGCCGGAGGTGTGCGGCTCGTCCGTGCGGAACACCACCACGCGGCCTAACCTGTTGATACAGCTGTCCTTGCGCATGGCCTCGATACCGACGGACAAGCGCCGCCAGCCCAGGTCCATGGCGAATGTCATGGTCCAATTCCACGTCTTTACATCCTTGAATTTGATGGGAAGCTTGAGCGACTGTACCAGCTCGCCGCCGAGGTACACGTACAGGAAGCTGGATCGCATCCACGCCGGGCCCTCGTGGTCGCGGCCGTTCATCCGCGGCTGACTCAAGGTGAGATGCAGCACCTGGCGCCGCCGGCGGGGTGCGTGAAGCTCTCTGGTGGGGCAAGGCAGCTTCCATCCGGCGCGCTCCTCCTCCATGTCGGTCGGGTGCTGCTGCTGCTGCCGCTGCCGCATGGATCAACCGGCAGGAACAGATTTGCAGGGCGTGGAGTTACAAGCCGGGATAGGGGAGAGGTCCTCCCTCTTTTAACTCAAAAAAAGATGTGGAAACCTTCGTGTATGCGAATTGAAATAGAAGGATATGGAGTCCCACAGCCATATGGTCTCGGTTTCCTTTCCTTTTTGAATAGGAAGCTGGAGTAGATGCCTAGATCAATACGCTCTAACTTACGTGGTACTAATATTAAAAAACAGATCCGGGAACCCTAAAGAAACAAACCGGGGTCTGAAGGAACATATTACAAAGTGCCGGCTTAAAAAGCACCGGAGGTGGTGGCATATGACAGTACTAAGCACAGGAAGTACATAACCATTCTTAAATTTCACATCCAAATCCAACTCACGGCTCAAGAAACATATTTGACAAATTCGATTGTAAACAGTACCAGTGTGATACTATTCACTCCGGATTTGCATTAGGTACCACCCATCATCGAGTTTTTTTCTTCTGTGTCTTAGGTCATAAAAAGATTTTAACAGAAATTTGAAGACACGATAGATGCGTATTATGTCTACGTCCTGTGTTTTCCCCATAAGTTTTCAACCTGCATGTGTTTTTCCATGACCTAGAGCACTAGTACACCTAAATGTACTAGTTATTGATGGGTAGGTGAATTTAGTGGTATCCTGATTTTGAGAGGTGAGCAAGGTTTCGGTTACCGACCGAAATACCGCGGTAACCGGATTTACACCCCCCCCCCCCCCCCCCCACCACACCCACACGATAAATGTGCATGCCGGGAGAAAAATCCTGGAACATTTGAATTTGGACCAAACTCGTTCTCTTAAATTTTTTATTTGATTTTTCCTTCGATGTTCTAAGTCTGAATTTTTTTTTCTAGGAATCTAGGTCAATAACCGGCCGGTATTTTCTGGTAGCAAAACCTTGGTGGTGAGTCCCTATGGGAGATACTCGATGGGGGTCGAGGCGCTCATTCTCTTTTTTTTCGTTTGTCTTCATGTTCCAATCGTCAGCCTAGGTTCATCCGAGGGGTCAAAGGGTCGACGGACGAGGCCCCGAGAAATTTTGTGCTCCGAGGTTTGAGTGGACGAAGAAGCCTTGGTTCCGCGCCATCCCACGTACGGCTCTTTGATGATCCTTCGGATGCTCTCGACGATCCCTCGTATGAGTACTCGATAATCCTTCATACGCCCCTCAACGATCCCTCCTTCTCTTGTCCTAGTTGCATTTTGTCTATATGAATATCTAGTGTAATTGTCAGGGTTCAGAAATTTCTCCCTTCCAGAGATTTTTTTTGTCTTGGTGTACTTCTCATGTTCCTACTATGAGCCATCCAAATTTTTCTGGCACTCGAAACTTATGCTTTCACTTTTTCTGCTGCAAGATTTCTTTTGAAATATCTCATCAAGATGCTTATTTGCTTTGTGACAACTCAATATGCTGGTCTGCATTAGATTTTTCAACCTATCATTCTCTTCAATCATAGATTGTGTCTCCTTGGACAGAGCATACTAGAGCATTATCTAATGATGAAGTAATGAGTTCAGATGATTAAAGGCATTATAAATATGGGGGTTTGAATCCTTCTTAATTTGTACTGATTTGTTGGGCAATGAGATAATCATTTTCAAACTGATGTTTCTCATTACCATTCCTAAAGGATTTAAGTTCCTAGTTTCTCTTGAGAAATAATTCAAGATTCAGGTTCTCATCATCTTCAAAGATTGCAGATTCAGTGAGTTCAAGATTTGAGCTAATTACCACATCATAACCAAACATATGCTCTACATAAGCTTAACCAACATTTTGCTAATTGGCATTTGGCACGGGCTTTGCACGGACGGTTTTTATTGCACCGATGAATCCAAGGCGAAGCCACATTTTACTAACCGGTGGAATGTAACTCTTTTCCTTGGAACAAAAGATGAGGAGGGTGAAATGTAACTCTTTTCCTTGGAACAAAAGATGAGGAGAACTTACGATTATTATAAACTAGCGGACACATACGTAACACTGCCTCCCGGGTCGCCTCGCGGGGTGACTCCGGAGGCCCCGCCGCCACACCAACAAACAGGGCGAAGCTTGCCGGCGACCCTACCCATGGGTTTGATACTAGATCCGTGCCCACACCTGTCAGGTCACCCGACCCGACTGAAGACCCATCGGGTATGACAACAATAAGGCTATCGAGGGCGTATTGTCTAGTACTCCCTCCGTTCGGTTTTAATCTACATCTTGGAAAATTCAGACAATTTAGGAGTGCATTTATTAGTACTACGTAATCACACAAATGCATGAACTAAAAGTATGGTTTCACGGGAAACAAAGCACCCTTTACTTTACCAAAGCATAATTAAATGCATCCAGCTAATTTGGAGCATCGTGAATGGGTAGGAGTAGTAGTATTTTGCAACGGTGGGGTCACGTGATTTTAATGTGTTGCTTAATTACCAAGGTAGCACGGATTTCCACAGTAGAATGTAGATTAAAACAGGAAAAAAACTGGTCTAGAATGTAGATTAAAACTGAACGGAGGGAGTATGAGCTAATCTGCTGGCTGCCCCGATATTTATAGCCTCGTGAACCCTTCCTATCTCCTTGCCTAGTCGATGTGGTACTAAACTACCAGCTTGGAGATTCCACCAGTAGCGTCCACTTGACTCGCTCACTCACAGCTCCGGATGGCAATGGGTACCCGATACCCGCAAACCCGACGGATACCCACCTTAAATGGGGAGGGTCTGGGGTAGAAAAATACCCGCGGGTGTGCTTAACGGGGAAAATCGAAACCCGTCGGGTCTAACGGGGGCGGGTATGGGGGTACCAAACCGTACCCTTTAACCCGCATACCCGCGACCCCACCTGTCAGTGCGTAAAAAATATCTAACTTCCTTTCCTCTCATCCTTTCCTCCCAGCAAGGCAGCCACCCCACGTTTCTTATCCACTCGAGCCTCTCCTCACAACGATCCCATCTCTCTTCTTTTCTCTTCTCTCTCTTCAAGACCAGAACAGATCGATCCCGAGCGCTCCTTCATCCTTCCGCTGGCCGCTGCTCCCGCCGCCGACCAAGCTCCTCTGCGTGCGCCGCCGTCGACCCGCCACCCTCTGCGTGCTCCTTCCTCTTGCGCCGCCGCCACGCCCTCCTCTTGCGTCGACCTCCAGGAGCACAAGGACGCGGTCAACGCGGCGGTTTGCCGCCGCCGGCCGTCGACCTCCTGCGCGGCTGCGCCTCTGTGCGCCGCTCCTCCGGCGCCCCGCTCCTCTTGGCCTCCTGCGCCTCAGTTCGCCGCCTCGCTCCGGCGGGTCCCGCGTACCCGGCGGGTGGCGGGTATGGTGACGCTCTGTACCCGGCGGCGGGTACAGGGGCGGGTGCGGGGGCAGGGACAGGGGTCAGGTGCGGGTATTGTGGGGGGGGGGGGGGGGGGGCAAACCCGGCCCCGAACCCGGCTGGTGCCATCCGTACTCACAGCACTTGCATGCGCTGCTCACATAGTTTCTTGCATGGGCTGGTCGTATTGGGCTCTTGGCCTCCTATTCTGCATTGTTTGGGTGTTCACGACAAAAGGAAATTTTTACATGCTTGTGGGCCTAAAAGTTCATATGGTATCCTCCCTAGCCTACTAAGCACAGCTGCACGGAATTGAACATATACTTTGAACGTTCGTTCATAGTAAAATACCATTTTTATGTAAAATAAAATATTTATTTTATTAATAATACTAATGCTCCGTTCGGATGTTCATATTGAGAGGGTAGACATTATATTGGGTTGAATATCAATATCACGAGATATTGATATGGAGTTCGAATATCAATATTTGTGTTTCGATGTTTAGATATTCAGAACCCAAACTTGACATTGAGCTTCAATGCGGAAAGCTGTTTGGATGGTTAAATTGAGGAATTGACATGTTCGTTAGATATTTAGAACCCACGGACATGTTTAACATCTGATGAATATATTTAAATATTTATATATCACATTAAACGAGCTTGCTATCTAGTTCATCAGTAAGCACGGCCAATTAGTACGCACGGCCAATTACATATAGCTCATCAGTACGCACGGCCGATTAAACACGAAACCATGATGCGAGCTTGCTACTACATGAGGAAAACACTGAACCAATCGAACAGATCGGGGAGGCATGGGAGGGCTGGGTCCTTCAGAAATGAGCTAACTCCGGTGCCGGAGCGCGGGATGCAGATGCGCCGGCCGCTGGGCTCCGTCCAATCTTCTCCAGCCTGCAACGCAAAGAGAGAGATGAGAGGGGAACGAGAGAGCAGGTGCAGCGGGGAGAGACAGACTGCTTGGACGGCGGGGAGCGAGGGTGGAGGGAGGGGGTTGACCTGCGCTGCCGCCGTCCTAAGTTAAGCACGGGGGTGGAGCTCCAGACGCGCGTCTCTGCTCGCTGGCGAAGAGGTACGCGGTGTCGCTCGCTCGCGAATATCAAGCGATGTCGAGGGAAGGAGCTGGAGATTGGGCTGGGAGGCGTTTTGCCTTCGCGCGTCCTGGCTTGATATCGAGCCCAAAAGACACGGCAGAATGTCACGCACATCCGAACAGAGATATTCGGGGTATTCGGCGCCGAATGTCACGAATATCTAATATCTAGCCTGAAAGCGAACATCCGAACGAGGCATAATCGGGTAACCCATCGGGTCACCCATGGATAACCATGACTAATCAGGTTGTCCATGGGCAAGCCCCATGGGTGAAGATGGAGACCCATACCCTACCCATTAGTGTCGGGTGCCTATGGGCGGACGTACCCATGGGTCGAATTGCCGGCCTGAGTCCCACCAGCACCCCGCCGCTGCCGCAGGAGGTCGTCCACGGCGGACAGCGGCGGTGGGGCGACCCTACCCATTATTTCATGTCGTGACGGTTTTCTCTATCCTCGATCTCGCGCCATCTGACTCGTGCAGTGGAGCCCGTGATCTGGAAATCGCGATGCGCCCCGGCAGGGCAAGTGAGCTGATCATTAGCACCTGGCCATGGCGCATCTGACTGTTGCTCCATGCCATCTCTGGTTGGAGTAGGTAATGGATTTGGCAAGACCAACATGTGGTCTCCAGATCGCCTATTGACTATGCCTGGCCACGGAATGGAGTCGTCGTTGAAGCAGACCATGCGCGCGCCGCGACCGTCGTGGCTATGCAGCGGCGTTATGGCCGACCTGTTCGTCCGTGGGCGCACGCTGCAGTCGTCGCTTCCGTGGCTTTGTAGCGGCATCATGGCCGATATGTTTGTCTATGGGCGCACGCCGCGGTTGACGCATCCGTGGACGTAGCAGCGTCACCGCGTCACAACTGATATGTGCGGCTCCAGCCTAGTGCGCGGTGCCACCGCCGCTTATTGTTGCGGGTTATGGTGACACGAAGCCCTACTTTTTTTCAGCACCATCATGCACGCGTCGATTGAGATTGCCATGTTGCTGACTAAGGCCGCTACATCATTGGAGATGTGCCGGGATGGTTAGAGAATCTCAACTGCTCATGTCTGAGTTTGAGAACGTGAAGTGACGGTGAAGGGGAGTAAGGGTGGGCAGAAAAACCGAGGACCGAAAACCGAAACTGGAAAGACCGAGACCGAAACCGAAAAGACCGGATCGAAAAGACCGATATAAAATTTGGGTATTGAAATTTTAAAGATCAAAATTTGTTAATCAATTTGTTCATCGCTTCGAGATACCCCCGAACAGACTGAATTCACTGAATATGCGTAGCGGCCAGCTCGCTGGGCCCAGCTCCAGAGCGGCCCAGCCCTTCAGATCAAGTTATGCCTACGAGGCTACGCTCTAAAAAAACCTACTCCCTCCGTTCATAAAAGGATGTCTCAACTTTATCTAATTTACATGTATCTAGACATACTCTAGTGTGTAGATACATGCACATTTGGATGAAGTTGAGATGTCCTTTTATGTACGGAGGGAGTACTACTTCTAGTACAACGCTGAGTCGCTGACTACAGGACACCACGAACCCAATCCCTAATCGATCGACTCCTAATCGTTACCTTCTTCCGCTGCCCTAGCTGCGCGCGACGGCGCCACCTACCGCCGCCGCTCCTTACCTACCTCCACCGCACCGCTTGCCTGCCCGGCCGCCACCTTCCGGCGCTAGCGGCTTCCCTCATTTCGCCATTGCGCTTCATGGTCGCCAGGCTCCAACCCACAGTCGGACTCAGGGAAACTTGACGGCAACAGGAGGTCACGACGAGAGGCACAACAAGCGCAACATCGACAACGACATAAAGTTTTATTTGGTGAATCTCATATGCTATCAGCCATCTGTGCATAAATCGGTCATGACCGAAATAGAGACCGAATTTCTGGATACCCGAATTTTGCGGTCACTAGATTTTTCTAGTTCTATTCGGTCTTCATAATTGGCAGACCGAATTCCATAAAGACTGAAAAATTAAGACCGAATTTTCGGTCAAGATCGAACGCCCACCCCTAAAGGGGAGGATCTTTGGATTAGAAGAAGAAGACATTTCACGCTTACTATATATGTGAATACGGCTTGTGTGGCGATGTCCACTTCCAAACCCTGCGCGTTGTGAGTGTGAGCCTGATGATTAGTTATTTAAAACAGATTTTTCGGCAAGTGTGGGCAACAACACAGGACGACTTTGTTTTTTGTGGCGCTATTCAAGAACCAAAACTCTATTTCCGGGGTGAATCTTATGTTTCATATTTATTGGTTGTACCTGACGATGACGGATTTCTATTCATTTCCTTGTTGAAGGCGATGTCTGGAGATTAATCGGATTTTCTCCAGGACCCATGTTCTGACTTACATTCTCCTATCAGCCAATGATGGCGCTTGCGCATTGTTTTCTTTCTGAAAGCGTTGTTGTTGGAGAACTTCTTTCGCAATCCAGTTGTTGCCAATGGTGGTGGTTGTCTGTGCTGCGAGTCAGCTGATCACTTTGTCATTTTTTTTGTTTTATTTTTCTTGTTCTTTTTTATTTGTGTGCATCCTTGACATTATATTGTTGACGAGGCTAGGTGTAATTAATATATTCCTTTTATCGAAAAAAGGACACGGTTATGAGCAGAGGTCACGGTACGTGCAAGACCTCTTGGAGCCTATACAGATTAATGCAGCAGTCTCGGCGAGTGTGGGCGGCAACACAGGGTGACTTCTTCTTGGTGGTGCTCATCGGGCACAAAATTTCGACTTCCAGGGTGAAAACCTTAGGTTTGCCTTCACTGATTGTACCTAGCAATGACGCTTGTTGAAGGCATTGTCAGGAGTTCAATTGAACTTTCTTCAGGATTAAAACCCATGATCCATGATCAAAGCGACGACGGTGTTTGTGCACGGTTCTCTTCTTGGAGGCTTCTTTCTTGGAGCACCTCTTGTGTATTCCGGGTGTGGCCTCTGGTGGTGGTAGTTCCTGCTGCTTCGCTGATCTTTTCGGTGACTTTTTATTTTTTTATTTTGGCTGTGTGTATCCTTAACGTCTCGATTAGCTCTTGACGTATTGTTGTTGCGGAGGCTGAATGTAAATAATATCTGTTCGGTATTAGTATATTATCTTTATAAAAAATACATACACTTAGTCGGTCACCGTACGTGCAAAACCTCTTGGAACCTACAGATTAATGCACACTCAGTCGGATATATTAGCAAATGCAGGATTGCATGGTGCTATTTTTTGTTGGAGAAGGGGCAAAGCTGGCATTGCATTTTACCTCCATTGTATTCTTCAACACGCGCGCCACATCGAAACACTCTTCTTTGTGTTCGATAGAAGACAACTAGGAATGTTCGTAGAAGATACAAGCGCCAACGACGCGGTTTGCGCTCTGCGGGACGAAATAACAGGGCATGGTAGACTTGACTTGACTCGGAGAAGCGGAGAGCTCCATTTATGCCTGGATCTCTAGCTCCCTCACTCCCTCCGTGACCAAAAGTCCACAACTTAACTGGGTCACTCACATCGTCCAAGTATCCTTCCTACCCCGATCGAGGTGTCACCACAAGGAAGTACCGGATCTTCCTCCGATTCGAGATCCCTCCTCGGCGTTGAGCATGGATCACCCGCGAGTTCACCCAGGCACGGCGCCAGCGGGAGACGTGGAGATGAGCCACCACCAAGCGGCGGTGTACCCGCCGCTGCCGACGGCGCACGACCACCCGGCCATGAACCAGCAGTACCTCGGCGGGCAAGGGCCCAACACCTGGGTCGGCAACGACGCCAACACGCTGCTGGTGGTGGCCACGCTGATCACCACGCTCACCTACCAGCTCGGCACCAACATCTCCGGCGGGTACTGGCAGGAGACCAAGTTGCGGCCGGACGGCAAGGGGCTGTACCTCGCCGGCGACCCCATCATGCGAGACCTGCACCGGCCCAGGTACGCGCGCATGCACCGTGAATACCAACTCGGTCGATCGATCTCGGCTGGTGCCTGGTAGTTCAGTTCCTGTCATATGACAGATTCACCATGGCAGGTACTGGATATTCATGGCGGCGAGCTGGGTGGGGTTCGCGAGCTCGATGGTGATGACGCTGAGCCTGCTGGTGAGGATGGCGGTTGACTCGCGGCACGTCCGGTGGTCCTTTGTGGTGGCCTACTCCAGCCTCGTCCTCACCTTCATCGTGTCGCAGCCCAAGACGCACCTGTCCATGAGTCCATCGACATCATCGTCTGGGTGGGCGTCCTCGCCTTCCTCTGGCTCGTCATCAGCTTCCGCCCGGAGCACCGCACGCGCGTCGTCCAAGTGCTCTGCTGCAACCAAACCAACTAATTGACGGATGACACTCCCACGAAGAGCCCGCCATGCCATTACATAGTTTGGTCATCCCTAGGGAAGAAGTCAAGTAGTTCTACTGTTTTTACAGGGTCCAGTAGTAATTTTTATTAGTGCTCGATGATTGCCATTTTTCTATTTCAAGATGTGTGAGTGTGACTTGAAATACTGCTGTTATTAAGGAATTGGCGGCTATCCTTTTGCCAAATTTCTGTCTGAAAATTCTAACCACAGTTAGCATGTTAGATTTAGCGAACAGGAAAAATTGTTTTTTTTCGATAAAGAGGAAAAATTGTTTATATGGACCCCTGTTCAGAAAATTAACTCCCACATGTGAAATTCGGGAAAGGGAGAGAGAGTGGACCGTGTAGTGAGAGGTTCAACGGTATGTCGGTCTGCCGAACGTTAGCCGAACTCAGTAGGATCCGGCCCAAGATAGCGCCCGTTTCGACCCAAGTATGCGCTATCTTGGACCGGATTGGACCCAATAAAGGTTCAGCACAGAAGGCTCCACCATTACTGAAGGCAAGAAGTTCAAAAAAAAAAAGAGTACAGGACGATCAGGAGATCGCTTATCGTCCTCTGGATATAAACTTGTCCGATGGCGGGGAATTATCTTCTTGTGTAAATATCTTCCTGGCTACTTTCCTCCCTCGAATTCAACTTGTAGCCGTAGGTTGTCTTTTAATTCTACGAGTAATAAATCTATGTATTGGGTCGATGAACCCCCTAGCATTATTTTGACAGACCTGATTGAGGATGTAACTATTATTTGAGTGTCAATAAAGTGTGCCAGAAGTCTTTCCCTAAAAAAAACTTGTAGCCGAATACCAGTGATAATCGGTGAGATCTGTAGGCTAACACCCGACGACAAGCTGGTGGTGCACGACGCCGGCGACCCCGTCATGCACGACCTGCACCGGCCCAGGTACATACAGAGTGCATACCACCTGATTAGTTTGTGAACCCTGATCATATGTACGTAGGTTCGTACCTTGACAAGACAAGCACGGGCATGCCATTCAAGCATGCAGGTACTGAGTTTTCATGGCGGTGAGTTGAATGGGGTTCGTTGGGTTGATGCTGATGACGCTCTCGTTTGTGAATTTTCTGAATTCTAAGTCGCACAGCTCCACTCTACTATCCTTGGCTCGGTCGGCTTCGAGGCCCAGGGAGTTTTTAATTTTTTATGCATAGAGTCCTGCCAACTGCCATGATCCTTCCCCACTCAGTAGCCCAAGAATTGGAGCAGGCCTACGTAAATTGCCAACGAATATTGGGAGGAGAGGAAAAGACCGAGACCTGACCTAGCTGTCTGTCAACTTCGCCGTGGAGACTGGGAGCCGTGCGACGCCGCGTGAAAGCTTGTCGGGGAAAGCGATTCAGACTAGACTAGACTAGACAGACGACGACCTCCCCCGGGCGACGCCTTCTCCAGCCTAACGTACACCGACAAGAACAAAGCTGAGCCTCTGTGGCTGCTACGTAGGCCTCGCTGCAATGCAATCCACGCGACCGCAAAGATGCGCGATGCTCCACGGAGGCCAGAGCTCCCCTACCAGCCAATGGATCCTATCGTTATCCATGGCCATCGCTTCTGTATATCTCGGTGTTGGCAATTAGGCGGCATCGTTCTGGATTTGATGGAACCGGAAAATGTTCACCTCCGCTGACCCGCTGCCGCTAGGCTCGACACCGACCGGCGGCGAGCAAATTAACGCATTTCACCTCCCCTGGTACGCCCCTCGGCTGGACCTTGCTTCGTGGTTGCTCAAGCCTGTAAGACTGTAAGGTAGATGCCCTCGAAGAATCTTCTTGTTTTCCGACGACGCGGGCATTCTTTGCAATCCAGATAAAGATTAGTTGATGGCAATCTGATCGGCCCTAGCTTGCTTTGTAAAGGTTAGTGGTTTGATCACTCCTTTTTTTTTCCCGAAAAGGAGTAAATCTCGGCTTGGTGCATTAATTGATGCATATTTCCATGTTTCTTCCATAGTTTATCATCCAAGACCGATGTGTTCCCGCACAAGTGTTGTAGCATACATCACATTGACTTTTCCGGCTCATATTCATCTTTTGTTTGTTATTTCGAAATAAGGCAAAATATTTGACATTTTCATTGATTAAGAAGAAGTTTTTAGAGGGTTTTACATTCCATGCCGCGACCTGGTCTCATGGCATTATATTACTCAAGGTTTTTGCCCGGCTAAGCCCCACATAATCGCTTCATCTTTGATCTTTGTGGCAATCATGGCGTTGGTCGTCGAGTGGTGTGGAAACACCTTTGCATTCCTTTCTTTCCAAATTTCTCATGAGACAAGCATGGCAAGTGACATCATGACCTTTCTATAAGGCATCTTCTTATTGATCACCTCTATCACCAATTTTTAACAGTGTACAAGGGTTGCCAAGCGCTTGGCATACCATCGTGTAGCCCCAACCGAGTCTTTATCAAGGACCAAACATGAGTGGTGAAACGACACATGCATAGAATGGGCGGCCGTCTCTTGAACTTAATTGCAAAGCTTACAGAGGTCCCAATTTTTCCACCATGGGCGGGGCGGCGACCTTCCGGTGGCGGTGCGGCTCAGGGGGCGGTGGTCCGGCCCGGCCGGGTGGTGGCGTCTCGATGGCGGCGCTCAGCTGCTGCGGGGCGGCGCAGGGGAGTGCTGCGCACGGGGACGATTGCATCTGGGCCCTGCGGCCCAGATCTTAGCCCGGCGGGCCCCATCTGGGTCCGGACGGGCCGCCTTGCTCCCTGTTGCGTTCTGCAGTTCGTCGGTGAGGTAGAGGTTGTAGGGGGCAACGGTGACGGCGGCTCCGGTTGCAGCGTGGCGACGTACTTCATGGGCCTAGATCGGGCCCGGCCGGACCCTATTAGGACTGGTGTGCCCCGATGGGGCTTTACGGGCCCAACGGGCCCGGCCGGACCTGACGGGGACTGGTTTGCTCTGTTGCCGCGTCCGGTCGACTACCGTCCTTGGCGGTGGAGGTGGTTCCCTCCCGCGCGGCCGTGATACTGCTGACCCTTGTTCATACTTCTCTTCGCCCTCGTCTTGTTGACCTCGTGACGACTACTTTGGGGAGACGGCAGTGATGGCCTTGGAATCGCTTTGGCGCATGTTGGTGGACGGCTTGTCGGGTGGTGTCGAGGCTCGTCCTCGCGGGGCTCCTTTGCTACGATCGCTAGGGGTTGGGGATAGGGCTTTCGGGAGAAATCCTTGTCGGTTCGTCCGACACAGACGCGGTGCCGCCCCCGGGTGGCACCTTTCCTTCCTGAAGGGCGTCGTGGCTTCCCTTTATCCGCTTCCCTCTGTGACGGGGGAAACCCTAGGACCAGTGCGTTGGTTCGGGCAGCAGCATGGCTTTCCTTCTTGAAGGTGCTGCTTGGTACTCGTCGATTCGATGCTAGGAGCGTGGTGGCACTTCGTCGGAGAGGGCGCAGCGGTTGCGGGTCATCGTCGCTTAGTCAATCCGCCTATGTCTCCTTTTTATTTTTCTTCTTTTCTTCTCTTTGGGTGTATGTTTGCTGCCGCCCCAGCATATCGTGACTGTTGGTTGTATCGGGTGGTTGCTATATTTATATAGCGGGGCTACGGCCTATTTCTTCACAATAGCCACATTACTCGTGTGGCGCACCAGCTGGTGGAACCGATCCTGTTAAGCATTTCTTTATCGATGCACCCTGTTAAACATTTGACCAACGATCTAACACGTGCAGTCCCTAGTTGCCGGTTCATAACTTGGACTTGGGCGAACTCTTCTCCTCCTATTATTGCTGCCCGATACCAAGGGGCAAGGGCACGTCGGCACCACTTGGCATGCATGTTCGTGCTAGCTACTTGGAGCTAGGACTATTTCAAGCCATGGCTCCGGGGCCGTCTCGTCGAGTACAGCTTCCGGTTGTTGAGTCTGGAGGATAATGTTAGACCGGCGGCCGGTGCCACGCCGATACGGCGCGTATGACAGGGATTAGCGTCGGATAAAATCATTCAAAATACAAAATCAACTGCCACATGGACATTCAATATCCCAGCTGTACGGTACTGGAGAAAAAACAAACATTTCCAGGCTTTCAGCGATCCTCATCTCGCTTATGCGTGAAACAAGTCAAACGGTTCTAGTATTAAGGATGGTGCAGTGCACGCAAGCATCCATCCCCACGTTTTAGTTTTTTCCTTTGATCCTTATGTCACGTCCTACAACACCGGATGATCTTTCTAGCTTTGCGAAGAGTCAGTAATGGAGGGAAGAAAATAAGCTTACCTAAAAGTCAAATGGCTTTCACATTTCCATTTCACTTCTGCATTAAAAAAAATGGAACGTAGTCTCACACTGTTTTTGATTAATTAGATCGAGTCGGATTCACTGAACCAACTTGGTTACCTCCTCGAGCGAATGGCTTGGTTACTACTCTACTCTCCCTGCATGCTTCACCCTTCACGGCAGTATCCTCATGGGCTCATCAAAATCTTGAGAAAGATCTTATCACAAAAGTTATCAGCCAGTAACTAGACGAGCAAAACGATCAATGAAAAGGACAGATACATACACAGACAAAATAAAAGTAATTAATGAGTACTAAATTTGGTTGACTTGAGAATGCACCGCGAGTTCCTTGCTTTTAGAATACATCCTCTTGTTATGAACAGGATGTTGCTCCCAGCTATAGATCTGACTTCTGTATTCCTCTTTAAAAAAATCAAGTAGTAGTACATGTTAAGCAGATAACAGATGGACAAATGGTGCTTTGTTTATAGTAGGGGCAAATCGATCGGTTGTCGTCTCTATCCATCCATCGCATACACACATCTGCAATTGCAACACACGACGCTAGCTAGTCAAGCCAGTACTCGATCAAACGTTGAAACCTCTCTGGTCTTATAGTTTTATTATTACATGACATGTTGAGCTGATCGGCAACTCGGCTGTGCATACTCTATTCTTGTTGGGTTATCCTGAGGTTGGATAACAGCTGGGGCTAATCCTGCAAAGAGATGGTCAGATTATCTGCAATGATAATTCTAGTGACAGAGGATTTCATAGTCAATAGTAATAACCTAACTGATGACTTGGCCATGTAGACGATAAGCAGGTGGGAAAATCCCATCTGTAAATGATCTATTGTATTCTGGTCAGTAATGGTAAATATATTTCATCCGGTCAATGAACACCCTACATCTCCTATCATGTTTCAGCTCTAAAGAAAAAAATGTATTTGTAACCAAATCCTCATGGTTAATACTTGATCGCGCCAAAAAACCACTGTATACAAATATGTTTAGAGTTATATTTCGCCTCGGAATAATCATCTATCGAGGAAGGCTCTAAAATTCGTTTGTGGGAGGATAGGTTGCTCGGAAATGTGACCATTCAAGACCAATATCCAACCATGCACCATATTGTTCGTATCAAAAGCGATACAATCGCCGAGATGTTGGGATCGTCCCTGCCTAATGCGACATCCATACGAGGTTTAGTTGGACCTCGTCTTGCGTCATGGAATTCCCTACAAAGATGGTTGACCCTTGTACAATTGTAGCAAGGGTAGGGTGAATTCTGATGAATTTAACATACACATGTTAAATTCTCTCTGGATTCCATATATATGGCACTAGTACATCGAGACGTGTCAGTTAACTAACAAGACCATTTTTCTGAAAAATGAAGGTGTCACTTTATAATCTTGATCTAGTAGTCCTAACTAAGAATACCTTACAAAGTGCAACTTTTTGAAAGTCCAAAGTGTTGTTTTTTCATCTTAATGAGACAATCATACATCTTGTATTCCAATGCAAATTTGCTAGTGCTATATGATCAGTTATCAATGTGGCTTCTAATTTGTATCTATCTCATAGTGTTGCAAATATTTTTAGCAATTGATTACGGGGCATTGACCACTAGTTTAGAATAATCATTCGGATGAGAGAAGCAGCCCTTATTTTGTCGCTACGACTATGTAAAAGATGGCATGGTGCTTATGGGTGTGAATTATTTATTTATATCGTCTTGATGCAATGGTCCTAGTTTAATAAAAGTGCAATTTACCAAAAAAAAATCATGTACACTCTACTAAAGTTGCCACTCCGTGGATCCTCGGTCTCGCCTACATAATAGACAGGCTCACGACTCCCGTGACTAGGACGGCAAAGGCTTCATTTGGCATCGCGTTGGCCTTGGCTCAAGATAATCCTGTTTATGCAACTAGCTTTTGCTTATTTTCGTATATGTTTAATCATCCCTTACTTTCACAACGGATCATAAAAACAAGATCAACACAGTATCGTTTTCACAGTTAGACGTCCTGATTAGTTGTTATTCTCGAACCTAAGTTGGATTTGGATATGAAATTTTGTACCAGTATATTTGTGTATGTGCATCGACCCATGCAGATACAAGAGACAGAAGTTTTATTCTCTTTTTCAAAAAAAAAAGTTGCAGATATATCTATGTAGTTAATATGTTACTCCCTCCGTATCAAAATATAAGATTTTATATCTACTTTGACCCACATGTATCTAAACCTTATACTAAAATATGTCTAGATACATATGTGTCAAAAGTAGGCAGGACATCTTATATTTTGATACGGATGGAGTTGAAATTTATAGACTGCAAACTACGGATCAAGACCATCCCATCCCATTCAAGATCATCCCAGCTAAGGACAGGCCTAAATACCTAGTCCAAGCGTTTTATTCCCCACATCTCTTTCATTTCATTGCTACAACATCACTTTATGAGATTTCACTGCTACAACAAACGCGGCAGATTTTTCACCCCAATGCGTCTGAACTCATTTAGTGCTGTGCAATGAACTTTGGTGGTGATTTCCCGCTCCCGCGTTCACCACAAGTTCCCCCGACTCCGGAAGTCCCCAACGCAAACCAGAAACAGCGACGCTATCTCCAACCCAACCCTATGGTCAGGTCAGCTGACCATGGTTACCTCCAGCCCCTTTAAAAGCCCGCCGGGGCACGACCCATCTGCCCCACATCTCTCTCACTAGCTCGTGTCGTCGTGTGCACCGCCACCCCTACCGTCTGCCTCACCTCGCACGTACCTAGCTTGTTCTCTTCTCGTGAGTGCCACATCCATATCCTCTCGATCTTCCCCCGATTCCATTCGCAAGCAAGTTGCGCCAATGGTGGTTGGATCGCTAATGTGATTGTTCTTCGTGTTTTTCTGACAGGAGAAGGAGAAGGAGAAGGAGAAGGAGAAGGAGAAGGAGAAGGAGAAGGAGAAGGAGAAGGAGGCCATGGCTATGCCGAACGGGCTGGCGCGGATCGACACCAACGGCGGAGAGAAGAAGAAGACGAAGCACGCAAACGGGATCTGCCACGACGACAGCTCGGCGCCGGTGCGGCGCAGAACATCGACGAGCTGCACTCCATGCAGCGGAAGCGCTCGGCGCCCACCACGCCCATCAAGCAGGTCGACGGCGCCGCCTCGCCCTTCGCCGTCGCGCTCTCCGACGAGGACCGCCGCAAGCAGCAGCTGCAGTCCATCAGGTTCATTAATTGATTAATCCTCCCACGCGCCTCGTCCGCTTGCTTATTTTCTTGAATAAAAAAGCGGTCGCTGCTGAATGCAAGAAAGATTAAAATTACCCTACTAAGAAGCAAAATGAAATTACCCAAAAAAAATCCGTTAATTTGACGCTTTCCTGTGCTTTTGGAAGAAGGAGCAAAGAACGGAGCATGCATGATGCAGCACTGCTTCACCTTTGACCGCCACGTGGACATCTCACGACGGCCATCTCACTGCTCTGTCCTACTAATAACATATGCATCTTCGCCTACAAACTAAGGATGAATAAATCTAATTTTTTTTTGAATGGAGCCATAAATTCCACTAAGGCCTTGTTTACTCCTCGGGTATTTCTGGGGTTGGGAAGTTTGGTGATTGGAGGGGATTTGGTGAATCCCTCTCTTTCACCCAATCCCCACATTTCCCCCCAAATACTCTTCCCAAAAATACACTAACATGACCTAGAGTTTTCAATCTAGGCAAAAATGAAGTGGTTGGTGGGGGATATTTGGGAATTATCCCTTACAAAACCGAAGTAGTAAACAGTCTATTGGGGATTTTTGGGGATTTCTCGGGATCCGGAATAATCCCCTCCGATCCCTAAAATACACTAGAAGTAAATAACCCCTAACCTTGGTCCACAGTCAAATCTATTTATTTAGATAGTGTCCGCAAAAAAATCTTTTTTAGATGAAAGGTAAATAAACTGAGAAGAGAAAAAGACTAGAGTCCAGGGAGCAAGTGAAAAAACGGTGGGTTGTGATGACGAGCAACGTGGAACTGTAGGAGTGCGAATATATCGCAACTAGTTGTAAATTGTAGTTTATGTACACTATCCTCTGGTCGTTTTCTAACCAAAAGAGGCGTCATCGCAATAAAACTGGCACCACTTCTTTTGGGTATGGTTGCGCGCATCCACGTGACCGCCCGTGCGTACGTGCATCGAAGTGCCAAAATGACACTTAAATTGTTTTGTTCTTTTGCACCACATAAAGTTCCATACCAATCTCTAGGCTGCCTGTTTTTTAGAAAAGGGGCAGTCCCAGCCTCTGCACTCTAGGCTGCCTGTAGAACCCTGAATCCTAAACTCGCACTACAGAAGTATGTTCCCTGATTCTCTTAAGTTGATATGCTACTATCGGTGAGATTTTAGTATTTTAGAGAGCTAAAAAAGATAACCGTAAGAGTGAACTAGCTGTAATACTTTGCCATTCTGAATGTTTTCGTTGACCTGCAAAACTGACGCTGTGATTGCAAACGATCTTTGGCGTGTGATTGATATGGATACACAGTGCGTCGTTGGCGTCGCTGACCCGTGAGACCGGGCCCAAGGTCGTGAGGGGCGATCCGGCCAGGAAGGGCGAGGTCGCCGTGAAGGTCGCGCCGGTGGCCGCAGCCCCGGCGCCGAAGCCCCATCACCACCACCACCACCACCATGTAGCCCCCACCATCAGCGTCAGCGACAGCTCCCTCAAGTTCACCCATGTCCTCTACAACCTCTCGCCTGCCGGTACGCATACCTGCCATGCCATATCCAAAATTTGTTCAGATGCATGCATATGCCGTGTGTTCTGATGATGTTGTGTGTGCCAAACAACAGAGCTGTACGAGCAGGCGATCAAGTACGAGAAGGGGTCGTTCATCACGGACAGCGGAGCGCTGGCGACGCTGTCCGGCGCCAAGACCGGGCGGTCGCCCAGGGACAAGCGCGTCGTCAAGGACGAGGCCGCGGCGAAGGAGCTCTGGTGGGGCAAGTGAGTGCTACCATCCCTCGCTGACATACCATGCCTGTCAACATGTGCCTCTACTTCTTCTTCATCAGCTAACTGAATTTTTTGATGGCAGGGGCTCGCCGAACATCGAGATGGACGAGCACACTTTCCTGACCAACAGGGAGAGGGCCGTGGACTACCTCAACTCCCTGGACAAGGTGTTCGTGAACGACCAGTTCCTCAACTGGGACCCGGAGAACCGCATCAAAGTCCGCATCATCTCCGCCAGGGCGTACCACTCGCTCTTCATGCACAACATGTATATATGCCAAGTTACAGTAATTTCTCTGCAATGATTTTAACTGTAGAACGGCAGCAGTAACCGGGTAGGAACGCAGGTGCATACGTCCGACGGAGGAGGAGCTGGAGGACTTCGGCACGCCGGACTTCACCATCTACAACGCCGGCAAGTTCCCCTGCAACCGCTACACGCACTACATGACGTCGTCGACGAGCGTGGACATCAACCTGGGGAGGAGGGAGATGGTCATCCTGGGCACGCAGTACGCCGGCGAGATGAAGAAGGGCCTCTTCGGCGTCATGCACTACCTCATGCCCAAGAGGCGTATCCTCTCCCTCCACTCCGGATGCAACATGGGACGAGACGGTGATGTCGCCCTCTTCTTTGGACTGTCAGGTACGATAGCGTCGACAAATCTATCCATGGATGGATGGATCCGGCCGCAAGAAAACGGCCCTGACGCTCGCCTTGCTTATCCATACATGCATATATACACCTGTTGTTTCGTTATCTCGTGATGTCACTTTCAGTTTTCCAAGAAAATAAAAGTAATACTTTGCTGTATATATTATCTGAATTTGGAAGTTTGGAATTTTTTGACAACAGGTACTGGAAAGACGACATTGTCGACTGATCACAACAGGCTCCTGATCGGCGACGACGAGCACTGCTGGAGTGACAATGGTGTCTCCAACATCGAGGGTGGCTGCTACGCCAAGTGCATAGACCTCTCTCGGAGAAAGAACCTGATATTTGGAACGCCATCAAGTTCGGAACTGGTAGCAGCCTGAACCTCCCTGCTCTCTGTTCTTTCCCTGAACAATTTAACTGTGTATTTCCGTGGCTTACATTCGGTTAAATATGTTCTGCTTGCAGTACTGGAGAATGTTGTCTTCGACGAGCACACCCGCGAAGTCGATTACACCGATAAATCTGTCACAGAGAACACTCGTGCCGCTTACCCTATCGAGTACATCCCCAACGCGAAGATACCATGCGTCGGGCCACACCCCAAGAACGTCATCCTCTTGGCCTGCGACGCGTTCGGCGTGCTCCCGCCGGTCAGCAAGCTGAACCTGGCGCAGACCATGTACCACTTCATCAGCGGCTACACTGCTCTTGTAAGATTTGCGATTCTGATGCAGAAGCATTATTCACCAGTTAATTTGTTCTTCAGGGATGTCAGTCTGATGTTGTCATTTTGGCTGCAGGTTGCCGGCACAGAGGACGGCATCAAGGAGCCGCAAGCGACGTTCTCCGCTTGCTTCGGTGCCGCGTTCATCATGCTCCACCCGACCAAGTACGCCGCCATGCTCGCCGAGAAGATGCAGACGTACGGCGCCACCGGGTGGCTTGTCAACACCGGCTGGTCCGGTGGAAGGTAACTGTCCTTATCCTTGCAAAGTTGCAGCGAGATTGCAAGCTCTTGGTTCCTTCCAATTACCAACCTCTGCATTTGTCACTGGCCAGGTACGGCGTTGGCAACCGGATCAAGCTGGCATACACTAGGAAGATCATCGACGCCATCCACTCCGGCGAGCTCCTCACTGCCAACTACCAGAAGACCGACGTCTTCGGCCTGGAGATCCCCACTGCGATCGATGGCGTGCCGTCAGAAATCCTCGACCCGATCAACACCGTAAGATCTCTCTTCACCATTCACCAGTGACCAATTGACCCATCAGGCATCAGCTAGCCGATTCTCACAAATGTTTTTCTCACGCGTGTGCAGTGGACGGACAAGGCCGCGTACAAGGAGACGCTCCTGAAGCTGGCTGGCCTGTTCGGGAAGAACTTTGAGGTGTTCGCCAGCTACAAGATCGGGGAAGACAGCACCCTCACTGAGGAGATCCTTGCTGCTGGACCCAAAGTCTGATTTCACGGAGAAGACGATGAACGCGATGTGATGGAATGCGTTCAGAATAAACCAGGGGTGTGTGTTTGTGGGGGGTCGATGATGATGATGACGAAAATGGGAGTCCATGTATGATGTTGGCTCCGTATATCTCCTATTCTATATTTTTCATGCATGATGTTTTGGTTCCGTCACATTTTGGTGCCTATTTGCCTATGTACAAATGCACCGTGCTGTCAAAAAAATTGAAATCCAACGGTCTAATATATATGACCCGTGTACTCCTCTGTTAATGCATAATCAAACATCAAACTTGAAATTTCTCTCCTGTATACATCGCTTTTTCTAATTTTAAATCTCTTGAAATTTTTGAAATGCGTCTCTTGAAAATATTGAGAGAGAGAGAGAGAGCATGACACGTGAATGAAATGAATTGAGGTTTGAGCCTTTGAGCTCATGTTGAAATCATATGGACATATATAGTCCCCGCAAAACAAATTCAAATCCTCCAAATTTTCTATGCAATCTTCAGTGTCTTTTTAAATAGTATAAGGTCGTGTTTGAAACACATGAACTTAGGAAAAAACCTAGGGAATTGAGATGTTACGCATCTAGATTCCTACATAAACCAAAACCACAGGAAAACATCAAAAGATCGTCACCCCATTTAAAACACATGAACTCAAAACAGAGGAATAGGAAAAACACACAGAATTAAGATGTCATGTATCCTAGATTCATATAGGAACCAAAACACATGAAAACTTTAAAGCACCATTTGGATGTCATGTGGGAAAGTACAAGAATTGTAGAAGAAAAAGGTATAAAACATCATGTATGAACTCATGTTTTATTTACTCCCTCCCTAGAATAAGTCATTCCACATGAATTTCCAAGAAATCTATGATAGCAAGTCCTCATCGAAATGATATCAAAGGTTTTTTTTTTGAAATCTTATCCTCCAAAATTTCTAAGTTTTTCCTTTGTTACAAACATGACATAAGAACCCAAATTTACGTCTATGAGGATTTGAATTTAGATGACAAGTGTCTACAATCACTAACATAACCAAGTGAGCTACCTAAACTTTTTTTTTCACGAAAAGTCGTCTTGGAGGACGGGCTCCACGTAGCCCTTTTTTTGAAAGAAAAATAGAATTGACATTTTGAAGTTTCACAAAATTCCAATAAAAAATCCTAATATTACAATGACATATACACAGTTCTACAAAATCTCAACGTGACATAGTTTTTATTCTGGCCTAAACAAAAATGAAAATATGAAGATTTTCAAAGTTTGCAATGTTCACTACCACACATTCAAAAATGTCATTTCTACACAACCGATGATATAGAATATTCCGCACTGGCTTTTTGCACACTCGTGGAACTCATCATTATCTACATTAGAATTTTTTTCAATTTTTTTGAAACTCGGAAGAACCGTTTGGGTGTTGTGAGTTTTTCTTGACTATCTCTTGATGCAGAAACCCATATATTTCTTTATATAATATCATGATAAAAACGAGTGATAAATATAGTTATATGTGGAATTACCATTCCTATTTTGTTATATTGAAGTTTTGAAGACATAAGGCGGTACTTCCCCGTCCCGATTTATAGGTCCCGCACGTGTCTCTAGATCATCAATTTGATCAATGTAACACGAGTTATACAATCGAAAAATTATTCATTAGAAATATAACATTCTCATCACTAGCATTATTACCCGTTATGCAAGATGCTTGGATAAGGACTCTCATTCCTAGCATTATCAAACCGGAAAAGGAATGTCATAACTAGAGTGGTGGTTTGGCTCATAGGAGTAGATACCCCATTATGGAAAAAAAAATTAAATGTAAAAAACTGAAAAAAAAATACTCGGGTGTACATCCAAATAATATTTTATGTTCACGCACCAAGTTTCACGGAAAAAAGATATTTTGTGTGGCTTGTGTAAAAAATACAAATTGGGGTGCTACAAAACAACTTTTTGTGAGACATTTTTTTGTTTTTTAGCACAAGCCACAAAAAAATTCGTGAAATTTTGTGGTCTGACATAGAATGTCGGGATGTACACCCGGATTTTTTTCGATTTTTTTTACATTCTCAATTACATTTTTAAACAGTGGGAGCATATACTATGAACCAAAGTGGATTTCCCTGTCATAAGTCATAACTGCACAATATTCGCAAATGACCAGTACAAAGTGGCTGTTAGTGAAAATTGAGTAAACAGAAACCGTTAGGATCAGATGAACAGCTTAACCAAACAACTGAAAGAATTGCTGGTCAGACTTAGACTTTTTGTTAGATGGTCAGAGTTAGACTTTTAAAAGCAAAAGGAAAACAAAAGAGAAATCGTATTAACCGTACATCAGTACTAACAGTACAGGTTTGGTACGACACGGTTTTGACAAAGCGAGCTTTCCTTTTCGTGGTGATGGCATGCCATAGGCTAAAAGTCAGCGATAATGTTAATTTAGCAGGTGACACCGTGACAGCACGAGGTTTAGACAAATCACAAGGTCTTAATTTCCCGTGCTGCCGGCTTGAAGATAGAGCCGATGCGTGCACGAGAGTCGACTACTGTACTGTCTTCTTTATGTCATCTTCATCTGTTGAAAATTTTCAGCCGCAAATGATGTTGATTAGTGTCTGTCTGTGCAAGAAATGAGGATGCATGGAACCGAGGCAGTATCCTTCTGACTTTACACACATTGTTTTTCTGGTTGTTGTCAAAAAATAAAATTCTGCATCAGTAACTACAAGTGTTTGCCAACATGCCCGTTTACGCATCGCAGCAAGTTTTGACGGTACCATTCAGATGGAGATAGTACTCTGCCCAATTTAGACTTTAGCTAGCAGGCAAGTCAGAATAGGTAACGCTAACCATTTTGACAATTAGCGTGAACGCACTGGTGAAAGTCATAGTAACATATTCTTCCAAGCGATCCCGCTGAACCAATAAATAAGCACAGCTGATTTTCGCTTTCACGGGTGCTCAAAGACTTGAAGTTACATTACTTCATCTTTTAGATAGAGTAGGTGATGTCGAAATGTGCAAAAGTCACACTAACCAATCCCAAGCAGTTCATAAAAATGGTGTATAATGTACAAAAGGAAGTCGAGGATGCAAAATCAATTCGAAGCGCAACATGATTATTTCAGTTCTTAAGCTTACACACAAGTTGCTACAGATTGGGTGCAAAGGAGAAACACGTCAAAATTTGATCATATTTTTAAACAAAATAAATGTTCTTATGATATATCGACGACTAAATGTTCTCTCCAGATAGACAAAATCAAGTTTAGTATATGGATGCTTTTTTATGTTTTCCTCTCTACAAAAGTAGTTCATGTACAGATTATCCACCAACACTGTAAGGATGCCCCTCTTTTTTACATACACAACGAAATTATAACTGAACTGAGACAAGTGGTTAGATTTCGCCGCTGTGGCGTTGTAATTTCTTGGTTTTGTTCCACCCTTCTATAATGCAAAGGCAGAGCTCCTGCCGTTCAGTTTCAGACAAGTGGTTAGAATCCTAAATCAATTATACACAAATGTTCTAAATATGGTATAAACCTTGCTGGTTGGCTTCGATCTTCATACAGCTTTTATGGATCGGAAACGTACATCTTCAGACAACTTTAATCCTTCAGTTATCATCTGTTAGCAGTGAGCAGTATCTTGGTTTCCTTTTTCAGCCTGAACAATTCTCAGAATCGTTTTCCAAGTCTGATGGCTCACCATGCAACTTCATTTCCTCGGAGATATGATCATCACGGCAGTAGCCTTCGTCCAGTGGCTCACCGTGGTCATTCTCCTCAGTCTTCACTAGAAGATGACATGGAGACTGCCTCAGGAACTAGATGTGTCAGGCTGCTTGAAGGTAATCTTGCTATCTTGGCCCCTCCAGATCTGATCTTGGACTCAATCGCCTTGATCAACGAAGCTGCCTCCTCAAAAGGAATGACACGAGCACCACAAGCAAGAGCTGTAGCATGCACTAGAGGATTGGGCCCATTTCCTTGCCTGTTCATGACACCTGGCAATGGACCTAAGTTACAAAAACTTCTTTTGGACTGTCTGATGGGTTCTGCAGGACGGTATGAAATTGGAACTGCCTCGATAGGTGCAGTTAACAGTTTGTACTGTCCATCTGCATTCCAGGGAAATGAAAATATATCAGATAATGCCTGACTGCAGGTCACGATATATTAAGGCACGCAACTATAAACATAGCATTCTAATAGGGAATCAAATACAAGTTGGAAAGCATAACATGCGTATGCAAAAGCCTGAAACAGCAATAGCTATCTGCACTCATTCATGAGAAATAGTGTAACTTGTTTCTGAAAAAACTACAAATACATTAGATCATGAGATCTACAGACTGCAATGGTTTAAATTTTAATATATCCCAGAATAAACATTGAAACTAGAACAAACTATTCAGAAAGTTACAAAAAAGCTATTCAGCAAGCCGTAATATACAGTTTATTATACTGGACTCACATCTTAAAGATGACAACACGCATTTGAAAAAATGGTGAAAAACACTTTTTTATTTCTGGTCTCACTTCCCAATTTGGATGATACTTCTATCTGGGAACATAAATTTATAATTTCATTGTGTAATCAGCACAAGAAAATGGAACATAACCAGCAGAAGCTCCAGGTGAATTCCTCGTCACAGGCATGTACAGCGTCAGAGGTATTGCAGGAATAGCAACTGCAGGTTCTTCAGAAAGTCCAGGAAGACCCGCATGACTTCCCTGTGTTGCTCGATTAGAAGTGCAATTCTGCAGTTAGAACTAAGAATAAGAACCTTGTGGCCCAATAAGAAATACCAAAAACTGTTTTGAATGTTAGGAAATCTCTGACATAGACGAGGAAGTTGGCATGGTAACCTGATATTTCTCGGAAGAGTCCTCCTTTGTGCTCTCAGCATGCAAATAAGAACGTTCTGATCCATCCCTGCCTTGCACCCCTGTTGATGGAATATGCAGCAGTTGTTATATAAAGAAGAGTTACAAGTAAAAGGCACTGAATTGATTTATTATCTTATTTATAGAGTTTTACCAGTTTTGGGGATAGCACGTGGTAACAAACCATTGTTGTCAGAATTAGTGCCTGAATCTGTCAAACGGTTGGTAGGTATGAGCACTAGATTGGAGTTAGGCTCTTGAACAAGCTTGAGCTGTGAAGATGTTATTTTCTGTCTGGCCTCATCTGAACATTGTGAAGCATCAATACTTTTCATCGGTAGGACCTTATGTTTACTTTCACTGCCAGAAACGCCACATTGTGGCATTACTGGATGACAAGTTTTGACTTGAGCAACCTTCTCTGCGGCTACTTTCAAAGCAGACATTGCCACATGGTAAATATCTTCTGTGACTGACCCTTCTTTTGCAAATTTTATAGCCTCCTGACATAAATTATTGTAAAGTACAGTAAGTGAATCTGTAGAATTACATTGAGTTTCTCCACTATATCCTTCAGCCTTCACTCCATTTGTATCTGAACTCTTTGCAGCAAACTCAGCAACTTCTCCAGAAGTAATGTTTGATGTACTAGGGGCCAGTCTAGAAGATAACAACGAATGGTTATGCTCCTTCTCAAATTTAGACACCATCCATTTTCCAGAGTTCATCTTTTTCACCACAATCATAGCTTTGCAACCAACTCGAGTTATCATTCTTGGACGCTTCGTTTTCCCTTCATCTGTAGTCTCTTTCTTGGATCGAACCTCACGGAACCCTTCCTTGGAGCACACAATCTGGCGAGAAATGATTGAATTATCACGCCTTGAACGGCAATACCTGCTAATACGTGCACGGAAACCATTAAGCCTCGCATAATTTATATAGAACAATTTTGCAGCTTCTTCTGAGTCAAAATCCATACCCTCAACCGGCTGCTCAACAGGTTCCACCTCAGTAGAATGTGGCTTTTCAATTCGATTGAGATCATGATGTGCTGACCTAATATCAAGTTTTCTTGGTGGAACTGATCCATGATTATGGTTCTTCACAAATTTAGTAACCACCCATTTGCCAGGACCAAGTTTTTTTATCATTATCATAGCCTTGCAACCAACTCTAGTACCTGTCCTTTCTTGCGGTTTTTGGTCAGGGTGGAGGCTTTCATAGTTACGGGTTTCATGAAATCCTTCCTTTGAGCATACAATACGACGAGAAATGATTGAATTATCACGTCTAGAGCGAGTGTACCTGCTGATCCGAATTCGAAAACCTGCATCTCTTGCATACAAGCTGTAAAAATCCCTTGCAGCATCTTCGGACTCAAATTCCATACCTTCACAAGGTGTTAATTCTGTATCATCATCATATCCAATTAATTTTTCTGCTTCTGGCTCATGCGATGAAGCCTCCATATCAGTAAAGGCCCTGTGAAGTCTGGTTAAAGAATTATTTTTCTCATTGTCGCATTTTTTACTCAAACTGTTCTGATTAATGTACCTTCCATAACCACTAGCTGCCAATCACAAATCTATTTTGACTTTCTTGAAAATCTCTTCTATATACATTTGAACAATATAATTACAGCAATCACTAATGTGGCATCTTAGTGAAGAACGTTGTGACCACAGGCAGTTCAGATTCACATGGAGTGCAGAGTGCAGAACTGTAAGATGATCTCAAGTTAGATGATATTGATCAGATACCGCGGTAAGCTGGACTGTTTATAAGGAAAATGTAAGTGACTCAACTCCTCTAATAATTTTATTCAAGCAGCAGTAGGCAAGTAGGTCTAAGTGAAAAGTAACCAGAAAGTTTGTTTGGGGAATACAACAGCATCATTTTATCAGAGTTAACCACAGGACCAGGGGTGCTCACATCTACATGGGATCATGACAAGGTTAGAAATTGAGTTCATGGCTACCATAAGTCTTCAGAAACCGCTAGGGATCATCCCATTTCAGAGAACTACCCCGCATCATGATTCATGACTGCTCTAAGGCATCTTATAAGGATGTAACACTGCATAGGTAAGTTGAAGCACCTTGCTGTGCTCTCAGAGCTCTAGGTGCAACACCGAGCAATTTCCCTGAAAAACTGCAAAAATAAAAGTTACCTTTTTTACCATTCAAAGTTTGATCACTTGGTCATAAATGTCAATCACTGAGATTAACAAACAGAATATGAATGCAAAGTTTCTGCACAACTGCTTCAGTTTAAGCCACATGGTTGATGATTTTAAGTCTTGCAGGTAATAACACCCTCTGCCCTTTTCAAAATTCACTTTCCGTTTCTTCCCTTTTTGAGCTTTTGCGACCCTTTTCTCCTTTTGGAACTTTCTAATGTTGACTGTGTACTTTCACGTATGATACATTGATACTGCAACTAACAAGGACGGCACCCTATAACTGTCTAATATAAATACAGTGACACAGGCCATGAGCCCATGAGGCCAGAGTAGCATGTAATCCTCCGGTGCAAGCCCTGCACATAATGAGTTCTTATCCACAAACACGGAACTGATCAAATACTCCAAACTGTTCTAATGATTGAGCCCATGCGCGGAGCCAACACCAAAAACTTCCATTTGTAGGCATATGCATGAACCAAAAATATCACGCACAAAAGCAAGAAAGCGATTAACTCCAGCCCAGATAAGCAAAAAAGTAACATCGCTCCAAAACTAGCTAGAACGACAACATCACAAGAAAGTAAAAATAGAAAGCCTTTCCGTGGAGGAGCTTGACACGTACCTGGATAAGTATGCTGCCGATAATCCCTAAACCAACGCGAGAACACCGATGAGCTCGGAGCCAGTAAGCCACCAGCTCGACCGGCGCAAGAGGCGGGGGCGGTCAAATCGAACCCAGAAACGAAGACCAAATCCGTACGGAACGCCGGGAAGGAGAGGCGCGATTGGGCGTGGTCGTGGAGGGGTCGCGTCGACTGTTCATCGTTATTAGCGTAAGGGAAAGGGGTCACCGGTGGGATTAGTGGGGATCGGAATTCGTGGAGGATTTGATTGATTTTGATTAAAGAAAGAGAGGAGACGGCCGGAACGGGAGCGACGACGAGGGTGGTGGAGGAGGGCGGCGGATGGGAACGGACGGTGGAGAATGGAGCGGGGGGAGTGGCGGAGGGCGGGGATTCTCGAGCGGGGATGTTCGTGCGTATCCGGCCCAAGTGTCCAAGTGGATAAACAACTCACGGTGTGGCAGGCCGTGATGCTGACGTGGGGGAATGGAACCCGGCTTGCAGGGAGACGTTTTGGGCTGTTTGTGCCGGGAAGTGGATGAGCGTCGCCGTTGCGTCCTTGTCATCCGACCATTCTCTCTCCCTTCTTAAAAAATTGTGAGGTTTGTTTGGCGACTAGATCACGATGCTGCGTGTTGCTGTGTCCTTGGATTTAGACGCTAAAATGGCAATATATCATATCATGACATGACAGACAACTTACATGAACTGGCATATTATAAGTTAGTAATGAAATTTTACTTGTTTTGTAGACATACCAAATTGAAGAAAAAATTGGGTGCACGTATCGATCTTAGAAATCACAACGAAACTACTAATTACAGTTTTATGGTTTGACGGGTACCGGGAGGCACAGGGATGGACTTTTTCGCCGATGATGTTGCGACTAGCCCACAAAGAGCTCATGTGATGCACCACATAAAGAGTAACCACATACGGAGTACTCCTACATAGGATTGTGAAGTGGAGGAATACAAATCAGATAAGATAGGGGTAAGATATCAAAATGCGGCCAAACTGAGTTTTCGGATGGGCATCTAGTACTACCAGAAAATGTATAATGAAATAGGAATCACGGGGACAACGGCGAACAAAAGGCGGGACGTTCGGTCATAAGGCGGGTCTCGAACGGTTTGAAACGGAAATTTTGATACAAATATGGTCGCTAAGTGAAGGTTTTTCTACGAACACTCGGCATGACTAATTTGAATTCAACTAGAACAGCATATACCTCAGCATAGGAAAACCATTACACATAAAAACGAAAACATGGTGTAGAAATAATTGTATTAAGTAAACGGTAAATCTAACTAGGGAACGTGCCCTGCGTGGCGTTTCCATACGGCGCGCGAAGATTCGAGTTTTATCGATCATGTGGCTAGTCGACGCGCTGGTGGGGCCTGGTGGGTCCGCACATGGTCGTGGTCTATTCCCGTGGTGCTGAGCGGATAAGATCTGTGTGGTTATTTTTTGGAGCCGAGCTGTGGATAAGCCTGTTCATGGTTTGGTTCTAAACCGGTCAAACCGTGGAACCAAACCAAACCACACCAGTTTCACGGTTTGTTTACTCGCTGGGTTAAGACCGGTCGAAACCGTGAAACCGTCCACGCAGCTTTGCACCGAAGCTCCACCACCACCAACTCGTCGCGCCGTCGCCATGGACAGCAGCAAGCCTTGCCGCCATGTCTGCGCGCTAGGCCTGTCTCCTCTCCTTCGATTCCCCATCTCGGCGCAACCTCTCCTGTCGAGGTATAAAGTTCGGCATATGCCAACGGGATGGCTAGAATGGGTGGAGCCTAACTGGTTGCGTTGCGACGGTGCTCGCTCGGGATTGGGCACGAGCAAGATGTTCACGGTGACACCAAGACGTACCCAGGTTCGGGGCCCTCGTGAGGAGGTAACACCCCTACTCCTGCTTGACTTGTATACGGGAGATCACAGGGACTACAATGGTGCTCCTTGAGCTGTGTTGGGGCTCAGTCTCTTGGAGGAGAGGAGCTATGCTATGACAGTGGGGATGAAAGGTTCGAACCCCTTCCATGGGGTGTCCGGCTCTCCTTATATAGGACGGGGAGCCAGTTACAGAGAATGATCCGGCATGCCGTTATGCCAGGATGCGGGCGGGGCCCGAGCCAACGGTCACTCACAGTGTCGGGCACTGTGGGCGAGGTCAGCCACGCCGGTCTTCGGTATGGTCGGCGCCTTTCTGTCTTGTCTCGCCGTCCCATCGGTATGGACAGCTGACCACTATTGATGGCGTGCCGCGCACTGTTCCCTGTAGTTGGCGTCACGTAGTTGACGACGGGGAGTCGGGGGACATGCGCGCCCATGCTGCCCTGTCTCCTTGTCTTTTTCCTATCGGAGGGATCCAAGCCACTGACCAGCGCGGTGACGGCCAGCCGGTGTCGGCATGCCGCAAGACGGCAGGACGGCTACTTTTGTCTTGCTTTTAAGACCCGTGTTTTATATCCCGGACAGTAGGCCCCGAGCTCAGGGAGGCTTCGACGAAGGCACGACTAGAAGCCTGCGGGAGCTCCTAAGCACTTGTTGAGTTTTTGTCGAAGTAGCTGAGTGGTCGTATCGCTCCGGAAGCCGGAGTCGGCATCGCACGCCGGCTCCGAGCCTTGGTCTGTCTCGAGCGCTCTGCAGCTGACGTCAGGGATGACGCGGGCCACGTGGCGCGCCGCAGCGCGCCCCTTCGATTCCCGTGCGGGATCTTTTGTGGCAACTGCACGGCGAGTGGGATCCTTTGCGCCAACCGCCCAGCGAGTGGGGTAATTACTAGCCGTTACCACCCGCGTGGCGATCGTGGGCGTCAGTTGCCGGCGACGTGGCCCATTCTGTGGGGGTGGTCGTTTCTCCTCCCCTCCCTTTAAATAATCACCGCTGAGGGGAGGGGAAAATTACTGCTCATTCCTCTTCTCTTCATTTGCTTCATCTTCTTCCTCGCGCACTTCACCCTCGCTCGCACCAAGCATAGGGCATAGGCACTCGCTGCCGGCGGCCGCAGGGAAGAATTCGGCGTCGATGTCGGAGAGGGCGCGTGGAGCCAGTCGACGGCGACGAAGGCGGACATGCGGCGGCTCCGGAAGTATGGCTTGATGCCGTCGAGCAAACTCCTGGAGTATCGCCTCCCCGGACCAGAGGAGATGGAGCCGCGGCCGCGGGCGGGCGAGCGGATCTGCTTCGTGCACCACATTGAGCGCAGGTTCGGGCTTCCCGCGAGCCCGTTCATGCGCTCCTTTCTTCAATTCTTTGGCCTCCAGATGCACCATTTGGGGGCCAACTCGGTGATGACCCTCTCCTACCTCACCTCGCTTTGCGAGGCCTACTTCGGCGTGTGGCCGACGGTGGAGATCTTCGGCGACTTCTTCTACCTCAAGGCGCAGAAGAGGCCGGGCTGTGATTTGGTGGACTACGGGACGGCGGCGGTCTCCCGGCGCAAGAGCGACATACCCGAGCTCGCCACGCTCGAGTCCGCCCGGAAGTGGCAGCACTCCTGGTTCTACGTCAAGAACAAGATGGGCCGGGACGTCATCCAACTGCCAGAGTATCGGCGCGGCGACCCGCCGCGGACCAACTGGAACGCGTCGCGAGCCGCCGTCCACCCGGAGCGCCCCGGTTCCAGAAGCGGCTACAGCGGCTGGTCAACGACGGATTGACCTGCTGTGACTTGGCGCTGGCGTGGATGTCGCAGCGGATCATTCCGCTGTAGGAGCGGGCACACAAGATGTGCTTCATCTCGGGCCTTGCGACCTGACGCGGGTCTCCAGGGGCAACCTCGCGCCCAGGGTGCTGATGGGCAGGCTGCATGCCATAGCCAACATCTCTGCGGAAGAGGGCTGGTCATACAGCCTGGCGCCGTATTGCCGCAAGGACCAGGTGCCTCAGGTAAGCTGTTTCCTTCTTTCTTTCCCTTTGTTACCTCCTGTTTCGTCAAGCCGCGTTCCCGGCTGACCGTCTTCCGGTTCGCAGGAGTTCGACTGCCAGGCTGAAGAGGACGGCGACGAAGTCGCGTTCGACGCAGACTTGCCTGCTCCCCAGGAGGGTGTCGGGGAGAGCGAGGAAGCGGACACCGGGAACATGGGCGCGGACGAGGTTCCCGACATGGGGGATGCCGCAATGGCGTACAGCAATGCCGAGCCGGGCGACCATGCCGTGGAGCAATCGAGCCACGCCGGCGACACTAGGGCGGACTCGGGTAAGTACTTCATCAAGTCCTACATACGTGAGTGGTCAGACGATGGAAGCGCTAAGATGGATCTCGTCTCTGATGGAGACGATGTTGTAGAAGTGCCTGCACCACCGCCAGCATCCGACCGTGCGGGCAAGCGACCGCGGGAGTCGGAGGCGACGTCAAGCCAGAAGGAGGTGCCCCCGGCCCCGAAGAAGCGCGTCCTTGTCCGGCAACGGAGGCCGATTAGCCGCCCAACGGGTCCTGGGTAAGTCTTCGGCACGCCGCACCACAGTTTGCGTAGCTTCATCTTTATGCCAGTGCGTTTAACTCTTGTTCGTCTTTGCGTATGCAGGCCTAAGGATGCATTGCCTTCCGCCAGCGTGGTGAGCCACTACCCGCTACCAAGCCATGACGCGGAGGTGAACTCCGAGCTGGCCCGCGCTCCGACTCCAGTGCCTGAGGAATTCATCCGCGCCGAGCTGGGGACGGGCGATGGAGAAAACGCAGGTGACGCGCGGCTTTCGCCTCCTGTCCCGCGGACGGGTGCGCCAGAGCCGATGGTCGTGGACGGCGCCGCCACGGCCCACGGGACCGCGGCAGCTAAGGAGGCACCGACAGCGGGGGGCGCCAAGGTTGCTGATGAGGTGGCGGAGGCGCCGATGCAGCTGGTGCTGGAAATGGCGGCGCCAACTGAGCGCGCCATGGTGGCGACGGCGCCGGCGGAGACAGAGCAAATCCGTGAGGACCAGACTGTGACTCCATCTTCTAGTCAAGCCATGGTGCCAAGCTCCCTGGTGATGCAGGACCGCCAGCCGGTGGATCCAGTAGAGATCCTGCGCGGGATGTTGCAGGCCTTCAACGTCGGGGCAGCGGGATGCCGCCTTCTTCAGGAGTCGGTGGAGGTAAGCCGCGTGTCGTCATGTCGGGGAGGACTGCCTCTTCCCTTGCTTGACTCTTGTTTTTTATTTCTCTCTGCTAGGCGACGCGGGTGACGGCCACGCAGAACCGGGAGCTCGAGGCCGAGATGCGGAACCTCAAGAAGGAGCTCGAGGACGTGAAGTGTGAGTGCCCAGCTGATTTCGTTTATCTCTTGCGATTTTTCCTCCTCTCTTCTCTCTTCTTTCTTCGTCGCTGACTGGCGCTACGCGCGCCGGCAGGGCGGCTGGGAGGAATCCCGTTCCTGGAGGAGAAATTGAAGAATTCCTTCCCTGCAGCCAAGATGACGCAGCTCCTTGATGCCAAGAACAAGGAGTTCGAGGACGAAACGCGCGACCTTCGCCTGCGCGCCGAGCGGGCTGACGGGATCAAGGCTGAGGCGGAGAAACTCCGGCAGAGCAACGCCGACCGCCAGGCGGAGTACGACAAGCTCGTCGGCTAGAAGGACAACCTGGTGACGCAGCTCACGGACGCGAAGAAGGTGAAGGACGACGTCATCGACCTGCTTACCAGCAAGGCAGGGGTTGTTGACACCCTCGAGCACACCTTGGAGAAGGAGCGCACGGATCACTCCGAGATCCTGAAGCGCTACGAAAGCCGCCAGAGGAAGGTGGACGTTCTGCTGACCCGGCTAGACGCGGCCATCGATAGTAAGTTTTCTCCCTGGTTCTTCCCTTGGTTGGTTCTTTTCTCCTTCCTTGCTTTGAATCTTTTTCTTTGGCTTCAGAGCTCTACGCCGACCTCGAGGAAACGGCGCCGGTCAGGACGACAGAGGAAAAGCTCGCCGCCCTTGTCAAGCTGGCGGAGGCCTTTAACGACGCCGACAGCGCGGTCTGCGGCACGGTGTGGCAGGGGCGGCAAGTTGGCACCGCTGTCGAGGTCACGACTCTGCTGGCTGACGTTCCGGCAGCTCTAGATTCCTTCTAGGACACTGCGGCTCGCGGGGGGATCGAGGTGACCCTGACGCTGCTCCTCTCCTGGTTCAAGGAGGCCAAGTTCGAGAGGCTGGCTCACGGGTGGCGCACCGGCACCGACTTCAAGGAGCTGCGCAAGACGCCAGGCGTTGCGGAGGTGGCCAGCCGCGTGACGGCGATGGTCGACTTCGACGATACCTACGCCTTTGTGCCGGAGAAGGAGAATGATGACATGGACGCTGCTGCTTCCAAGTCCACGATGGCAAGCGGCCAGACACATGGGCCCGCGAAGGTCTCCGAGGCGAGCCCGGAGCCATCCAAGGTCGTCGACCCGGCAGCGTGAACTTGATCCCGGGATGCCGGGCGTACTTGTATATATTTATGTTTATCGGTGAAGTACTTGTGGCTTTTGCTTGTTGAACCTCTATGCGGGCTTCGTCCCTGCTAAGTTGTCATTTGCTTTTCTTGCAAGAAATTTTTTGTGTTGCCTTCTTTTGATTTTGCGCCGGTGATGGCTTGCTCACCGGGTTCCCCAGCCCCCGAGTTTCGGGCTGGCTTTCTGCAGGGAAGCCGGGACGGAACTCCTTTGCCTTGCTTTCGTATGGGACTCACAAGCCGGGACTCGGTGCCCCAAGGGCCGGGTTACGGTCGTGGCATTTTTGCCAAGTGTCTCACAAGCCGGGACTCGGTGCCCCGAGGGCCGGGTTGCGGTTGTAGCGTTTTTGCCAAGTATCTCACAAGCAGGGACTCGGTGCCCCGAGCGCAGGGTTGCGGTTGTGGCACTTTTGCCAAGTGTCTCACAAGCCGGGACTCGGTGCCCCGAGCGCCGGGTTGCGGTTGTGGCGTTTTTGCCAAGTGTCTCACAAGCCAGGACTCGGTGCTCCGAGCGCCGGGTTGTGGGAAGGTGGGTAGTCGACGCAGAGTCAGGTAAATTTCTTCCGACTTGGCGGAGTCTGCTGCTGTTAACAGCTACGCGAGTGACTGAGCCCCGGGTTACGAGGTCGGGAGGTCGGCAAGAAAATTCATAGAGATACGACGAAACTGAAATTGGTGCAAGGTGGCTAGCCCCCGGGCGTGACCCGGGGCTGCCTTTCATTCATGACTTGGATATAAGGGTACGTACATCTTACACCTAAGTGTAGAAGGGGCGGAGGAGATTGGAATTCCATGGCCTCTCCATTTCCTCGCTAGATGTGTCCTTCATGTTCTTCCTTGGCTTGCGCGCGTCTACAAGGTAGTACGCGTCGTTGAGGAGCACCTTACTTATGATGAAGGGTCCCTCCCATGACGGGGATAGCTTATGCATGCCTTTCCTGTCTTGGATAAGGCGCAGAACAAGGTCACCCTCGCGGAACGTGATTGGGCGGATACGCTTGCTGTGGTACCAGCGCAGATGCTGCTGGAAAATTGCCGATCTTGACAGGGCTAGCTCGCGCTCCTCCTCCAAAAGGTCCACGCCATCTTCTCGGGCTTCTTTTGCCTCTGCCTCGGTAAAGAGGGTGACTCGCGGGGAGTCATGCTCTATGTCTATTGGTGAAAGGGCATGTGTTGCCCCATGTGTGGTTTTGCTAATTAATGACAATCCTTATGGACTAATGTTTGCATTGAGATATACTTGTAGATCTTGTCCATAGGTAAAGATTGGAGTTCATGTATTGGACTCTAGAAGATTTCATGATGACCAAGGTTCCATCCAAGGGTTTATATGAAGAATGATCATGTGAAGAGTTGAGCTTATTGCAAGCATGGCTTGGAAAAGAAGATTGAGTGAACTTCATATTTATCTCCAAGCCATCATCTATATCAAGATAAGAAGATGAAGTGCAAGTGGATTCATGAAGACGGAGTTTAGCAAGGCTCTCCCATAATGGTGTATGGGGGAGTATTTGGAGAAGTCTTCATCAAGCATGTGCTAGCAAGTACAATCAAGAAAGGTGTTCCAACTTGAGAGAGTCAAGATCGTCATCATCGAGCTCAAGTGGAATGCGCAAGGCAAAGGTATGATCTTGATAAGTTTTCTATTTTACCGGTCTCGTGGTGTTAGTGGGAGACCGGGTTATAAAATAGACGGCGTACTATCAAGAGGGACTCTCAAGTGAGTAACTTGATCGCACCTTTGTGGAGAGCTCAAACATTTGCATATTTGGCATATCATCTTTCTTGGTTCTTATTTGGCTTTTATTCATGTGAGAATTTAGAGCTTGTGTTCATCTCCATACCAAGCTCTAGTTCATCAAAAACGGATTTCATTTGGATATATTGTGGTGTTTTTGATGTTGGAGGATTTACCAGTTCGTCTCTTGTAGAGAGGTCAAACTCTCCTCTTGTGTTATCCTCCTCACATGATGGACTATGATGTGTATATGCATGATCTTGTTGTGCTTGTGATTATCTTCGGAGCAAGGCCAAGATCATTGAAAACGAAGTCCGGATGGAAAACTTGTTGCGTTCTCGGTGTTGGAAATATTACCGGTCCTCCTCGAGATAAGGTCCACACCTCCCATGTGTGATATCTCCTCCATATTTGTGACCCTTAATATTTCCACTTTTTGTACGAAAGCTCTTGTCGCTACCTTTCCAACCTCGTTGGTTTCATCTCGTTTGGAGCTTCCTTGCAAAAGTTATTGCATTTCAGTCTTTGTTGTTCTGCTGTTGTTTTCCCGTCGGGAGTCTCCGGCCTCCCTGGTTTTGGACCGAAGTGCCCCGCGGACGGCACTTGCGGTATAGTGTCCGGAGTTGGTCCGGAGTATCCCCGGAGTCTCTGCCCGGCCGGAGTCTCCGCCCTTCGTGGTCCGGAGTCTCGGTATGAGTTTTTCTGCATCGGCGTTTTCCTGACTTTCTGCGTCCGGAGTCTCCGCCCTTCTGGTCCGGAGTCTCCGGCCTCCCAGACCGGAGTCTCCGGTCTAAGTGGACTGCAACGGCTCTTTTTCTGGGAGGGGTATAAATACCCCTCCACCTACCTTCAGCCACTAAGCTTAGCCAAACACGTTTTTCCCCCTCTCACCTCCATTGGTGACCTTGGAAAGCTTGCCCCTCTCCCAATTCTTCCAATGATTCTTGCATATCTTTGAGGGATTTGAGAGAGGAGATCTAGATTTATATTTCCAACAATCCATTTCCCCTCTAAATGAGGGGAACCTAGTAGATCTTGATCTTGGAGTTCTTGGTGTTTCTCCTACTTTGTTCTTCATCTCTTCTCCCCCCATAAGCATTAGTTGCTTGTGGTGAGATTTGAGAGTGAAGGATTTGATCACTTGTGACGGGATTGACGACCATGCTATCGTCGAGCAAGAGGAGGCCGTTGCAGTGATCAAGCATCGGCCACCAGTCATTCATGCCGTTGACGTCGAGGTAGTCGAGCGCGCTAGTCATGATCCGCGAGGTGGAGCTGCGGGAGAAGAGGCTTGGGGCCTCCGGTTCGCTCGTATCGTAGATGACGGCGTCAACCGAGAGCGGGAGCAGATCCACAAGCAGGAGGCGGTGGTCATCGATGAGGGCGCGCCAGGCCGTGCAGACGCAGCGGGAGGCGGCGAGGCTCCGTGGAGGGAGGCGGCGGAGGATGTCCAGCACCACGTCCGCGCTCTCCATGTCCATGTTCGGCTGCGATAGCTAGTTGCTGGAGCCTGGAGGACGATCCGCCGCACGCGGTGGAGGAAGATGTTGATCGATTAGCGTGTTTAGTTATGCCGGTAGCGTGTTGTTAAGAAGGCGGCTCGAAAAACATGATCGATCCACCCAGTCTACAAATTGTATCCGACTCGTACATGTAGGGAAAACTAGTTTTCTTTCTTGAACCATGTCAAAGAAAAAAGTTTTCTTTTTTGAACGTCGTAGGGCAAACTTTTGTTTTTTGAGGTTACGTAGGGGGCCGTAGGGCAAACTAGTTGCGCTCCCTATTCACCATGCCTGCCACACGGGCCGGGACGGAAACATGCAATAGGAGCAAATCATAAGCAGTCAGGTTTTGGCCCATCAGGAGCCCCTCCCTCCCCGCCTTCGTTTTCGGGCCGCTGATCCGCCGAGGTCGACACCCGCGAGAGAGTCGTGCCCTGGCTCAGGCTGCGCTCCCCCACCTTCACCGACCGCTCCGCCACCTTATCCAACGACAGGAGGACGCCATCCCCGCCGCCGGCCGGATCGCCTCCTTGGTAAGGCACCCGCCTCGCCTCCTTTCCCCTCTGTTCCCCGTTGGGCGCCGCGGCGCGCCGCCCAATTATATCCCGCGCCCATGCTTAGGTTAACCGCGCTCAACTCGCCGTCCGCCGCCGCGCCCGCACGTCGCCGCCGCCCTCCGCATAGGAGTAGCTGGACTGTGAATTTTAATTCAACCACGCAGCATTTATGTCCCCAAGAAAACCATACCGATAGCCTGGACCTCTCCCGGGTGATACTGGACGCCGTGCTTCCGGGATCAGATGCAGTGAAACTGTGGGGGCAGGAGAAAGCTTGCGAACGCCTGATCAACGATACCAAGCCATATCTGCAGTAGTTCTTTTGTAGGCTTTGCTCTGTTCTCTTTGTTCCTGGAGGTTGCGGTGTCTCAGTCTTTTACTTCCTGTTTGCCCCCTTGTTGGGTGTTTTGAGAGACTGTAAACTTTGAGCGCTGCGTTTTGCGGCTTGGACCTGTTGGACAATTGTGGTTGCATTAATAAAATGGAACCTGGGGGCGAGGCCCCTCTTATTTCTAAAAAAAGAAAACCATACCGTAGCCTATATCCCCTGCTAGTGGCATTGATGTGACTCGGGGGCATATTGTGATTCTAGTTCTCCTGTATTCCTTACATACGTTTTGTTGTTTTGCATAGGAAGGAGGGTGAAACATCCTCAGCTTAGGCTGTTCAGAGGTTCCTTGAGATGTTGGCGCATGGTTTAGCAACCCATCCCTCGAGGGCCACTAGATGTCCAATCACTTCGAGGGCGTCGAGCGCACCGTTGGGGCTTGTCTCGTCGCTGAGCTTCAACAGGGGATGTAAGGAGAAGGTTAAACTTCTCATCAATGCAGACAGGTATAATACCTTATGCTTCTTCTGACCTCGGCGTCAAAGCATTTGATCTAATTTACCACAGTGAGAAGAGAACCTTACTGCATTCTCTTTATGCAGATACGCGAAACATAACGCTCCTTTCAGTACACAGCGTTGCTCCAGAATAACACCATTCGCATCCGCAGCATTTGGTGACACATCCGACTCTTCAACTCGTAAGTATTTAGCTGCCTATTTTTATGACAGTAAAAACATTACATAGTAGATTCTTCAGATGCTTTTCAACATGGGATTATAGTAACTCTGAACTTTAATTAGCAAGGAACAACCAACCTTTATCCATTTTGATTACCATTTTATTTTCTGCGCATGGTTGATTTTAGACGGTACCATGGTAAAACGTAAACATTGGATGATATGTTTGCCAAGTATTACCTGTTACATGTACTATGCAAGTTAAGAGAGCTAAGTAGTTCTAAAATAACCCTTATTAGTCACTAACTCATTTTCTTTTCTAATACTGTATTTTTTAGTGAAAATCAAATGTGCATGTGCTTGCTCTATTTTTTGTTGTTGTTTGGAGATTTTTTTTATATTTGATCTCTAGAAGTCTTTTTAACCTCTTTATTTCTTCAGCCATTTTTCCTAGAATCCATGTGAAGGATCCGTATCAGCGACTTGGGATCAGCAAGGAAGCTTCTGAAGAAGAAATCCGAGCTGCCAGGAACTATCTGATAAGCAATTATGCAGGCCATAAGCCAAGCGTTGATGCGATTGAGTCTGCCCATGACAAAATCATCATGCAGAGTTTCTTTGATAGAAAAAACCCGCCGAAAGTGGATCTGAAGAAAAAATTCAGGGAACTTACTCAGTCAGGTCCGGTAAAGGCTGTTCAAGCGAGATTTCAGACACCAAATAGCAAAGTCCTTTGGAAGACAGCGGTTACTTTTGCCTTGCTTGGAGTGCTTACCCTTCTTTTCCCTACTGAAGAAGGACCAACTCTCCAGGTGTTGGTCTCTTGTGCAGCAACTATCTATTTCCTTCATCAGAGGCTCAAAAGTGGATGGAAATCATTCTTTTATGGGTACTACTTTCTTCCCTTCTATCGTTTCTACCTTTGGGTGTTAAGCATATGTTGAATTAATCTTTGAATAGCTCTGTACAGTATATAGTGTTTGTTTTGGACTGTGATGCTTCAATTCTTTATATGGACTTTTTATTTCAGTAGAAATTCCCTAGCACATCTAAAATCCTAACATGATACTGGAGCCGGACAACCAAAATATCAAAGCCTAGCGGCCAGTTCATGACTAGTCATTTGATATTGTCACCTCTAGCTGCATATCTGTCTCCTTGTAGTGGTGCCAATAAAGATCTGCTCTGACAGAACTGATTCCCTCCACTGCTGAGACACACCCTTTCTATGTGAGCCATTGCCACTACCATCTTCAACCCCTAGATGTCAGATCTACAGTGCTGCGTAGTTTCTTGCAGAGTACAACACAAATCATCTTTTCCATCTTCATATCATGAAAACCGAGCACATCCGATGTTTCTTGGTCACCATGCCTGGTGTTAGTTGTGACAGTCTAGCATCACAGATGTCTTCATGTATTCACCTTCCAAAATATTTTGGAGCTGTTTTTATCCTGTGTAGTTAGTATTATAGCGGGCAATGGTAGGAATGAGGTGTTATAAAAGGAAATATCAACAACTGCAGTATTGAACAAATACATTATGAAGTTATATCGTATGGTGAAGCTGTTGATATTGATTTGGTATTGTAAACCTTCATATTTTTGTTTAACCATTTGATCAAACCTAGGAAGCATTGACTTTTTACGCAATTTATACGCCACCTATTTAGGGACAGAGGGAGTACTTAGTTTCTATCTGATGTTAAATGTTTATGCAGTAGAAGTAGGGGGGCTTGTCTGTTTTCGAAGGCTTATGATCCCAGGCAGTTAGTTTGCTTGTTTGCATTTTGGTACCCGTTCATCAACCATCACAATAAAAATTGTGTGGCTAGATGGTTGTTCATCAAATGTTCTTATAGTGGAAGCATTTGAACTACGTACAAGTGTACAACATAACAGCAGTCCATCGTTCTATTATGAATTCAGATTGCTTATGTATAAGCACACAATTGTGCACCGGCCATTCTGGCGTATCAAACTTATTGGTTCCTACAAGATGTGGTTTTATCCATGTTTTCTTCTCTCTTTTTCGTGGGACATGCTTGCAAACGCAAGTCGGTGTACTTATGTGTATCTACCAAGATGGGCTAGAGGATGGCCATTCATGATTGCATGCTGCTATGTTGTTTGAACCCAGTATTTTCCAGCTTGCGTGTAGGATTCATTTGGTTTGTACTGGATCATTTAAAGCTTATCAGTTGCCATAACCTGTTGGCCTGGTAACAGAGATTAAGGAGCATAGTACAACAGGGTGGACTGATTCATTGTTCTAGGTGGGATCAAATAAATAAAGTATTGCAAATTTTTAAGATTATTGTTTTGTTGTTCTTAGTACTATATGTGATAATTGATCTTGTATGCACATTCTGTTTTAAGATTTCTTACAGAGGAACGTAGGCTCTGGTTCCAGAAGACATTCTATCAATTTAGTTCATGCTAATATGAGTTATTTGTTGAAAGCTTATATATTTCCGTGCTAATAAGATTAAGAATTCAACGGTGTTAGTTGATGCATAGCATGTTCTAGGTAGCCTCCACATTTTGTTTCAATTAAGTAGAATGCCCATTCGAAATCCATTGACTGTGTAGGAATCCAGAACACGTTTCTGTTCATAATTAATGTTGCTAGCCCATCAAGTTGATTCAACGTGCCAGTCAGGAGCCAAGTATCGACTGCTATAATAGACGCGGCTAGTGGAGTGATGCTTTAATCATTGATTCTGTTATGAGATTTAAGGAAGTAGTAGTATCTTGTTTCCAGCAAATGCATCGATATGACCAATTTCTAATGCTGAGTTTGCCATGATTTTTCAGGTTCGGCTCCTTCTTTGCTTCCTGGTTTCTTGCCACATTCTTGATGGTATCGGTAATTCCACCTATACTGCCTGGCCCAAGAAACTTGGAAGTGAGCACTGCGTGTGTTGCCTATGTGTTCCTTTTTGTATCGTCAGCCTTCCTGAAGTAGGAAATTTCGGTATTGGAAATCTTGGTATTTCCATCTCCAATGTTTAGCCCGTAGTCTTGCAGCAGTCAATATATCAGGTTGTACAACGCAGTGTCGTCTTTTATTTCTAAGAGGGTGGAAGTGGTGGTTCTTCGCTGAGTTCCTAGTATATATATCAGGGTGTAATGTGTGACATAGATCTTTTTTGGCCCTTGAAACAGTCTGATACCTCATGTAGTAGGCATATTGATTCCTGTATTAAATACAGTTCGTTTCTGGATAGATCATACAGTACACTGTCTTTCTGGATTCGAACACTTCTTTTCAGATCCCTTTGAAATTGCTTCTCAACAATCCTCCTGATTGCGTTTGCTAGATGGCAACTGAAGGGATATCTTAGGTTGTTATGCCTGCTCTCATCTGTGATGTGATCTGATCCTGGCAGCTCTGAGTTGTTGTGCCTGCTTTGTCGTTTCGTAATGCTACAATGGCCAATGGATCGCCGGGTATTCCATCTTTCTGCCTTGATTGGCCGTCACGAGCTTTGTATCCCGTGACACGCTGCCAGCAGGAATTCAGTCCGTGGTCAGTCTATGCTATGAGATGAGCTTTGTATCCTGTGTCAGGCGAGCGTGTAATAACCCTGTTGCATGTGTTAAAATGTCCTGGTGTCTCACGCTTTGAGATGATGCTGATGTCCTCATAGCCTTTTGTAGTAGGTTGAACAGATGTTGGTCACTGCATCCTAATTCTCTTGAGCTCTCTACACGATAGTCTCCATGATTATTTTCTTTCTCGCCTACAAACAAGGCTTTCTAAAGCTGAGGTATCTAGAAGAGGAAGATTATTATTCTGATCCTTGCGATCCAGGGCAAACCACCTCACAGTATTTTTTATTGTCCAGGCAAAAGGAGTGGTTGCTTTTCTCCATTGATCCTGCTTTCCGGGTTGACGACTAGACGGTTGCCAGCGTGGTCCTCTTCTTCCTCTGCCCGTCGGTGTATGTAGTGCATTGACCAACAGGTCACTGTTGGTCCCTCGTTGCAGAAATCATTTTCCTGTTGGGATTAACATCATCCCATTCCCATTATCTACGATTGCGTGATGCTGTTTCATAGTACAACTAAAAAGAGGTAATGTGCACTCTATATCTGTGGCACTTGCTTGACTGGCAGGCGGAGGCAGCAAGTAGGTGCACGTGCCGTCAGATCTCATCTTTGCTCCTCGCATCTTGAACTCCTCCTCTCTTTGCTCCAGATCCCGCCGTGCTGACTCCACCCACTCACTTGCACGCATGGGAGTAGGGCAAGGCTTTCTGTCGCCTTGAATGATCTGGCCCCGCCTTTCTGGTCTCTCATTGTCTCTTTGGTCTTATCAGATTACTCGAAATCGGGGAGACGAAAGATGGAGCACGTAAAGAATCTAGGTCCTTTCGGCGCTGCGCTTCAGACCATGGATTTCAGTGCTAGCTCGACGCACGGTCGGAGTCCCCGTTGTTGTGCGTTCGGCATCGATCTTCTCTCTGCCGCCGCTGTTAATTGATAATCAAGTAGAGTATTCAATTCATTATGCAATCGCTTGTTCCAGCTTCCGCGCACACAAATAGTAGATGAGAGTATAAAGGAAGAACAAGTAATGCAAGGACGGAAAGAACGCCCAAAAGGGTCGGTCGAGATCGTACTACTCACAAGTCGGAGTCACTTTAATTTGACACAAGATAGATTCCCAGCTTTTCCTCTACTGCTGAATTGTGTGCGCCAAACCCGGGACAATGAGGGAGGCGCTAGCTCTTTGTTCACATACGACCGTATACGTACGTTGCAACTCAAGGAAAAGACGAAAGAAAGATGATACCATCGGCCGGGGTGCGCACGTCAATCAAGATGTGCGGAGATCGACGCCGCAACGAATTGACGGACGACGGTGAGAGGAGCCCGGCAACAGTGACGCCCCGCCTGAAACATTCTGATTCACTCGCGTTCCTCTCTTCCGTTTCGGGGTGTGTGGATTGAGATTTGAGGTGGCCAATGGAGTGGAAATGTCTCATCATCATCTATGCGAACCAACTTGAGCTGCGACCTGCGACGACGACACACACGCACACCTGCTCTCTCGGCCGGGAAAGCAGGAGAGTTGGAGTGCCGTCCGATGTTGGAGTCCGTACCTAGTGTAGTGGGTTAGGCTCAGGATTCCGCGTTGCTAATCTGAGTTTTAACTTTTTTGACAAAGATGCACCTGTTCCTGTGGCTGCTGTTCAAGCCAATTTCAGACGCTGGCGGCTGGCTATGCATGGCCCCGTAGTCAATGCCACGAGGTGCGTTAAAGAAGATGATGGGCCACTGATCGATAATAAGTTGGCGAAGGCTTTACTGTGCCAGGTTGTTTTCCTTCAGCTATGCATGGTCCGGTTAGGTTTTATGACATGGTTTGAGATTTTATGAATTCATTTTAAATCACATGATTGCACCCTACATTTACAGTAAATGTAGGGTGCAATGACCGGCAAGTTGATAACAACTGAGACGCTGTGTGCCATGCGGATTTCGTACCCATGTTCATGGCGCCGGATTTGGATGTCGAGCCCCTGGATGAAATGATATTTTGAGAGTAGCAGTTGCGTCACAGGGTTTTTGTGTGATAAGGCCGTACGTGATGCTACAAAACCTGTCGGTGAAAAAGACTTACATTATTATCTTGGGAGAAGAAGAAGTTTGTACACTCAAGATCTTTGCTAGCAGTGTTAAGTAGCCCCATTTACAGCGAGATGTTCTGGCTGGAAAAACTTCAGTACAGCTGTGGTCCAGAATATCTACCGTGCCAGCTTTAACTTCATCGTCCTTCTTTGAAATTGCTTTGAAATTGATTCGAACACTTCTTTTCAGATCCCTTTGAAATTGCTTCTCAACAGTCCTCCTGATTGCGTTTGCTCGATGGCAACTGGAGGGATATCTTAGGTAGTTATGCCTGCTCTCATCTGTGATCTGATCCGATCCTGGCAGCTCTCGAGTTGTTGTGCCTGCTTTGTCGTTTCGTAATGCTACGATGGCGAATGGATCACCCGGGTATTCCATCTTTCTGCTCTGATTGGAGCTCGGAATCCCGTGACACATTGCCAGCGGGAATTCAGTCAGAGGTCAGTCCATGCCACAGTGCTGGTGTGCTTTACACTATTGACTATTTCCGGGCTACTAAACTTACTTGATCCGGTCCGTATAAGCATGCCGTGTCGTGTCTTCTGGCGCACAGTTGCTAATGGACGATTACACATGCATGGTCCAGGAAGAGAATAATACTACAGTAGTGCCCTGTGTCAGGATGTAAGTGGCGTGTCCACCGGACAAAATTACAGTCGCCGCTTCAGCCACATCCGAGTTTACTGGATTATGTGGCAGCCACTTATTAAGTCTGACGGTTTTATGTGGCTAAATGGCGCCGCGATGGCCGCGATCGCTCCATGCTTTCTCGCGTCTGAAGTCTCTTGTATTCTTGTCTGATGGCCGCCCTGGAGAGGACTGGATAACTCATCCGCCCAACCGCTACCGCTCGTCACGGCAATCTGCTGCGGTTGGCTGCAGGCTGCTGCTCGAGATGACTGAGGGTCTGTTTGTTTGGGCTGCAGCTTTTGAAAAGCAGCTGTAGCTGTTGAGCTGTGGAAAAGCAGTTGTGAGAAACAGAGATTTGATGTTTGGCAGGAGTGCTGTTGGCAGCTGTAGTTGTTGGTTTTCTGTGTGAAATGTCTGGAATGCCCCTGAGTGCTGAAGATGTTATATAAGTGCCGATTTGAAGCGAAACAATTGTTTTTGACTTATTTAATTCATTAATACGATGTTTAGATAGCTAAATTATCTCAGTTTATCTATTTATATGTAATAACTAAAACATATATTTATCCAAATATAGAGCATTACATATATCCGAAAAATCATAACACTTCACATATATCCAAAAGACCATGCGAGGTTGTCCAACAAATATTTTACAAGGCTTCTCCACATGAAACCAAAAGAACTACGAGCGTGCCATATCTACAACCATAATACATCACATATATCCAAAAGACCATGCAAGGTTGTCGAACAAATATATTACAAGACTTCTCTATATGAACCCAAAAGAATTACGAGCTTCCCATATCTACAATTCACCGCCTCTTGATGCGAACAAAGCATTCGCTATGTTGTCACGAATGTTGTTCATGCTAACATGGTCCTCTCCCAAATCATTGTTGCCTCCTTGTGTGGAAACAACATGTCCTGGAGGCATATAGTTCTCATCACTATCGCATCGATAGAAATCTACATCGAACAAGTGACTATCGCGAATGAAGTTATGGAGTGCTAAACAGGCAATGATAATCTATGTCTGCTTCTCTAACGGGTAACTTGATATACCATGCAAGATGCGCCATTTCTGCTTCAACACCCCAAATGCTCTCTCAATAGCATTTCGCAAGGATGAATGGGCATGGTTGAATATTTCTTGCTTCCCGGTAGGAGCTCTGGCTAGTCTAAACTCAGGTAGATGATACTTGGTTCCTGTATATGGTGAAAGATATCCTTGCTGATTGGGATAGCCCGAATCAACTAGATAGTATCTTCCTGCATGAAACAAAAGTTAATGATAGCATATATGACACTAATATCATGCAATGAAGAATGCACAAGCCTAATATATACCTGGAGGAGGATGAGGAAATTTTGCTTGAAACTTAAGCAGTGTATCTTTGAATATCCTCGTGTCATGCACCGAACCTAGCCATCCAGCAACTATGGAGGTGAATCGCAAGTCAAAATCACAAACAGCCATGACATTTTGTGTGGAATATCCAAGTCGACCAACATGGTTGATCATATGAGCAGCTGGCACAATAACTGGTATGTGTGTCCCATCAATTGCACCAATTGCACCATTGAAATGAGGTGTAAGCCTAGAGTCCCGTAGCCTCTCATGCACTGTTGGGAACTGTGGATCAATAGGCTTGATGATATCTCCCGCTAATTGATTCACACAATATAGCACCTCGGCAAACTTCCTATTGATTGTCTCCTTGGATCTCTTGAACCGGTTGTGAACTTGAGTCACGGATTGTGGACTACCAAGAGTCCACAAAAACATTCCAAGTGCCTCCTCGGAACACATGCGAGATGACCCTTCCAGACCATAGTTTTGAACCAAAGTGTCATGCAAAGAATCAAAATATGGCCTATGCATTCTAAACATGTCATAACAATCCTTCGAGTTGCCCAAGTTATCAAATACCCATTGTTGTCCGGTGCATCTTGGTTCTACCCTCTTTTTCTTCATTAGATGCTTCTCGGAGTGTTGAAGAACATGATACATCATTTGTGTATTCCGTCGGCGACGGCGCCTTCTTGATTCCATAAGTGCGGACTGAATGTCATCGTCGATGTCATTTGCATCACTACTCTGACTTGTGCTCATCTAAAAACAATAACATACAAGTGATCAGCACAAAATATATGATCAAACCAGCAGCATAATTGACCAACCAGCAGCATATATGACAAAACAACACCAAAATATGCAACATATATGATCAACTAGCAGCAAAACGGCAACATATACGACAAAACAACAGCAAAACAGTAACATATATGATCAAAACAGCACGAAAACTACAACATATATGACCAAAACAGACATTAATAAAGGTAACACTTCCATACATAGAAGGATATTCCAAGTCATATGGTTACATAACAAAGTAGTTAACATAACATGGTAGCATAGGGATACAATCTCAATTATGAGATGGGCATATGGATGCAAATAAAGTCGAGCTAATTTCTCTTCCTATCCTCATATTGCAACTTCAACCAACGAAGCCGACCCTCCGCGGTTTTCATGGTATTGAAGAAAGCTCGATTTTCAAGTTTAGCAAATAATTTTGTTGCCATGTAATGCTCAACACTGCCCTCAAGTGCTCCACATTCCACTACTTCTTTCATTATCGCTTCAATGTCTTGAACCACTTGGGTTGAAGATGATATTGCACGATCTTCATCAATGCAATGGTCAACCCAACGCTTGAAGTCTTGTTGCATGGGGCTCTTCTTCTTCTTTCCCAGACTACATGCAATCCTAGCAGCCCCACACTTTTTATTCACACTAGGAGGTGTTGGAGCCAAGCCTTCTTCATCAACAAGATCAACCAGATCAGCGGGCACTTCTTTTGGCACTCCCGGCATGACCGCCGATGTGCCATCAACATGGGCATCCTCAAACATGGCCTCCATCAACTCCAAGTTGTCCGGAGGACCTTTGCGGAAACCCTGAATAAGCTTGTTAGCCTGCATTAAAATGACAAGAGTTAATAACCATAATTTGATCATCTATTTCGAAATATAAATATGACATAAACATGGACAATGTAATACCTTGATCAATTCAGCCCATTGTGCCTCATCCGCTGTAAATGTTTGCTTCACTGGATCCCAACCAAGTCCAGTTGCTTTGGTAGTGTAATACACCCATGCTTGGTACAATCCTTTGGTTGAATCCCATTTGTTTTTAAATTGTGGCCTGGTGTAGTTTTTTCCTGTCTTAAGAGCAAATTCTCTACCTAGGCACTTGTACCCCTCCGGGCTAAGGAATGCGGTTGGCCTATTCCCTGCCCTTTTCTGTTCCTTGCAGATTTCACAAAATATTGTAGTCGAGCGTGCATCCCAATGTGCCTTAGGTACCTTATCTTGATCCATCTAATTGCATGAAGTACATATTTAACACAATGCATGATATCAGATGGCAAATAAATCAGAACATCACAATGTTTTATTCTACCCATATTCCACAACTCAGGTACACACTGCTGGCCATGTATCCAACTCACAAACAAATACAAACACAATGCATCATATATCTATTTGCATGTTGTGCCTATAACAAATATCAGGTACACACTGCTGGCCATGTATCGCTACTGCTACTGCTGAAGAGACTGCAAACAACATATGATGGCCATGTAATGCTACTGCTACTGCTGAAGAGACTGCAAACAACATATGCTGCTCACAAATCGATCTAGTCCGGCACTAGCTGCTCACATATGCTGCAAGATTGCTCACCTCTAGGCTGGCCGGAGATGGGGATGGTGGTGGCGGGTCAGCCTCGATCTGGTGGCGAGGTCGCAGGGCTCCGGTGGCCGGCGACGGTCTGCAAGGCTCCGGTCAGCGGCGGCGGTCTGCAGGGCTCCGGTGGCCGGCGACCAGTGGCGACGGGATCGAGGCGGTGGGAGCGGAGGACGAGTCGGCGGGGAAGACGACCAGCAGCCGAGGTGGATGGAGCGGCGGACGAGGCGGATGGAGCGGCGGACGAGGCGGATGGAGCGGCGGGGAATGGCGGCCGAGCCTGCAGCGGCGGAGGAGGGGAACGGCGGCGGCGAACCCTAGCTCACCATGGCTGTACGGGAAAGGAGGGGAAAATGAGGTTGGGATGCTGGATAATCGATCTATTTGCACGGTTCGTTTCATATATATGGTGGTGGCACGATTTCTGTAAATAACCCAAACTATGGAGGGCATTTCCGTCCGTTGCATCTCGGGAAGCAGAGGAAACGCTCAGGAAGCTCCTCTCGACCAGCTTCCGCTCTCGCTGCCGAGCCTAGTGCATTTTCATACCGCGATTCTGTAAAGCGATTATCTATTTTCGGTTGTTTGTTTGAGCTGCCACTTCTCGACCCCAAAAGTTGCAGCTGAAGCGGTAACAAACAGCCCCTGAAGCTTCTGGGTCACGCCGCCACAAAAGGCAACGGAAAGCCTCGCCCTGCATCGATGCATCCCCGTCTCCGTCTCCACCTCCACTCTCTTCCTCGCCTCCCGTCTCGGCGGCGGCGCCCTCCACCCCACCTCCCGCCACCGCAGCCTCACCCGCTTCCTCGCCCCCACCAGAACCGCGGCGCCGGGCGGCACCAGCAACAGCTGGTTTTCGGCGATGAGCTGGCTCGGGAAGCTGGAGCTCGGGAAGCCCGCGTGTGTCGGATGCAATGGCGCAGGGGGGCGACGACGACAAGCCGGCGCCCGGGAACGAGTTCGCTGAACATACCCGCGGTCTGCCCCTAGATCGGCGCCTCAGATCGACGTTCAAGATCCCGACGAAGGCGGCTGGCAAAGGGAGGTTGGGGGCGCGCGGATCTTGAGCGGAGATGCAGTACGACGCCTAGCAGCGGCGCGGAGGAGGCAACGGTAGATCGGTGCTGGTCAGCCGGGGACGACGTGCGCGCGGGAGAGGCGGCTAGCTGCGGCTCCTCGCTGGTAGGTTGACGGCGACAGACTTATTTCCGTGTGGTCTGCCGCTGGCGATGGTGGGCTTGGTGGATTCGCCACAGACGCCACATAACTTAAGTGGTTATCCACATACGTCATTTGAGCTTATTTTAGCGGGCGGCGTAACCGGGACCAGTGGACGCCGCTGCCACTTACAACCTTAGCCCTGTGTCAGTAGGCGAGAGCCTGTAATAACCCTGTTGCATGTGTCAAAATGCCCTGGTGTGTGATGCTTTGGTGATGATGCTGATGTCCTCGTAGCCTTTTGTAGTAGATTGAACAGGTGTTGGTCACAGATAAGGGCATCCTAATTCTCTTTGAGCTCTCTACACGATAGGCTCCATGATTATTTTGTCAGCTACTTTTGCTAGTCTACAAGTAACAAGGCTTTCTAAAGCCGCGGTATCTAGAAGAGGAAGATTATTATTCTGATCCTTGCGATCCAGGGCGAACCACCTCACCATATTTTTATCGTCCAGGCAAAAGGAGTGGTTCCATTGATCCTGCTTTACGGGTTGACTGTTGTTTGCCACCGTGGTCCTCTCACTGCTCAAAATCCCGTCAGTGTATGTAGTGCATTGATCGATCAACAGGTCACTGTTGGTCCCTTGTTGCAGGAAATAAGCATCATTTTCCTGTTGAGATTAGCATCGTCCGCTTCACATCCTCTGTGATTGCGTGATGCTATTGCACACAACTAAAAGAGGGTCTCCATGTATCGATGGCACTTGCTTGGCTGACAGAAGACAGCAGTACATGCACGTGCTCAGATCTCATCTTCGCTTCAGATCCCGCCCGCCGTGATGGTTCACCCACTCACTTGCACGGGAGTAGGGCATGGCCATGAACAAGGCTTGAATGATCTGGCCCCGCCCCTCGTGATCCTTGACCTCTCTTTGGTCTTATCAGATTACTCAAAATCGGGGGGACGAAAGATGGAGCACGTAAGAATCTGGGCCTTTCGGCGCTGCGCTTCAGACCATGGGTTTCAGTGCAGCATCCTCAGACGCACGGTCGGGAGTCACACCATGGAAGAAACGTCGCCGGACTGAAATGAAACGTGCCGTGGCGTGTCGCCGTGAAGCCGCCGCTGCCATCTCCGTCGATTGCCGCTGTACCCGGTACGTCGGTGTCGGCTTTGGATCATCGATTTCGCGGCAAGCATGTGTCTGTCAAGCATGCGTTCGTTTTGCAGGACGATGGAATACTACTGTATATGCCTGTTGTTGCTAAATCTTCCAAGCGAGACACTCCCTGATTAGGTCATTATTACTGATGATCGCGCGCGTGTTCCAGCTTCCACGCGCAGAAACTCGTGCTGGTACATAGTACTAGCAGAGTTGAACAAACCAACCACGAAGCATCTGATTTGAAATAGATAGAAGCAACAGGTAATGTAACCAATGCAACGGGAAGAAACGATAGGACCAGATTAAGAAGAAACGCCCAAAAAGGTCGAGATCGTGCTCCCGATCGATCGAGTCCTAGTCACTTCCTCTAGTGAGTGTGCACGTCGCTCCAAGCCCGGTTGCAATTGCAACGGACAATGAGGCGAATAGGGAGGCGCTCTTACTTGTTTCAATACTCCGGCGTTGTAATAACGGAAGGAAAAGGCCAAGGATGATACATCGGGGGTGCGCACGTCAGAGATGGACGCCGCAACGAAGGGAACAGTGACGCCGCGCCTACATTGTGAACGGAGGGAGTATCCGTTTTTCGGCGTGGATTGAGAATTGGGGTGGCAAATGTCGCCCGGGGAATTTGTCCATCTATGCCACCGATTGAGCACCAACAACCGCGCGCGATCGACTTGAGCTACGACCACACACGCGCACCTGCTCTCTCGGTCTCGGGAAAGCAGTGGAGTTAGAGTAGTGGGTTAGGCTCAGGATTCCGCGTTGCTAATCTCGGCTTATCTTTTTGACCAAGATGCACATTTTCTGTGGCTGCTGTCCGTGCCAATTTCAGACGATGGATATGGTCGGATAGTCTCTTTTTTTTTTTGCACAGGGGTCGGTCCCGAAGGTGCACCTGTTCTGTGGTTGCTGTCCATGCCAATTTCAGAAGATGGCTATGGTCGGATGGTCAATGCAGTGGACAGCGATAAAGCCACCGATCGGTATCATGAAATTTTACGGAATTGCTTATGAACGCGCGGCGCGCGACGCGTGGTGGGTCCCACCCACCTTCTTACTCCCCAACGGTGACGGTGGCCAGCCGAGGCTGGGCGCGGCGGTGGCGAGCCGAAAACTTAACTTGGGGGTGCGGGGGTGGTGATCGCCAGCGCCGGAGAAGAGGACGGGGTTAGAGGGATGCCCGGGGCGGCGGAGGAGGAGAACGGGGGCAGACGGCGGTTAGACCGGCGGTGGCTGCGGAGGTGCTGCGGCGGGTCGTTTCCCTTTCTGGCTGCAAAATCTTGTAGGAACGTGCGAAAACTAGACCTCCCGGGAAGTTTTACTGTGCCAGGATGCTTTCTTCAGCTTGTTTGCCTGGGTTTAACTTCTGATGTGGTACATTTTATGACATGCTTTGCGATTTTCTAAATTCATTTTGGATAGCATGATTGCACCCTATCTTTCTTTTTCTTTTTTTGCATACTGTGGTAACTTGTGATTGGTAAGTTAAAAGCAAATGAGATGCTCCGTGCCATACCAATTTTGTATTCAAGTTCATGGCACTGGAGTTGGATGTCGAGCCTTGGAAAATTATGTTATATTTAAGAGTAGCAGTTGCGTCACATGGGTTTTTGTGTCATAAGGCCGTGATGCTACAAAACCAAGTGGAGATTTTTTTTTTTTTTTGGCTCCAGAGCTCTAGTGCTCCCTCCTATTTAAAAAAAATTAAAAATCATATTAATATGTTTTAAACAATTCTAAATAAATGGAGGTAGCCAATGACATATCCCACAAACTTGTAAAATATCAATTACAAATACGTTGTATTTTGAGCTACACAAAAATAAAAATAAAACGTCGATCTGAGTATGCATATTTTCAAATCTCCCAGTTTTATGAGATTTGTTATTTTGTTTAGCCCAAAATATGAAGTATCTCAAATTGAAAATTTACATGTTCGTGGGATATATCATAAGCTACATCTGTATTTTATTTCATAATTTTTTGAAACTCACAAATATGATTTTAGAACTTTTAAATAGGAGGCAACACTGGAGCCCAAGAGCCAAAAACACTTTCCGCACAAGACCTTCTTAGTAAAGAAACTTACATTATTTTTCTCTAACGAGAAAAAGAAGTTTATACACAGGATGTTCGCCAACAGTGTTCGGTAGCCCCATTTACAGCCAAATCTGTTGGCTGGAACTTGAATACAGCTGTGGTCCAAATCTACCGTGCCAGCCTTTTCTTCATCGTTGATAAAAGCTAAAGCTTGAAATCACAAAGTTTCCTCTTCCAAGGTAGCAGTGCTATAGTAGATAAACTTCGCCGACAAGCTTCCATGTTCTTTCTTCACAGTTTCACCGACTTCCCTGGATCCGTTGCCACGGACCCACGTCTCTCTGGCCTGACCACACGACGCGATCACACCAGCGCGGCCATGATCGAGAACAAGCACATGTTCCGTAGTGCCATGCAGAGTTTTGGATGCCGAAAACATTACCTCACAAATTGTTGTGCGGGTATGCCTGCAGAACGAAGTTCATGTCTGAACCGTACATGTCCTAGTGATTGTTGCTTGTACCAGCGGCGGTTTCGGTCATAGCGGTAACATTCAGGGGACTTCCGTATTGGTGGTGCTTTTACTGTCTAAGTCTCGAAATTCAGGGTGAAAATGTTAGGTCTAACCTTTATTGGTTGTACCTGATAGTGATGATCCTCGTGGAAGGCATTGTTTGGAGAATTTGGATTTTCTTCTGCGTAAAAACCTACAATTTTTATTGGGCGACAACAATATTTGGGCACTGTTCCCTTCTTATAGGTGTTGCTTTTGAAAAACCTGTTTTGTAATCTTGTCTGTTGTTTGCACAAGCGATTGGTTGATCTTTTTTTAGTTGTGTGCATCATTAATGTTTATGTTGGTTTTTTATATTATTATATTCCCTTTATTAATTAAACTTTTTTGCCACGTCTTCAGATTTTTACGAAACTTTTAAATAGTTTTTAAAAATTTTAAAACTAGACGAGATTATTGAAACTCGAGAGCACCAAATCTCCGCTCTTTCCGCCCTTGCCCGTCTCGTTCTCCCAAAACCCTCCCCAACAAGATAAGAGGGTCGATCGAGCACCCTTTGCTGTATACGTAATCCTCACCGCCGGTAGTGTAGCATATCATACGTATCACTAGCTACGCTACGCGGAGGCGCCCCGAAGCGACAACGCCGTTGTTTTTTTTTTTTTTTGATTTTTAGCGACAACGCCGTTGTTGACCCGGGCAGCAGAGGTGGTGGTGCTAGCCTAGTGGTGATAGATCGACAAGCGACAACGCCGGCCGGTCACGGCACACGACGCCTGTCTGTGAGTCTGTCGGTGTGGCACCCAGTGCGTAAGAGCCGGCTCCATTTTTTCTAATCTTTGTTTTCTTTACTAGTTTCTGCGAGGCCAATGCCAATGCCAAGGGCACATGGATGGACTTGTACGGCCAGTGATATGAAACGTCGCTGCAGCAAGTAAAGCAAGATAGATAGATGTAACTATTCCGTTCATAAAAGATGTCTCGACTTTGTCAAAATTTATATGTATATAGACATACTTTAGTGCGTATATACATGTAAATTTAGAGAAAGTTGATACATCATTTCAGGACGGAGGGAGAATTTTTTAGAAGAAGGAAAAAGAAAAACAGAGCAAGGAAGGAAGGAAGATGTGTGTGCATTACTCCCTCCCACGGCCCACCCCATTCATCCATGCCGTGTGTACCACCGAACCATCACGCCGCCACCATTAACTACTGCTACCATAGCAGCAGCAGGAGGAGTAAATTCCTTCTTGATGGCTTGAATTATCATTCTCCTCTCGAACTGATCCAGTTCATATATATCGTTTTCACCGCGATCGCAACCCGCACGCACGGCACGGATGCGGGGCGCCATTGTTGCCGTTGCTTGCAAGTAGCAGCAAACCGCACGCCGCCGGAGCAGGGAGAAGAAGCTCAAAAACCTTTTTAATCGCGGTGGCAGAGGAGGAGGAGGGGCACGGCACCACCACCACCACCACCACCACCGCAACCGCGAGAGCCGAGAAAGAAAGGCAGATAGCGAGGCGTTTCCGTTTGTTTGCGCGCGCGGGGGGTATTAAACTAGTGTGCTCGCTCTGCTCCGTTTAATCCATTTCGCCCGGGAAGCCAAGCCACACACGCCCAAGCACCGAGCTAGCTATTTTCCCTTTTTTTTCTGCACCGCTCCCCACCGAGCAACTCCATCGTCCTCACTCCACGACCTTGGCTAGTACACCGAACGCCATAATCGCATATACAGAGGAGGCGTTGTCTTCCGTGCGTCTTCTGGGGGGCGGCAAGCAATGGCGGCAGTCGGCGCGCTGCTCCTCGTCGTCGCGGTGCTCTGCTTGGCGGGGTCGTCGTCGGCGACCAACGTGACGTACGACCACCGGGCGATAGTCATCGACGGCGTGCGCCGCGTGCTCGTCTCCGGCTCCATCCACTACCCGCGGAGCACCCCCGACGTACGCCCGTCCCTTCTTTCTTTCTCTGCGCTCTGTTTTTTGTTTTCGAGCCCGGCCTCCTCGGCTCCTCCTCTGTTCCACGCCGTGTCCGGCCGAGCTGACACTCACGTCGCCATGGTTGCCTGCAGATGTGGCCGGGGCTGATGCAGAAGGCCAAGGACGGCGGCCTGGACGTCGTCGAGACCTACGTCTTCTGGGACGTCCACGAGCCCGTCAGGGGACAGGCACGTTCTCCGCTCCATACCGGCCATCAACCTCTCCCTCTCATACTATTCTCTAGCATTATATTTTCTTCTTCTTTTTTTCATCATCTCCTCCAGCTAGTCACCATGTGTCAAAGGGCGTTGCTTGCTTCCCCTGCACCCTACGCTTTATTCTTCTCACTCACTCACTCGAACTCGTAACATTTATCTAAAAAATGCTCCGAAGTTTACATTTTATCCAAAAAATGGAAGATAATACTTCGAAGTTTACACTCTGGATATCTGTTAGTCCTTACAAATTCATAATTCTGACGGATATATACGAACTGGAACGCGACAGTACGACTTCGAGGGAAGGAATGACCTGGTGAGGTTCATCAAGGCCGCCGCCGACGCCGGCCTCTACGTGCACCTCAGGATCGGCCCCTACGTCTGCGCCGAGTGGAACTACGGGTAATTAAGCCTGACGACATGATATAGCCATCTCACCTCGCTCTGCATTTCCGGTCTCCGTCTTCAGTTTCGTCAGTAGGAGCTAGCCCCCGGCCGAGCTGATGTGTCGTTGATTGCAGCGGCTTCCCGCTATGGCTGCACTTCATCCCGGGGATCAAGTTCCGCACCGACAACGAGCCTTTCAAGGTAAGTGACATACATAGTGTGCAATGCAGCTTGATCGATCAATGAGCGAGTGAATGATTCAGTGGGCCTTGTGCAGGCGGAGATGCAGCGGTTCACGGAGAAGGTGGTGGCCACGATGAAGGGCGCGGGGCTGTACGCATCGCAGGGCGGGCCGATCATCCTGTCGCAGATCGAGAACGAGTACGGCAACATCGACTCCTTCTACGGCGCGGCGGCGAAGCCCTACATCCGGTGGGCCGCCGGGATGGCCGTCGCGCTCGACACCGGCGTGCCGTGGGTCATGTGCCAGCAGGACGACGCGCCGGACCCCATCGTTCGTAACCCTTCTTCACCTTTCATCTTTCAGACCATCGACGATCCTGTGATCGATTATATATTAGCAAACGGAGCAAGGTGAACTGAACGGTGAAGCGTGACTCTGCAGATCAACACGTGCAATGGGTTCTACTGCGACCAGTTCACGCCCAACTCCAACAGCAAGCCCAAGCTGTGGACGGAGAACTGGAGCGGCTGGTTCCTCTCCTTCGGCGGCGCAGTGCCATACCGGCCGGCGGAGGACCTCGCCTTCGCCGTCGCGCGATTCTACCAGCGCGGCGGCACCTTGCAGAACTACTACATGGTACAGGACGCAAGCTTGCTTTGCACGCGTTTTACACTACCTTCTTGCCTGCCTGCCTGCCTGCCTGCCTGCCTGCCTGACATCTGGGTCTCGAATTTGACGGCAGTACCATGGAGGGACCAACTTCGGCCGGAGCTCGGGAGGGCCCTTCATCGCCACGAGCTACGACTACGACGCCCCCATCGACGAGTACGGTAAGCGTCCGTCTTCTTGAGCTATCCACGTCTTGTTCATTTATATTAGCTCCTGAACTACGAGAAGAGCTTCAGTTTAGCTCAGGAGGCACCGTCTCTTGGACATCTTTGGGGGCTGATGTCCAATTGCCGATATGTGGCTCTCGTGAAAACATTGGGATGCCTGATGAATGCCTGCTGCTGACCGAATATTTGCCTCTGGCTACTGAAACCAATCACGTCCACAAACGAAAAAACACGCGCACTAGGACTGCACTCCATTACGCCAGTATCCAGGGCCTTATGGAGTTCAGGCACGCGACTTCTCACTGAAAAACAGTAGAGCATATGACCAAACTTGAGGATCACTGGCGAATAGGGGTCCATAATATAACATTGAAACTCTAGTGTATTTGCTGACAATGCATTTGCCCTGATTCGAATGTGTGATTCAGGTCTAGTGAGGCAGCCAAAGTGGGGACACTTGAGGGATGTGCACAAGGCTATAAAGATGTGCGAACCTGCACTCATAGCAACTGATCCATCATACATGTCTCTGGGTCAAAATGCTGAGGTATGCGATCCGCTTTTCCAAAAGCAACTTTTATTTAAAGGAAAAGAAAGATAAATCAATCAAGTTGCAAAGGCATAAATGGAGCAGATCTTGTTCAGGAATAAATTGAGAGTACCTTTATATGCTTAATGATATCTGCATTCGTCTGTCTTCAGGCGCACGTATACAAGGCTGGTTCAGTATGCGCGGCTTTCCTCGCCAATATGGACACTCAGTCTGACAAAACTGTCACCTTCAATGGCAAGGCATATAAACTCCCTGCCTGGTCTGTCAGCATCCTTCCTGACTGCAAGAATGTGGTACTCAACACTGCTCAGGTATGTGCATTCCTTGTTTAAGACAAAGCTGCATTTGTGGAAAAACATTGACCTCAGGTCTGATTCTGGTACACATCGTTTGCTCCCGCTCAGATCAATTCTCAGGTGACATCTACACAAATGATAAGCATGGGGTCCAGCACTGAAGCATCTGATGGTTCGTCCATCGAAGCAGAACTCGCTTTGTCTGGCTGGAGCTACGCCATAGAACCCGTTGGCATCACAAAGGAGAATACACTGACGAAGCCAGGACTGATGGATCAGATTAACACCACGGCAGATGCCAGCGATTTCCTGTGGTACTCAACAAGGTACAGGATTGCACATCTAGCTGTAATTTTGCAAATGGTAATCAGTAAACTGGCAGCGACACATTTAATCAACAATTTCTACTTGTACAGTGTCGTCGTTAATGGCGGTGAACCCTATCTGAACGGCAGTCAGTCCAATCTGCTTGTCAAATCACTTGGGCATGTTCTTCAGGTCTACATCAATGGCAAATTGGCAGGTAATGCATAAGACGACAATGCAAACTCATTCAGATGGCATTTTGGATCGTCACGTTAATTATCAATATCAATCTTTCATACGTTAGGTGTATTGTGTACTGAAATGCGAGTGTTAAAATCTTACCAGGGAGCAGTAAGGGTACTGCTAGTAGCTCCCTGATCTCATTGACAACACCAATTACACTTGTACCTGGGAAGAACAAAATAGATCTTCTGAGCACAACAGTTGGCCTGACGGTAAGTCAATCTCCACTCTACTACTTTTTCTGTACAATTTTACTTTGAAAATTTGATATGGGTATTCATAAATGTAAACCACATCTGATCTAATACGAAGTTACAAACACTGTTCTTCCTCAACTCCCCCTGTTACTTCAGAACTATGGTGCATTTTTTGACCTGGTTGGTGCTGGAATTACTGGCCCAGTAAAGCTGAGTGGACCAAATGGTGCACTCGATCTTTCTTCTACAGAATGGACATACCAGGTGTGTACACAGTAATCTACTTTTGAGTTAAGCAACTACTGGCAAGTATTGTTTTCAAATCCCTTAATAGCGTGGGTGAACCTTTGTGTAGTAACAGTATTATTGGTTTTTCCTTGTCAAAATATGTGCCACTCCAGATTGGACTCAAAGGGGAAGACTTGCATCTGTATAATCCTTCAGAGGTCTCTCCAGAATGGGTATCAGACAACGCTTACCCAACTAATCAACCATTGATCTGGTACAAGGTCAGTATGATCCTCTGACCCAAAAACTATGCTAGTAGCTTTGCTGTTCGAGTACATGTATGAGTATGAGCTCAGTAGTTCACAAATGAACATTGTATCTATGTGGATCATGTATTACATGAAAATTTTACTTTGGAATCAACACACTAACTGCAATACTCCAAACACAGACCAAATTCACGCCTCCTGCAGGCGATGATCCTGTTGCCATAGACTTCACGGGAATGGGGAAAGGTGAGGCATGGGTGAATGGACAGAGTATTGGTCGCTACTGGCCAACAAATCTCGCTCCACAAAGCGGCTGTGTTAATTCATGCAACTACAGAGGAGCTTACACTTCAAGCAAATGCCAGAAGAAATGTGGGCAGCCATCACAGACCTTGTAAGAATCCTGTCCAAGAAAATCCATAGTGTATGACGTTTCTACAGGCAGAACCTATTCTGATGTTATGTTATCGTAGATTCTCATTGCAGAACAAAAAATATTGTCATAGACTCATAAATAAGGTTTAAGCACTCTTTCGAAGAAATAGCATTTAGGTGTTCACAACATTTCTTTTACTTTGAAATCACAGTAATTCTATATTGGTCACTCATCAGTACTAAAAAATGAAGGCCAGATGGTTTCGGATTGAATTTAGGACCACCATCATAACACTGAAAATTTAATGGGCTTTCGTCTTGGTGCAAGAAACATATGAACTGCTAGAATTAAATAACTAATTCAATGTATTACCTTGATAAACAGGTATCATGTACCCCGTTCGTTTCTGCAACCAGGCAGCAATGATCTAGTCCTTTTCGAGCAGTTTGGTGGTGACCCAAGCAAGATATCCTTCACGACTAAGCAGACAGCAAGTGTATGCGCACACGTCTCCGAGGATCATCCTGACCAAATCGATAGCTGGATTTCTCCCCAGCAGAAGATGCAGAGGTCAGGGCCAGCACTTCGTCTAGAGTGCCCCAAAGCAGGCCAGGTCATCAACAGTATCAAGTTTGCAAGCTTTGGAACACCAAGTGGCACCTGTGGGAACTACAACCATGGTGAATGCAGCAGCTCTCAGGCTCTCGCAGTCGCTCAGGAGGTAACTCCAATCTGTTCCACTTCCACACTTGCCATGTCTTTTTGTAGTCTTTTTCTTGAACTGACAATGTCGCGGGAAACTCCACAGGCCTGCGTCGGGGTGAGCAGTTGCAGTGTGCCAGTATCAGCAAAAAACTTTGGAGATCCATGTATAGGAGTCACAAAAAGCCTTGTGGTCGAAGCTGCATGCTCATGACATGTTTGATAAATGGTTGTCAGTAGGAGGTAAAAAAGCAGATTGAGGGGGCGAAACCAGAACCCTCCTCTGTGTAGACAAGCAGGCAAGAAAGAATAATGTTCCAGAAATGCTGGTGAAAGAGAATAAATATTCCCAAAATCTAGTGGAGCCAAGCAAGCCATTAAATTGTGTGCTTAGAGTGAGTTGTACCTGTTAGCATGACCGATCTACACATTTTTACAATATATTCTTTTACAATGTTAGAGATAATTCAATCAGCACAAGCACACGTTTGTCTGTTGAATGTGAACTTTCGTCACGCCCAGAAGTAACACCGACACCTGAAACATTAGATACTAACTAAGGTGTGTCAAAAAGCATCTGATACTCTGAAGTCTAAACTCTAAACAAAGAGCTCCTGTGCGTGCAGAGTCACCTGAAACTGTCTTGCTGTAGATACCATACAGTTTGAAACAGCTCAAGAGTGCGACTTGCCGAAGGTCTGAAACACTTCAGACGCACATTAAGTTTGCCATCATCTTGGTTTTTCTTGCAGCATTTCACTTCAACCCTTAAAAGTCACTCTGTAGGTCCAATCTTCATGATCGGGTGGATACTTGCAGTTTCACAGATTGATGGAGACCACGAATCCAGGAGACCAGGACAACCCACCTACAACATGTTTCAAACGAGAATGATGAAAGAACAGAGAAGAGACAGCAAATTTGAACATCCAAGCTCCCAAGGAATTATATGAGCCCCCACAAAGCCAATATATGCAATGTCGACTAACAGATCATCAATAACTCACGAACGAACAGTATGAATCAAACAAAGAAAATACCATAGGCTTGGATCATACGGATATTCAAATATGCAAGGCCACTGATCTAACAAATCATCAATAAGTCACAGTCAAACGGTCTGAATCAAACAAAGAAAATACAACAGGCTTGGATCATATGGATATTCAAATTATGTCTTCCCAAAGATCAAAGTTAGCATCCCATCACTGGGCGTGGGGACGTGAAGCTTCTACCATGAAAATATACCTCTAACTTAACCATGAAGAATAACAAGCTTACACTACAAGAAACATTTCGGTTTCACTAATATCTAACCAACTGCGTCCCAGAAGCTGCACACCACAACGAATAAGGTTCAAAGCAGTTAACCTGCATCAAATCTTGAAAGCACAAGGCATACAATGCAATGCAGCTCAAGCCAGAACATAAATCATCCCCAGAGGCATAACGTTCAAATAACCAGATGGCCAAGATTCTTACTATCTATCAACAATATGCACAGAAAAATGCCATCCAAGGCCAGCTACAACTGCCAAACAGAAAGAATTGTACAAGAGAGCTACCAGCCCAGCAGTCAATGATTGATCTGCAATTAGTACAAACTAGATGATTAGTTGTACTGCCTGCTCTAAGAACATATGTATCAACATACAATAAGGTTGTCTCCTCTACGAACATAAAAATGTTACAGCAGTAGACGATTGAACTACCCCACATGCATTCCACCTCCCATGAAATAAGTATTGGTTTCCACATTGGGCCTCTTATTTGAGTCCATCACCTGATCTCTCATATCGAGGAGTTGTTTGGAATGGTAAACTGCTGGGTGCTGATGCATTTGCATGAAATCGGTTGCAGCCATCGGCAAAGAGCCACTCTCCAGGTTTACATTCACCAAATCGAAAGTGTGCATTCCGTCATCCTGACCACTGGATACCATGTTCATATCCACTCTTGTGTCGCCCTGTATCAAGTGAGGGGATGCCATGTTCATGTCAACTCTAGTGTCCCCATGTATCAGGTGAGGGGATGCCATGTTCATATCAACTCTTCTGTCCCCGTGTATCAGTGTGGGACGTCATGTTCATATCAACTCTCCTGTCCCCGTGTATCAGGTGTGGGGATGCCAGGTTCATATCAACTCTTCTGTCACTTTGTATAAAGTGTGGCAAGCCCAGGTTCCTGTCGACTCTCCTGTCCCCCTGTATCAGGTGAGGTGCCGCCATATTCATGTCGACTCCTCTCTCCCGCTGCATCAAGTGAGGGGATGCCATGTTCATGTCAATTCTTCCCTCTCCACGGATAAGGTGGGGTGTTTGCATTTCCATATCTACTCTTCTGTCCCCATGAATCAGAGATGTGGTGTTTGATGTCATGTTATCCCCATGAACCAGGGCTCCTGTGTTTAACGTCATATTTGCATCAACCCTTCTGTCCCCATGAATGGCGGATGTGGTGTTTGATGTCATGTTCACATCGACTATTCTTTCAGCGGACACCTGACCAGTTACTGACATATTTACATCGACCCGCTGATCTACTTGCTGGGTTTGGCCAGGCCTAACCAGTTTGTCCTTTGCTTCTTTCATGACTGACAACACAAACTCCTTTAACTCAGGTTCTCTAGCCCCAATGTTGATAACATCTTCTAAATATTCATGGCCACGCACATAGAGATCATCAAAAATGCTCAGATCTCTCTGTAATGCTACAGAGCTGGAGCTTGCAGACACGGGAAGTATTCTAAAGTCCTTCCTCCAGCGGTTGAGGATGTACTTTGATGGCAGCATCAACACATTCTCTTGCTTCAGAACAGACAGAGCATGGCTGCAAAGAATGCCCCGTGATGGAAAGGACCGACAAATGCACCAAACATCCTTGTCAGAATTGTTGTAGACAACCGTATAGTCAACCTTCTTGCCCTGTATTAACTCGCTGACCATGTAGGTGATTGAATTCCCACTCCTATCTGCCTCTTTACAAATCACATGCATCAATTGCTTGATCTCATCTTGGAATGCCTGAAACATGGGAACTGTGTAGAGCTCCACCAGCTGCTCCTCAAATGGTAATCCTGACAGCAAAGTGAGCCTAGAATAATAGGAGCGCAAATCATCATATGCTTCCCTTTCCAGCTTCCCTTTGAGGGTAGTCTCATATTGCTCAAGGAAAACTGGTAAGGTAGTTTTAGTTGTCACAACACCATCAAAGTATGGATCTGGTTTTTCGACCTTCCTGATAGCAGATGTGCCAGCCCAAAACGAATGATTGACATAACCAGGAGCCCACTGCTTCCGGCAGCTGTACAGTGCGGAGAACCATTCATTATCTTTGAGCTTGTAATGCTCAACCATGGCCCCCCACTCTTTCTCAAAGTCAGTAAGAGTGACCGTGTCATAAACAACCTCCCTAAATTTCGAAGAAATGCCTCTTTCTCATGTGTACGTCCCACGTTTTCTTGGAGCTTCTTCAAGATGTGCCAAAAGCAGAAACGGTGCCTTGTATTTGGCAACACCTCGGCCACAGCCTTTGCCACAGCATCTGAATAGCTGGTTGTAATCGCCTCTGGTGGCTTGCCATTCATACAGCTCAGCCACCTCTTCAACAACCAAACATAGTTCTCTTTACTGTCGTTGGAGAGCAGAGCACAGCCAAGTAGCACAAGATGGCCATGGTTGTTCACCCCAAGGAGTGTGACCAGAGGGAGGCTAGCATGAGAGTGCTGTAAGTACATCACATCAAGTGTAACGACATCACCAAAGTAGCGGTACTGCGCCTGAGACCTCGTATCTGTCCAGAAAAAGTTCTTGAGGCGACCTTCCTGATCAAGATCCCAGCTGTGAATTAAGTTTGGTTTCTTTTCCTGCATCATTTCAATGAACTTCTTCAGTGCAATGAGGTCATCCTCCCCAAAGCGCTGCACGATACTGTCGGTTCTGCTAAACCTCAACCCACCAACACCAGTTCCACCACTGACAGTCCGCTTGGGGCGAGTCGGGAACTTCCTGGTCTCAGCAATTTCACTCAACGACTTCTCCACCATCTCATCCATCTCATCGGTAATCTTGGCCTTCTTCTTGGCTGACTCGGGCATCTCCCGATAGGCCTTCAAGAACCTGACCATATCAGGTGAACAAGGATGGTTATGCTCCAAGTCAACAAACTCCACCTTCCACCTATCGTTCACCCTGTTGTCACGGATAATCATCATCGACTTGCATCCAGTCTTCTCAGTGTGGCACGCCGCGCCCGTTTCTCCTTGCTGGCTGCCGCCCCACGCTTGCTGCGGAGTGGGTAGCGGGTACCTGGAGCTTCCGACGGGGCAGCGCCTTCCCGGGGCCTGCCACCTTGGGTGCAGGCGAAGGTGGAGCGGTAGCGGATCCCCTCGTAGTTGTGGCAGGTGCGGCGCACGGCGTGGAACCCCGTCCGGAAGGCGTAGGCCTTGTAGAGCGAGAATGCGTCGTCGACGGAGTCGAACACGCCCATCCGCGGCACGAGGGCCTCCTCGAGCGTGCGCGGCACGAAGTCCTCGTCCCCTCGCCGCTGCCGTCCGCCTCGTCGTCGGAGTTGACGAGCACCACCTCGTCCACGCCCTCCTCCACCTCCTCCTCATCCTCCTCCTCGTCCGCGGGGTCGGCGTTGAGATCGTCGGCGATCTCATCCTTGACCCGCCTGGCCGCCTCCTGCTCGTAGCTAGGGTTTTGCGACCGGGTGGCGCGGGAGGCGCGAGGCCGCTCGGAAGGCTCCACCATGACTGTGACTGGCCCGCGCATTCGCGGCCACTAGCGACGCCACCCCGAAACCAAAAGTATTAACACTAGAGGTACAGGGCGCGGATACCTCGGGGTGCGAAATGGCTAGGGTTCGGGGCGGGCAGCGGTACGGGGGCACTCGGGAGGGAGGCGGGGATGGAGTGGTGGTGCGCGAGCTCGGGAGGGCCGTCGATCTGGCCGGGCTGATGGGCTTGGGGACGTCGCCGGGGAAGAGAAGGGAAATTTGGGGGTCGGCTGGAGTTGCTTCTGGGGCGGAGAAAGTAGAGAGATGGAGGAGGAGGACGATATTTTTTCTGGGTGAGCTTACGGATTTGCTCTGAGAGGAGCTTGGGGACGTGGCAGACGGGAGAGATGGCGGATCGACGGGTGGAGGAGGCTGACACATGGCCCGCTTTGGCCTTCCTTGTGTATGAAGAGCGAAATTTGTGTGGATTTTGGCTGTGGATCCAGTTCGTTTTAGGTGCTGGCAATGTTTGTTTTTTTTGCTATTCACAAAGAATATGCACAAATCTCTTTGTGTTCTGATGCATCCGCTTGTGCAAGAGAAAGTTCATTCATATGTTGAACATAATAGACTGACATCGTTTCATACGATATTTCTGCATAAAGGTTGTATTATTGTGTTCTGGATAACTTCACGCCCTTTTGGCATGTAAATTAATGACTCAACACTTGCATTCGCAGAGTTGCACCTCATTCCTTATGCAATGAGATGTATGCAATGTCGGTTATCATATTTGAAACGCGTTATCTCTAGTTTTCAAACTTCTATCATTTCACTAGTATTACTCCTAGAAAAGTAATATTGTTTTACTTTATCGAGAGCTATAATAGGTTTCTGCTCTAAAATTGAATATTCATTTACCACATATATTGAAAAATCAAATTTGGTGCCTAGAGGGGGTGAATATGAGGCTCAATTTTTTCATTAATTTTGTTTTATTTTAGAGATAATTACAGATAACGGAGATGCTCCTAAAATACAACTAGATGAACAATTTTATACGAAGAGATACACGATAACAACAAGTAAAGGAGAGGAACAAAATAACTCAAGTAGAATGAGACAAAGACACGATGTTGTATCCCGAGGTTAAACTCCTTGGCTCTTGGGGAGACTCTAATATCCACTAGAGAGGCATGGTAAACTGAACTCACACGATCCCTTGCAAAATCTATAGCCTTCTTCTCTAGAGTTGTCAGAATCATGATTCCGAATCGGATCGGAACCTAGGAACATGACACGTAGGATCACAACTTTCAGAATCGTAAAATCTTAGATTGTCCCTAGTAAAATCGTAGAATCGTTTCACTCAAGTTGGGTCGTACAGTCGTAAAATCTCATGGTAGAATCACGATTCTAACAACTATATATGTTCTTCTCCCTTGAAATCGCCAAACCAAAACGAGAGTCCTTCCATTATGGGGATCTTGAGGTGATCATTTTGAAAGGATACCTCTTCTTATGTGTGCACACGCACCATGAGATGCAAATATCCAACAATTATTACAACGTAATTATGAATCGTAAAATGCTACGGTGATTAACCTCACATAGATTTACGCGAGCATCCCCCAAATCATGATACAAATCCTCTACCAGATAAAAATCGCCACCTCTACCAGGATTGAGCACCTAATTAAAAGTTATTAGTTAAGGTGAACATGCATTCTTTCTCATCTTTTCTCGTAAGCATCTTTTCCCATATCCCTTAGCACTACGTATAGGAGTTAAAAACATCAAGTTCTAAGCTTAGTGGTGGTGCCAAGTTTTTCGAGAACTAACGCCTGCTTAGCATCTAAGGATGCGGACGCTCTAAGACTAGTCACAATGGGTGGTAATATAGGAGTAACATCAGCGCCACGTAGGCAAAAAAATCTGATGTGGCAGGTAATTAATGAGGAGAGAGATGGTTGTGGTACCTAATAAACAAGATGTGTGTACAACCTAATAAATAAACTTATGCATAACACTACACAAATATTAGTCCCCACTGTGGAGATAGTAACTTAGAGTAGTAACATATGCATATTAGTAGTCTAACTTACTCCCCATTGTGAGTAGCCTAATAACCATTGGTTGTGTGTACTTTATGTTGAAAACTTTTTTTTTTTGAGAAACATAGTACAGACGCAGACGCTCACAAACACGCACGTACAAATACCCCTATGAACGCACGCACGCAAACCCTACCCCTATGAGCACCTCCGAGAGACTGGTCCGGCAGATCTTGAGGTTGACGAAGTCACCACGGGCGCCTCGCTGTTGACGGGCACGTCACCTACCGTTGAAAGCATAGCGCCGGTTAAATCCTGGAAAATCCAGAAAAATGCGAGCACCCATGCCAAGTCTGGGACTTGAACCTGGGTGGACCGGTTCCACCACAAGGAACCAAACCAGCTGAGCTAGGCTCAGCTCGCACTTTATGTTGAAAGCTCTCACAACTACTCCCTCCGTTCCCAAATATAAGATGTTTTAGATTTTGTCCACATACACATGCACACAAATGTATCTAGATACATTTCATGTGTATATTCACTCATGTGTGTATGTATCTAGACAACATGTGTAACATCTAAAACATCTTATATTTAGGAATGGAGGGAGTATCTATGGGAGAAATATACAATTAGTTTATGAGAAATATACGAAGATGGTTTGTGTGTCAAAGCTACTAGTCCTGAACGATTGTAATACTTACCTTTTAATCTATCGATTTAGCCTTTTCGTTTGTGGAGAAAAGCTTCATCAAATCAAAGAGAGAAAATACAAAAAGATGTAAGACGACGTCTCGCACGCACATTTTGTCCTTGAATTTCATTAACGGTATCGTTCGTGTTGTGGAAAGTCGAGAGGTGCGGCGTACCTTGTCTCGAGATTAGCAGTGGCCTCAAATCTGACTTTTTTTTTTGGTGACGAGGGTCGAGGGGCTCAAACCTGCCATTGGGTAACTGGTATGGTAGTGTCTCATGATCGATCGCTTTGGGCTCCAGGCTTGTCCTCGTTGCCGTCGAATCCGACAGCAAGTGTTTATCTAGTCAAGTAGGGACCTAACCTAACCTAACCCCACTTTGGACGCTAACCAAGCCAGGTAAATGAGTGCGAAACATGCCACTACAAAAGGCGTGTCATCAATTAGAGGAGTACCCACAGTTTCAGGTTTAATCAACCATCACATCCATCGACTGACGGCAGAACAGTACTGCTCAATGACCTCGAGCAGATCGCTCAATTATTAGCATAGAATATGTATCGTGCAAAACTGTTTTCCTTGCAGGAATCGTGCAATTGTAGAAGAGCTTTATGCCAAACCAAACAAGGCATATATATTTATGTACTCCCTCCGATCTATATTAGTGGGCATAGTTTTGTCTAAATTCATATGTATCTAGTTAAGTATTTAGACTAGATACATGTGTATCTAGACAAAGTTGTGCCCACTAATATGGATCGGAGGTAGTATTTATTTTCTTTGTCATTAGTTTGAAGCCCGCTAGCAAAAGCAGAACAGGGACACCTCTGGTTACGCTCAAACCTGACCACTACCACTCCCCACTACGAAAACCTCTTTTTCCAAAAAGCTTACAAAAGGAGCATTAGAATTGTTGTCACTTGACAACTAGCCCCTCCGTTTTGAATTTGCCGAGGAGAGCTTCGTCAGAAGGTGAGGGTACCTTGACCTTGTTGAACTTTTTCGGTGGGACTGGTTATGGAATTTAGAAAAGAATGGATAGAAAAATGCGGGAGAGGCGTTTTGGCTTCCGGGTGCATACGCTCCTGTTACGTGTTTCAAAATTTAAACAAATATGAAATCGCTTTGAAAAAATCTGAAAAATTTGGGCACAAACATATACAAGTTTTCAACATTCGTGTAAAATGGCGGACTGAAATAGCACTTTTTGTGGTCTGTGCAAAAAAAAAAAAATCTGTGCCCTAAAAAATGTATTTTCAAATCTCATTTCGGTCATAGATTTTGTCTTTTTTGCACAGAACTCAGAAAGTCTCATTTTCTTCCGCAATTTTGCACACATGTTGCATACTTATATATGTTTGTGCCCAATTTTTTTTAGATTTTTTCGAAATGTTTTCATATTTTTAAATTTTAAACAAAATAACAGGAGCATATGATCCCGGGAGCCAAAGTGAATTTAAAAATGCGAAATATATAATTACTCTCACTTTCTTCTTCTAGAGAAGAAAACAAGACACTACCTCTTACTTATATAGTTTTCTTCTTGTATTTACACAACAATTTCGATCTGTGTCCTAACACACACAAGGCTAGCAAAGCAACGTCACTTTCCGAACATGGTATACCAAATTTCTGCCAGACTATGAACACTCATGTCGGCTGGAAAAATGTATTTACATTCCCGGGGGATACCTTATAAATACACTCTAAGGAACTTATGTTCAATAGATATAGTGATCGAACACACATTCACTTTGATACACACGAGACCTAAAATTTTGAAGCACAAAAAAGGCTACTAATGTCGCTTTTTCCCGAAACGGGGCAAAGGGGTTTGCCCTATGTCATTCATTAAGAAGAGCCCACAAACAAGCTCAAGAGACCAATAAGAAAAAAATAGTGAAATTGACTACCCTCTGATACGTCTCCAACGTATCTATAATTTCTGATGTTCCATGCTTATATTATACCAATTGCTACATGTTTTATATACACTTCATATCACTTTTATGCATTTTCTGGGACTAACCTATTAACAAGATGCCACAGTGCCAGTTCCATGTTTTCTGCTGTTTTTGGTTTCAGAAAAGTACTTCTGCGAATATTCTCGGAATTGCACGAAACAAAAGGCCACGTCCCTATTTTTCCAGCACCGTCACGGAGTCCGAAGGAGAGACGAAGGAGGGCACCGAGGTGCCCAAACCACACCCAGGCGCGGGTGGGGCCCCTGCCGCGCCAGCTGGTGGTGTGGGCCCCTCGAGCCTCCACCGACGTTGCCCCTTCGCCTATATATTGCCTCAGACGCGAAAACCCTAAAAGGAGAAGCCATATTTCCAGAAGAGTTCCGCAGCGCCGCCGCCATCGACGACAAGTTTCGGGGGACAGAAGTCTCTGTTCCGGCACGCTGCCGGGACGGGGAATTGCCCCCGGAGTCATCTCCATCGACACCCGCCATCTTCATCGCCGCTGCTGACTCCCATGATGAGGAGGGAGTAGTTCTCCCCCGAGGCTGAGGGCTCTACCGGTAGCTATGTGGTTCATCTCTCTCTCCCATGGTGTGATCTTTATGTGATCGTGTGTATTGCTAGTATCGCTGAATACATTAATAATGTTTATGCTACTCAAGTGATTTTGTCTAGTTTCTGGAATCATTGTGACAACACGGTATCAAGGTGACAGTGTGGGTACTTGTGTGACTCTATGAATAATTTAGATATTTATCATGGCTTATTCTTGGGAACTGTGGTGTTTGTTTACTCAGACTTTGAGGAGTGCTTTTGCAGCCCTACACGTAGTACTCTTGTGTTATCAAGAAGGAGAATAATCCCGAGCAGTATTTACTTGTGTTCAGTTGTGCTAATCTAGTTGAATATGTAGATGTTACTCTTTATCTATTATGCACTCTATAGGTTACTTTAATATGAACTCCGGTACTCTCCACGGTGTGAAGGTGACAGTGTGCGCATCGTGTGTGATTCCTTTATGACGTTGTGGAGCTTGTTTACTCCGGCTTGAGGTGTGCTTTTGTAGCCCTACACAATGAATGGTGTTTGTTATCCAACAAGAGAGTGTTTAAGAGTAGCTTTTATTTATTCAGTTATGAGATCATTGTTGAGAGTGTCCACTAGTGAAAGTATGATCCCTAGGCCTTGTTTCTAAGCATTGAAACACCGTTACATCAAATTCTGCTACATGTTTGCTTGCTGCCATCTTTATTTCAGATTGCAGTTACTACTTATAATCATCCCTATCACTTGTATTTCACTATCTCTTCGCCGAACTAGTGCACCTATACATCTGACAAGTGTATTGGGTGTGTTGGGGACACAAGAGACTTCTTGTATCTTAATTGCAGGGTTGCTTGAGAGGGATATCTTTGACCTCTACCTCCCTGAGTTCGATAAACCTTGGGTGATTCACTTAAGGGAAACTTGCTGCTGTTCTACAAACCTCTGCTCTTGGAGGCCCAACACTGTCTACAAGAATAGAATCGTGCGTAGACATCACCCTCCGGCATGATGGAACCCAAATGTCGCACTCCGGCAATTTGCCAACTTGCTGCCTCCACTTTGATTTTGCACTTGATATCGTTCTGCATAGAGTTGATGTACCGAATTTTCTTACCGTTGCGCTCATTCCAAAACTCCCATGAGATAAGCATCATGATTGAAGATAACTCTTCTTCTCTCTCTGTGAGCATTAACCATAGAAAACCAACATTTTTTTACCGTAGCAAAGTTTGACCAAGCACGAGTGTGAGTGAGGGGTCAAAGTCAAACCAAAAATTCTCGCTAAACGCGAAGAGTGTATCTACACCTGAACATCATATGAGCCATCGACTCAGGCTCTCTTTTGCAAAGCTGACACAAACCATAATTTGGCCATCCTCTGCGTTGTAATCTGTTAGCCGTCCGAACTCGATCTTGAAAAATAAGCCACACAGAGAATTTATATTTCAAAGGGCCCCAATTGCTCCACACCATCTAATAATTACGGATGCCATACTATAGTTTTTTTTTGAGACATTATCCTCACCGGTATGGAAATCTACATGACGTGTACAGCGGGCCACCGTAGTCCGTAGGTCTACATCGGTCATGGCATTTTCACTCAAAAAATGCCAGGTTTGTGCACCTGTGTGCAAGAGTTTGCCAGCAGATTCAGAACCAGTAGTACTCCCTCCATTCCGGTTTATAGGATGTATTCCCAAAATCAGGTTTTTCCAAGAATAAGATGCAATTTAGGCAATTAATAAGTAATTAGGAGAGAGGAAATGGAAGGTAACCAATGCATACACACCAATTTGATCAATTAATGAGTAATTATGAGAGATAAAAGAAAGACAACTAATGCATGTCAGCAATTGTGCTATTCAAGGCATCAATAGTTAGCCACCTAGGTTGTAGAGAATTGCCAAAGGCATCCTATAAATCGGAATGGAGGGAGTACTCCCTATGTTCCTAAATATAATATGTTTTAACATTTTTTACAATCACATGTATCCACTTATTTTATTTCGCATCTATTTAACATGTGAAATATTTATAACATCTCATATTTAAAAACGGGGGAATACAATACAATACATATGTCATATAGGATGTTGAAAACGAGATGTAGGACTCTCACTACTGAACATGGTGTGGCCACACGCCCTCACCAACAATAGGCAGCTCGCAGCTACTCCCTCTGTTCCATTTTAATTGACTCACATATATCTAGATATGAATGTATCTAACACTAAAACATGTCTAGATGCATCCATATGTAGATATATATGAGTCAATTAAAATGGAACGGAGGGAGTACATAAACAGGAACAGCCGTTGGCATGCATTTCACGTGATTGACCTACAAATTCAGAACCAAAGGTTTATTCATTCACGTGGGGTTAAAATCTCGCACGCACATCCTACGGATTTCCAGCTCCGCCGAACCTCGCGCGCCGAATAACAGGCCCCGCGTGCGTGCGTGCTCCAAGAAGAAATCGAGAAGAATCGAGGGCCTAATCGTAGAAAAAATCGTGTCTTAACCACCGGGTGGGAAAAAAGGTATCAGAGGAAGATAGTGGTGGTGTGCTTTACGCGCAACCTTCCATTATAGGCGCCCCAAAAATACGATTTTTCATCAGGAGCGAAAGCACAAGGAAGTGTGAGCAAAGCGCTCTTTCCCCTTCCCCCGACGCCGATCGAATCGATTTCGATTTCGGTTTCGCGAGGGGGATAATCCGGGGATCGGCTCCGTCGCTCCTGATCGTCGGAACTCGGAAGCGTTGCTGTTCATTTCCATTTTCGATTTTTCGGGGCACCAATTTTGGAGAAGAGGAGAGAGGCGCTTTCTCCACCAATTCCGATGCTCTGAGGCCTCGAGATCCGAGTCTGAGCTCATCCGTTCGTTTCCGCGAGCTCGCCGCGGGGTGAATCTGCGCCGGGAGAGCATGGGCAACACGGGCAGCAACGGCGGAGGGGGCGGCCCGGGCCACCGCCGCCGGGGCTCCGGCCACGGCCACGGCCACCACCACCAGCCGCCGCCACCGCCCCAGCAGCCGGAGGCGGCCCCCAACCGCTACGTCTTCGCGGCCGCCACGCCGTACCCGCCCCAGTACCCCAACCCCAACCCGCCGCAGTACTACCCGCAGTACGGCAGCTATTACCCGCCGCCGCCGCCCTCCGTGCAGGTGCCCCTCCCGGCGCCCTACGATCACCACCACAGGGGCGCCGCGCCGCCGCCCGGCGCTGCCACCGCCGAGTTCCCGCCCTCGGCACACCACTACCCGGCTGGGCTGGGCGGTACCCATACGGCCTCCAGCCGCCGATGTCCACGCCGTACGTCGAGCACCAGAAGGCCGTCACCATCCGCAACGACGTCAACCTCAAGAAGGAGACGCTCCGGATTGAGCCTGATCAAGACTGCCCCGGCCGCTTCCTCGTGGCCTTCACCTTCGATGCCACTGTCGCTGGAAGGTGAATCTTAGCTCCTTCTCTTACATCTTATGTTTTTGCTGTTTTATGTATACGGCAGCTTTGCTGCCACTCGCTTGGCTAGGAATACGATATGTCTGGAAGATGTTCCATTTTGCAGGGATTTGTTTTTGTATATCGATGTTGATGCTTTGATGAATTAGCCTCTTAAGATGGCGATGCTCTCACTTGCTTTTTGTCTACAGAAGTACTGTATTACTTATAAGACTCAGTCATCTATTGACTACCAGAGCATCCTTCATACCCTGGTCTTTGCAAAGATTTCTTCAATAGCTAGAAAGTCCATGCTTTAGCATTTTGTGCATGTTTTATTCATTATTAGATTGTTCTCAAAAGTCCTTAGTAAAAAATCTCTGTGATCAAGGATATGGTAATAAAGAGGAAATCCCAATGATATATAGTGGCCATACGCTTATAACCTTAGCAGTACTCTGGAGTCTAGAGCTAGAATACTACACTATTTGGTGTTTCTGCTGGTCAAGATCTTAGAACTTCATATTGGTAGTGACGCTTTCACAGGATGCTCCATTTAATTCTTAACACTAAGTATTGTGTATGCCGTACTCTCTGAGGTGGCCTGATCAACACTAGATATTATGTATAATTGTATATTATTCACACTCATTCTTCCCTACATTACTGGCTGCTAGGCTGTTACTGTAGGTATATATTTATTATCTGACCCATCATGTTTGCATCCTTGGAGTTACGTTTCAAATGTTCAGTTCTTCATCCTATTATCATCTTCGTCTTTCATCATCATTTTTGGAACACACCCATTCTTGGTCAGAAGTGAATAATCTGTGTAACCAGATGTTTCTTACAGAAACTAAAGCTTGTGTCTTTAAATTTGTAGTTTAATTGGAATTGATGAATGCTGATTATGAGCAACCCAAAAGATCTTGGAATTTCAATTGTCTCAAGTTGTTGATACTGTTCTCTTTTAAAGCGTGCATCTGGCTATATTTTCTGAAAATTAGTTTAAAGTAAAACAGGTTATTATGTTGCTAATGGCCAGCGACATATGTATTTGAGAGTTCAATGTGTTCTCTGGGATCACTTGACCAAGCACAACTGGACTTATCCTTAGTATATAGTATTATCGTACTACCCATATTGCATCGATATAGAATTACAGCTATAATTTCCTTAATATAAACAAAAGAAAGTCTTGTTCTTGCTGTAATTTAAGGCCATTTACACATTCTTGATCTACTTCCTTGTACAGCATGATTGTCTACTTCTTTGCAAAGGAAGAGCTCAACTGCAATCTCACAGTGATGAAACCAGACTTGATTAAGCCTATTACTGTTAGCTTCAAAGAGGGTCTTGGCCAGAAGTTCAGGCAACCTTCAGGGACTGGAATTGACTTCTCTGCGTTTGAGGACTCTGAGTTGTTGAAACAGGGGGGATGGAAGTATATCCACTTGCAGTTAAAGCTGAAACTACATTGTCTGCTGATCCACCATCTGAAGGCGAAGATCAGAAGATAAAAACTCCAAACTCACAGATCACACAAGCTGTGTTTGAAAAGAAAGAAAGTGGGGACTATCATGTAAGAGTTGTTAGTCAAATCCTTTGGGTAAATGGAACTAGGTATGAATTGCAGGAAATATATGGAATAGGAAACTCCGTGGAAGGGGAAAGTGATGCGAATGATCCTGGGAAAGAATGTGTTATATGTCTCTCAGAGCCAAGGGATACCACTGTCCTTCCTTGTAGGCATATGGTAAGTCTTCAATCTATAAAAGTGCACATTAGTCTATGATTGAAGATACATAAGCTGTGAACGCTTTTGTTACAGTAAACTTACCGTGTTACTACGGCTATACTATTCTCCATATGCTTACCAGTCATGATCTTTGACATGCATATTCTGTTTACCGGTCTAGAAAAGTCTACCTGAGTTTACTGATAGCTAGCCATTTCCACAAGTATGAGCTATTTGTATTTGGGCGACCGTTGCTGTGTCAGCATCTGTAGTACTGCCTGACATTTGTATCTTTTGCTGCAGTGCATGTGCAGCGAGTGCGCAAAGGTCCTGAGGTACCAGACCACCCGATGCCCCATTTGCCGTCAGCCTGTCGAGAGGCTGCTGGAGATAAAAGTCAACAACAAATCCGAGGAGCAGCCCCAGCAGACGTCCCAATCGCCACCGCTACCCTCACCCCTGCCTCTGCATAAGGAAGAGGTGTAGCTGCGACCGATATCGGACAGCATAAAAACATTATATGCTTCTAGCGGCCTTCGGGCCTTCTTCCCCTGCAGGGTGCTCACTCGTTTGAGCATACGGGATGTAACTGCTAAACTTGTCTGTAGTGTATGTAAAGCATGTTGTAAAGCTTCTGGCATCATGATGTGGCATGCTGACTCCCGCCGGAGTCATGTAGACGCCAAGATCAGTGGGTGTGGTCTACATTCATGCGTGTACTGTTGGCTACCTGAAGAAATGCAGCAGGAGGATGTTCATGCCTGCTTTGGCCTCCTCGATGGCTCTATCAGGGGAGGGGAGAAACGGAAGGTCACTCCAGATTTGTACAAAGTTTCTATCTATCATATCATAATTTACCTTGATGGCGACATGTCTCTTCTTTGTTCTGTCACTCCAGATGTATTGAAGCAAAGAGAAAATGGAGACGGTGTTTTGGCTTGTAGGACTAGATACTCACATTTAAAAAAATATAATTTAAAAATATTTTAAAATGTCAAAAAATCTGATAAAAAATCGGACATACGCATTTTGTGCGTGCTCACGCACAAAGTTTCGTGAAAAAATATGTTTTTTGTGGCTTGTGTAAAAAGTACATTTTGGTGCTATAAAACGACGTATCACCTGACTTTTTTTTTGTCTTTTAAACACAGGCCACAAGAAAGTGTTTTTGTTCATGAAATTTTGTGTCTGAGCATAGAATGTTGGGATGTTCATCCGAATTTTATTTCATTTTTTTTTACATTTTGAAAGACGTTTGAACATTAGGAGCAAATGCTACTACGACTCAAAATGGATTTCTGAGAGAAAATCAGTTCACGTGTGACTATCGCGTTGCAATGAGACGACAAATAAATTTGTAGCGTTCGTGATATTATGATCCGCCAATACATGTGTTGCAGGTCCACATTTTGGTGTGCCAATTTTGACGGTAGACAAACAAGAGGGGGTGTGGATAAACAATCACCAACTCGACCTTAATGGTAAAAGACTAGTAAGATGCCCTATGCTACGCAATAAAACCACATGAACAAGGTGGAAACCATTCTATTTGAAAGTACAGAAGAAACCACTATATTCGAAATATGGAGCCAAAAGTAGTAAATATATCAATGTTAAAATACCGAAAGTACATAGCATTTCATGACAAAGTACAACACAATATTTTTGAAAGTACAGAAGATACCATTCTAGCTCTCAATATTTAGAGACAAGAGTGTATCAATCATTTATCTATTTTTTGACTCAAGATATTTCCGCTAACGACTCATATGTTTGCACGTAAGAGCCAGCTCATGTCATCTTAGCTGCGAGTTCCGTCTTGCTTCTTCCATTGCCTCTGAGTGGTGTTATCTGTACTCCATGAACTATGCTAGCACAAAATCCGCCAAAATATATCAAAGTGTGACAAAGTATAGGTTTAACTTGATAGTTCAGGTTTGTTTGTCGAGGATTAGGCATTGTTCTACGGCTTTGTGCAGTCACTGTCCATGTGCGTGAATGGATAGTTCGAATTATTTGCTAAATAGTTTGAGTATTGATTTGTCAGTGAGGATGGTAGTTTTTGTCAATCTTTAGGCCCAACTTTAGAATTAAAATAAGATAGAGATGAAAAACTATAGAAAAGGAAACTCATAAAAGGAAATATAGGATTAGATGTTTTGTTGTTTTATTGTGGAGACTTGCACACTAACTAGTATCACCTTTGTCCCTAATTATTTCAGCGACCGAAAAATTATAATTAGGGGCAGATGTAGTAGAAGATAAAATGACAAAGTGAATGAATAGGATAAATGGGGGTAGACAGATGAGGAGCACCCTTGGATACCATCTAAAATGTTCATCCTCATTTGTCCACCTATTTTCTTAAATAGACAAGATTTGAGAAAAAAATCAGACATGCCCTTGAAGATGACCTTAGATTAGATTTTTTGTCCTTAATATTACGGATGATTTCGTTTTGAGATGGTGTTGGTGAGGATTCGTTCAATCTATACTACTATTAAAAGAGCAAATATGATCGGATACATTAAATATTACGCGTCCGATCTCTGATGAACGAATCAGATCGTCCCAAATGTTGAGCACCTCAACACAAGCGATCTGGCGGAAAAAGTCCAAAACGAACCCTGAACTTGTAGATGAAAGCTAAATCGAACCCTGAACTTTGAATCCCCGAAATTGGCACTTTGAACTTGTCAATCCCGGTCTATTTTAGACCCTGAACCTGTTTGGCGCACTGGGAATCCTACAATACCGGCCGGGATAACCTGGTACTCTCACTGACGATTATGGCCCACATGTCATATTCATCCCCTTCCTCGATCCCCTTTACCCACTCCATTCCTCTCACCGTGTCCACATCTCGATCGCAGAGCCCATCTGATGACGTGGGACACACGTTCGTTGGGAGACCCCAAGAGGAAGGTATGAAGCAGTGCAGCAGCAAGTTTCCCTCAGTAAGATACCAAGGTTATCAGATCCAGTAGGAGCAAGAAGCACTTCTGAAGGTTGTCAACGGTGCCAGAAAAGTACTTGCGTGTGGAAGGGAGTTCGGCTGTTGACGTGGAACCTGCACACAACACAATCAAACTACTTTGCCCCAACGAAACAGGAAGGGTGTCAATCTTCCTAGCTTGCTGAAAACAAAGGATTAAACGTATGGTGTGGAAAATAGTGTTTAATTGCAGAGAATGAAAAGGAACAATGATTGCAGTTGGTTGTATTATCAGTGTAAAAGAATGGACCGGGGTCCACAGTTCACTAGTGGTGTCTCTCCATAAAAGATAACTAACAAGCTGGGTGAACAAATTACAGCTGGGCAATTGATAAATAACCGATGCATTAGATGTCAAGTTGCAAGCAACGGATAATCACATTAAGTAATGTGCGTAATGTAAACAAATGCATTAGACCTAACAGCGTACCATTAAGCTAAGCATCGGTTATTTTATCCCTAGTGGCAACAACACATCCACAATCTTAGAAGTTGATGTCACTCTCCCAGATTACCGGAGGCATGAACCCACTATCTAGCATAAATACTAACTCTTGGAGTTACAAGCATCTACTAGTAACGGAAAGCATGCAAGATCATAAATAACATATAAGATAGATTGATAATCAACTTGACATAGTATTCAATATTCATCGGATCCCAGCAAACACAACATGTAGCATTACAATAAGATGATCTTGATCATGATAGGCAACTCACAAGATCTAAACATGATAGCATAAAGTGGAGAGACAACCATCTAACTACTGCTATGGACACGTAGTCCAAAGATGAACTACTCACGCATCACTCCAGAGGCAGGCATGGTGATGTAGAGCCCTCCGGTGATGATTCCCCTCTCCGGTAGGGTGCCGGGAAGAGCTTCAGAACCCTCCCGAGCTAGGGTTGACGATGGTGACGGCTACAGAACTTTTCGTGGATGGAGGCTCGGATGTCTAGGGTTTTCCCGTGAAGATGAATAAATAGGCGAAAGGGCGGCGGCTGGAGCGACCCGGGGGGCCCACACCCCACCACGGCGCGGTTGGAGGGGGGCCGCGCCACCCTAGGGTATGGCGCCTGATGACCCACAAGTATAGGGGTGTATCGTAGTACTTTCGATAAATAAGAGTGTCGAACCCAACGAGGAGCAGAAGGTGTTGACAAGCGGTTTTGATGAAGGATTCACTGTAAATGCTCTCAGACAAGTTTTTAGGAGTTTTTGATATGACAGATAAATAAAGTACAAGTAAATAAAATGCAGTAATAATAGTTGCAGCGAGTGGCCCAATCCTTTCTACAGCAAAGGACAAGCCGGTTGTTGTACTTATAATGACCAAACGTTCTTGAGGACACACGGGAATATTGTCAAGTGCTTTCGCTTCATATAGTTGATTAATCTTCATTGTTTTGATAAGTGTTGTGTGGGTGAACCTATGCTAATGCACCGCCCTTCCTAGGACTAATACATACTTGTGATTATACCCCTTGCAAGCATCCGCAAATACAAGAAAGTAATTAAGATAAACTAACCACAGCCTTAAACTTTGAGATCCTGCTATCCCTCATGCATCGATATACCAACGGGTGTTCAGGTTTCTGTCACTCCGGCAACCCCACAATTGGCAAACGAATACACAATGCATTCCCCTAGGCCCATAAAGGTGAAGTATCATGTAGTCGACGTTCACATGACACCACTAGAAGAATAACACCACAACTTAAGCATCAAACCATTAAATATTACTCAACATAGTTCACTACTAACATCAAGACTTCTCCCATGTCCTCAAGAACTAAACGAACTACTCACAAGACATCATACGGAACATGATCAGAGGTGATATGATGATGAATAACAATCTGAACATAAACCTTAGTCCAATGGTTTCACCCAATAGCATCAATAACAAGAGTAATCAACACCGGGAGAGTTTCCCCTATGAAATAGACAAGATTCAGCCCTAGATGTTATAGCGGAGACGGGGTGCAGCGGCGGTGATGATGGTGTTGGCGGTGGAGATGATGATGATGATGATCCCGATGAAGTCCAGCTCGATGACGGTGATGATGGCGACGATTTCCCCCTCCGGGAGGGAATTTCCCCCGGCAGATTTCTTCCTGCAGGGGAGCTTTTCGCTCTCTGGTGTTTTCCGCCTCGTGGAGGCGGCGGAATATTTCGATGGCCCTCCTCTGTGTGTTAGGGTTCCGAGGGGGTCAAGTACGCGAAGGGGGAACGGCTGAGGTGGGCCAGGGCCCCCAAACCACCTGGCGGCGCGGCTGGGGGCCCCACGCCCAGGTGAGGAGGGCCCACCTTGGCCCTCTCAGCCTCCCCTTTTGGCCTCCTCTCATCTGGTAAAATAGGACTTCCATATGTCTCCTTCGATTTATTGATCTTCAGAAATAGTGCATCTCGACGGTGCTTTTTCCAGCAGAATCCTGACTCCGGTGTCCAATTCTCCATTATTCATCAAACATGCAAAATAGGTAAAATAACATAAGTAACACTTCTAAATATGAAATATATCGATGAATAGCAGTAAATTATGATATAAAATAGTGATGCAAAATGGACGTATCAACCCCCCCAAGCTTAGACCTCGCTTGTCCCCAAGCGAAAACTGAGCTCAGTAAACATGACCACAAGTTTATGGAGCAAAGTGTCGATAAATAAAATACGGACAAGAAGCATCACATTCATTGATACACAAGTCATTCTAGACAGCAACTTCCCTTCATATAATCTAACTTGAAATAAGTAAAGGGAACCACGATGAAGTGCATAAAGAGAACCATGATTGGTGAAGGCAAACTTAAACTCTTGGTCAGAGAACAATTAACAGATCATACTTATCTTTCGAGAAGAGTCTTTATATCAGAGCTTATATAGCAGAACTTACATGCCTTAATCATAACAGTCTCCTTACAGTCATTGATAACTTTCAAAGTTATATTCATTCGGATAAAAGCTATTGTGCGAAACAAGGAAATGAGAGATATGATTAGAAGTATCAACACATATAACTAATTGGATCTCAACAACTCAAATGCTTGCTTGAGATAGAGAGGAATGGGTTTACTGACTCAACAATAATGTAAAAGATAGGCCCTTCGCAGAGGGAAGCAGGGATTAAATCATGTGCTAGAGCTTTTAAGTTTTGCAAAGCATATAGAGAGTATGAAAATAGTTGTTTGAGCTATGTATGTCGTTGTCAACGAATCGTAGTAAAGTGAACACTAACCCCTTGTCAACCAGACTTTCAAGAGCGGCTCCCATGAAGGACGTTATCTCTACCAGCAAGGTAGATCATCCCTCTTCTCTTTTGTTTACACATGTATTTTAGTTTCTTTATAGTTGACACTCCTCCCAACCTTTTGCTTACACAAGCCATGGCTAACCGAATCCTCGGGTGCCTTCCAACATTCACATACCATGGAGGAGTGTCTATTTGCAAATTAAGTTGCTTACTGATAAATCAGGGCAAAACATGTGAAGAGAATTATTAATGAAAGTTGTAGTTAATTGGGACTGGGCACCCCATTTGCCAGCTCTTTTTGCAAATTGTTGGATAAGCGGTGTATATGCCACTAGTCCATTGGTGAAAGTCTGTTTGACAAAAGTGCTAGAGAAACTCTACAGAACCCTCATGAGCTAATAAACAGTGACACAAAACTAGGAGTAATAAGTTTTGAATAATTTAAAGGTAGCACATGAAGTATTTACTTGGAATGGCGCAAAATACCATATAGTAGGAAGTTATGGTGGACTCGAATGGCAATGGTTTGGCTCAAGGTTTGGATGTATGAGAAGCATTCCCTCTCGATACAGGTCTTTGGCTAGCAAGGTTATGTAGCAAGCATAAGAGTTGAGGGATACAAACAATTATACAAGTGATAAGAATAATCATGCAATCTTCCTTAGAAGCACAAATAGTTTAACTTAAGAATACTAAGCTTATGAGCTACAAAGAAAGAAAGATCATGGAATAATATATTTGCATGCACTCCCTCTCTCTACTTAAGTCTCAAAGTATTGTCTACTACTGACCAATGCTAAGTTTGCCAAAACCAAAAAGATTAACTTGGTGCTCTAAAAAGTGATCCCTATACTAACAACAAGGTTATCAATATGAAAGAGAATTGCAAGCTAAAATAAAGTATGCAGAAAGTAAATGATAAAACTTCTCATTAATATTTCATAACGGCAACTCACACCAAGGGATACATAGATAACCAACTAAAAGAGAGATACTTCCACATTGCAAACCATCATATAAGATAACTTCCCTACTCACGATATGACTTTATGGAAAAGTAAAAGGTAAAGATAATGATGTGATACCGCGGCACTCCCCCAAGCTTGGAACAAACCAAGGGGATGCCAATACTTATGATGAATTACTCCTTCGGTGGTGGTGGCGGTATGACTTGGATTGGAGTAAGAAACCGTTCCAGCATTCGGCGGAGTCTGATATTCTCTTCCTGGAGTATTTCCACCTCCCTCCGCAGGGCTCGGTATTGATCACAGAACTCATCTGTAACTCGAAGTACTTCCGTCACTGCCGGAAAAGAGCTGTAGTCCGGAATAGGTGGTATTGCTCCCTGCAGGTTATGAGAAAAAGCACGTTGAGCGTTAACCGATCCCACAAAGGTGGGCTTCCTGACTGCAGGCTGTTCTCCCTTTGTTGACGGCATCCCCTTTACTTCCTTCATGACGCTTTCATCTTTGCTCTTGACTTCCTCCTTCAGCTTGGGGTCTTGAGTCTCGTCTTCCAAAGGCTCCTTGCCCTTGTTGTTGTTGTTGGAGACCATGGCGCTTCTAAATCTGAAAACAATATCTGGACAGAAACAGCTCGAAACAACACGATGAAAAGGCGAGATACGAACCTCGGGGGTTCGGGTGAGTTATATAGCAAAAAGTTTTACAACATAAGGAAGGTACAGGAGGAAACCTGATCGGAGACGAGCTCCGGGGTGCTCAAACCACCAGGCGGCGCGGCTGGGGGCCCACCGCGCCGACCTATGGTTTGGGCACCACGGGTGCCGTCTCCCATCCGGTTCGGTCTCTTATTTTTCCATATTTAATAAAAACGACGAAAATATCTTCTAGAAAGTTATTCGCGAAACTTTTCTTACCGAAACTGTTACCTATTCGAATCGAATTCTGCAGTCCCAGAAAAATGTTCTTCAATGAAAGTTTCCGGAGTCACCACTTTAATTGTATCAACCTCTTCATTAATAGAATCTCCAGAAATATAATGCTTGAGTCTTTGACCATTTACCACTTGTGTAGAGTTATCTTTCAATGAAGCAATTTTTATTGCACCTGAACGATACACCTCCACAATAACAAATGGTCCTTCCCATTTTGAGAGTAACTTTCCTGCAAAAAATCTGAGACGAGACCTATACAATAGAACTTTCTCACCAACATTAAATTCTCTTTTAAGAATTCTCCTATCATGCCATCTCTTAACTTTTTCTTTAAAGAGTCTAGCATTTTCATAAGCCTCACTTCTCCATTCATCTAAAGAACTTAAGTGCAACAACCTTTTCTCACCGGCAAGTTTAAAATCTCTATTAAGTTCTCTCACTGCCCAATAAGCTTTGTGTTCTAATTCTAAAGGCAAGTGACAAGCTTTACCATAAACCATTTTATAAGGAGACATGCCCATGGGGTTCTTATAAGCAGTTCTATAAGCCCATAAAGCATCATTTAACTTACTAGCCCAATTTTTTCTAGATTTATTAACAGTCTTTTGCAAGATAGATTTAATCTCCCTATTTGACAATTCTACTTGTCCACTAGTTTGAGGATGATAGGCTGAAGCAATTCTATGATTAACACCATATTTAGCAAGAGTCTTTCTAAAACCACCATGGATAAAATGAGAACCTCCATCAGTCATAAGATATCTAGGTACACCAAACCTAGGAAAAATGACATCTTGAAGCATTTTTAAAGAGGTCTCACCATCAGCACTTTTAGTAGGTATAGCTTCTACCCATTTAGTGACATAATCAACAGCAACAAGTATATGAGTATTACCTTGTGAAGAAGGAAAAGGACCCATGAAGTCGAATCCCCAACAATCAAATGGTTCAATAACAAGAGAATAACTCATAGGCATTTCATTGCGTCTAGAGATATTACCAACCCTTTGACATTCATCACAAGATAAAATAAACTTTCTTGCATCCTTAAAGAGGGTAGGCCAATAAAAACCTGATTGTAGAACTTTCTGCGCAGTTCTATCTCCAGCGTGATGCCCTCCATAAGCACTTCCATGGCATTTCCTCAGTATTTCCTGTTGTTCATATTCAGGAACACATCTTCGCATAATACCATCGACTCCTTCTTTATATAAGTGTGGGTCATCCCAAAAGTAATGCCGCAAGTCATAAAAGAATTTCCTTCTTTGCTGAGCTGAAAAGGTTGGAGGCAAGTACTTGGAAACAATAAAGTTAGCATAATCAGCATACCAAGGACTATCTCGCGAACTTACACTTATTGCAGCCAATTGTTCATTTGGAAAGCTATCATTAACAGGAATAGGATCATAAGGAATGCTTTCCAATCTAGACAAATTATCAGCAACAGGATTTTCAGCACCTTTTCTATCTATGATATGCAAATCAAATTCTTGCAAAAGAAGTACCCATCTAATAAGCCTTGGCTTAGCATCTTTCTTTTCCATAAGGTATCTAATTGCAGCATGATCAGTATGAATAGTGACTTTCGAATCAACTATGTAGGGTCGAAATTTGTCACAAGCAAAAACTACAGCTAGAAATTCTTTTTCAGTAGTGGCATAATTCTTTTGAGCAGAATCAAGAGTTTTACTAGCATAATGAATAACATTTAACTTTTTATCTACTCGCTGCCCAAGAACAGCGCCTACAGCATAATCACTAGCATCACACATAATTTCAAAAGGTAAATTCCAATCAGGTGGTTCAACTACAGGAGCGGTGATTAAAGCCTTTTTCAAAGTTTCAAAAGCTTCCTTACAATCATCATCAAAAACAAAGGTACATCTTTTTGAAGAAGATTAGTAAGAGGCTTGGAAATTTTAGAGAAATCTTTAATAAACCTCCTATAAAAACCAGCATGACCAAGAATACTACGAATACCTTTAACATCTTTGGGACAAGGCATCTTTTCAATTGCCTCCACTTTAGCTCGATCAACTTCAATACCTCTTTCAGAAATTTTATGTCCAAGAACAATTCCTTCATTAACCATAAAGTGGCATTTCTCCCAATTAAGAACAAGGCTAGTTTCTTCACATCTCTGCAAAACTTTGTCAAGGTTGTGCAAACAATTATCAAAGGAAGTTCCATAGACGGAGAAATCGTCCATGAAGACTTCCACAATTTCCTCACAAAAGCCATGAAAAATAGCAGACATGCATCTTTGAAAAGTAGCAGGAGCATTACATAAACCAAAAGGCATACGTCTATAAGCATAAGTTCCATAAGGACAAGTAAAAGTAGTTTTCTCTTGATCTTGCGCTCTCACAGCAATTTGAGAAAACCCAGAATACCCATCAAGGAAACAAAAGTGAGTTTTCTTGGACAACCTCTCAAGCATTTGATCAATAAAAGGCAAAGGATAATGATCTTTCTTAGTTACTTTGTTAACCTTTCTAAAATCAATGCACATCCTATAACCAACTACTACTCTTTGAGGAATTAGTTCATCATTTTCATTAGGAACAACGGTAATTCCTCCTTTCTTAGGAACACAGCACAGGACTTACCCATCTACTATCAGCAATAGGATAAATAATACCAGCTTCAAGAAGTTTTAATACCTCATTTCTTACCACTTCTTTCATCTTGGGTATTAAACGACGCTGATGCTCAACAACAGGCTTTGCATCAGGTTCCATGTTGATGGCGTGCTGACATATAGTAGGAGAAATTCCCTTCAGGTCATCAAGAGTATATCCCATAGCTCCGCGGTGTTTCCTCAACACTCCCAATAACCTTTCCTCCTCTGTACCTGAAAGTTTAGAGCTGATAATAACAGGATATATTTTCTTATCATCAATATAAGCATATTTAAGATTATCAGGCAGAGGTTTCAAATCAAAAACAGGATCCTCCTTGGGTGGCATTGTGGTACCCAAATCTTCCACAGGTAAATTGTGTTTGAGCATAGGTTGACGAAGGAATACTTCATCAAGCTCATTCCTTTCTTCCCTGAAGTTCTCACTTTCATGATTCTCCATATGTTGCTGCAAAGCATTGTTAGGAGCAAGAACAATAGATGCAAGTTGAGCAATTTCAAAATCCTCACTAGGCAATTCAGTTTCATAAGGTGCTTTAGCAAATTTAGAGAAATTGAATTCATAAGATTCACCAGCAAATTTAGTAAAGATTTTCTCTTTCTTACAGTCTATAACAGCACCACAAGTATTCAGAAAAGGTCTACCAAAAATAATAGGACAACTATCATTGGCAGCCGACCCAAGTACAAGAAAATCAGCAGGGTATTTAGTCTTACCACAAAGGACTTCGACATCTCTAATGATACCAATTGGAGAGATAGTTTCCCTATTAGCAAGCTGAATAACCACATCAATCTCTTCAAGTTTACAAGGAGCAATTTCGTGCATAATTTCCCTGTAAAGCTCATAAGGAATAGCACTAGAACTTGCACCAATATCACATAAACCATAATAGCAATGATCACCTATCCTAACAGAAAGCACAGGAACACTAGACTTCCTAGAACTTTTAGGATGTGAGACAATATTAGAAGCATCCTCACAAAAGATAATGTGTCTATCTTCTAAATTTTCAGTGACAAGATCTTTAACCAATGCTACAACAGGTTCAACAGTTATTTGCTCATCAGGTTTGGTAGTTTTCTTATTACTTTTACTAACAACACCAGTTATGATAGTATGTTCCTTAATCTTATTAGGAAAAGGAACTTTTTCAATATAAGGTTCTGGAATAATGCGATCAGCAACATTAACCTCAACACCTTTAGATATATGAGAAACAGATTCATCTTTATATGGTTCATGATAATTTTTAAAACCCTCCTTCGGCAAACCGAAATAGGAAGCAAAGGCTTTATAAAAGTTTGCAACAATTTGAGAGTCAAGACCATAAGTAGTGCTAATTTTGCGATAATCATCAGTATCCATAAATTTTTAACACACTCAAAGTCATAGTTATACCTGACTCCCTACCTTTGTCATTCTCCCATCCTTCAGTGTTCTCCTGAATCCGATCAAGAAGGTCCCACTTAAACTCTTCTTTATTACGAGTGAACGATCCAGCACAAGTGGTATCCAATAGAGTTTTATCTTGAAAGGAGAGTCTTGCATAAAAGTTATCAATAACAATATTACCAGGAAGCTCATGAATGGGACATTTGAGCATTAATGCCTTCAATCTCCCCCACGCTTGAGCGATACTCTCTCCATCATAGGGCCAGAAGTTATATATGAGGTTCCGATCCTTATGAATCTCACTTGGAGGATAGAATTTGGAGTAAAAGAGAGGTACAATTTCCTCCCATCCAAGAGAATACCCATTCTTCAGCAGTTTATACCAATGTGCAGCTTTACCAGACAGTGATAGAGAGAATAATTTCTTCTTAACTTCTCCCATCGAGATACCTGCACACTTAAATAACTCGCACAATTCATGCAGAAATAACAAATGATCTCCAGGATGGACAGTTCCATCTCCTGCATAGCGGTTATTTGTGACACGTTCAACAATTTTCATAGGAATTTTGAACGGTATTACCTGCTCATCTGGCGCCTCCTCTACTACCTTAGCAGTGGTAGTTGTTTTCCCAAATAGGAATTCAAGAGAAGACCCCTCCATAATGAGATATAGCAGCAGGCAAAAATAAAAACAGCACGTACAATAAATGTTTCCCTTACCAATTCCACTTACCAATAGCGCTACACTCCCCGGCAACGGCGCCAGAAAATAGTCTTGATACCCACAAGTATAGGGGGTGTATCGTAGTACTTTCGATAAATAAGAGTGTCGAACCCAACGAGGAGCAGAAGGTGTTGACAAGCGGTTTTGATGAAGGATTCACTGTAAATGCTCAGACAAGTTTTTAGTTTTTGATATGACAGATAAATAAAGTACAAGTAAATAAAATGCAGTAATAATAGTTGCAGCGAGTGGCCCAATCCTTTCTACAGCAAAGGACAAGCCGGTTGTTGTACTTATAATGACCAAACGTTCTTGAGGACACACGGGAATATTGTCAAGTGCTTTCGCTTCATATAGTTGATTAATCTTCATTGTTTTGATAAGTGTTGTGTGGGTGAACCTATGCTAATGCACCGCCCTTCCTAGGACTAATACATACTTGTGATTATACCCCTTGCAAGCATCCGCAAATACAAGAAAGTAATTAAGATAAACTAACCACAGCCTTAAACTTTGAGATCCTGCTATCCCTCATGCATCGATATACCAACGGGTGTTCAGGTTTCTGTCACTCCGGCAACCCCACAATTGGCAAACGAATACACAATGCATTCCCCTAGGCCCATAAAGGTGAAGTATCATGTAGTCGACGTTCACATGACACCACTAGAAGAATAACACCACAACTTAAGCATCAAACCATTAAATATTACTCAACATAGTTCACTACTAACATCAAGACTTCTCCCATGTCCTCAAGAACTAAACGAACTACTCACAAGACATCATACGGAACATGATCAGAGGTGATATGATGATGAATAACAATCTGAACATAAACCTTAGTCCAATGGTTTCACCCAATAGCATCAATAACAAGAGTAATCAACACCGGGAGAGTTTCCCCTATGAAATAGACAAGATTCAGCCCTAGATGTTATAGCGGAGACGGGTGCAGCGGCGGTGATGATGGTGTTGGCGGTGGAGATGATGATGATGATCCCGATGAAGTCCAGCTCGATGACGGTGATGATGGCGACGATTTCCCCCTCCGGGAGGGAATTTCCCCCGGCAGATTTCTTCCTGCAGGGGAGCTTTTCGCTCTCTGGTGTTTTCCGCCTCGTGGAGGCGGCGGAATATTTCGATGGCCCCCTCTGTGTTAGGGTTCCGAGGGGGTCAAGTACGCGAAGGGGGAACGGCTGAGGTGGGCCAGGGCCCCCAAACCACCTGGCGGCGCGGCAGGGGGCCCCCGCGCCAAGGTGAGGAGGGCCCATGGCCCTCTCAGCTCCCCTTTTGGCCTCCTCCATCTGGTAAAATAGGAACTTCCATATGTCTCCTTCGATTTATTGATCTTCAGAAATAGTGCATCTCGACGGTGCTTTTTCCAGCAGAATCCTGACTCCGGTGTCCAATTCTCCATTATTCATCAAACATGCAAAATAGGTAAAATAACATAAGTAACACTTCTAAATATGAAATATATCGATGAATAGCAGTAAATTATGATATAAAATAGTGATGCAAAATGGACGTATCAGCGCCCTCCTCGGTCGCCCCGACTTCTCCTTCGGACTTCGTGTACGGGTTGGAAAAATAGGAGGTCCGTCCAAGTTTCGTCCAATTCCGAGAATATTCAGAACAGCTTTTCTGAAATACAAAAATAGCAGAAAACAGGAACTGA